>CM050170.1:88211266-88708766 GCA_027410445.1 Discoglossus pictus
TGTGTGTGAATACAAAAGAGAGAGAGACACACACAAAGAGAGAGAGGATGAAGAAGAGACAGTGTGTGTGTGAGAGAGAGAGGATGAAGAAGACAGTGTGTGTGAGAGAGAGGATGAACAGAAGACTGTGTGTGTGAGAGAGAGGATGAACAGAAGACTGTGTGTGTGTGAGAGAGGATGAACAGAAGACTGCGTGTGAGAGAGAGGATGAACAGAAGACTGCGAGTGTGAGAGAGAGGATGAACAGAAGACTGTGTGTGTGAGAGAGAGGATGAACAGAAGACTGTGTGTGTGTGTGTGAGAGGATGAACAGAAGACTGTGTGTGTGTGTGAGAGAGAGAGGATGAACAGAAGACTGTGTGTGTGTGAGAGAGAGGATGAACAGAAGACTGTGTGTGAGAGAGAGGATGAACAAAAGACTGTGTGTGAGAGAGAGAGAGGATGAACAGAAGACTGTGTGTGAGAGAGAGGATGAACAGAAGACTGTGTGTGAGAGATGAACAGAAGACTGTGTGTGTGTGAGAGAGGATGAACAGAAGACTGTGTGTGAGAGCGGATGAACAGAAGACTGTGTGTGTGTAAGAGAGGATGAACAGAAGACTGTGTGTTTGAGAGAGGATGAACAGAAGACTGTGTGTGTGTGAGAGAGGATGAACAGAAGACTGTGTGTGAGAGAGAGGATGAACAAAAGACTGTGTGTGTGAGAGAGGATGAACAGAAGACTGTGTGAGCCAGAGGATGAACAGAAGTCTGTAAGTGTGAGAGAGAGGATGAACAGAAGACTGTGTGTGTGTGAGAGAGGATGAACAGAAGACTGTGTGTGTGAGAGAGGATGAACAGAAGACTGTGTGTGTGTGTGTGACAGGATGAACAGAAGACTGTGTGTGTGTGTGTGTGAGAGGATGAACAGAAGACTTTGTGTGTGTGTGTGAGAGAGGATGAACAGAAGACTGTGTGTGTGAGAGAGAGGATGAACAGAAGACTGTGTGTGTGAGAGAGATGATGAACAGAAGACTGTGTGTGTGAGAGAGAGGATGAACAGAAGACTGTGAGTGTGAGAGAGAGGATGAACAAAATACTGTGTGTGTGAGAGAGGATGAACAAAAGACTGTGTGTGTGTGTGAGAGAGGATGAACAGAAGACTGTGTGTGAGAGAGGATGAACAGAAGACTGTGTTTGTGTGAGAGAGGATGAACAGAAGACTGTGTGTGTGTAAGAGAGGATGAACAGAAGACTGTGTGAGTGTGAGAGAGGATGAACAGAAGACTGTGTGTGTGTGAGAGAGGATGAACAGAAAACTGTGTGTGTGTAAGAGAGGATGAACAGAAGACTGTGTGTGTGTGTGAGAGGATGAACAGAAGACTGTGTGTGTGTAAGAGAGGATGAACAGAAGACTGTGTGTGTGTGAGAGAGGATGAACAGAAGACTGTGTGTGAGAGCGGATGAACAGAAGACTGTGTGTGTGTAAGAGAGGATGAACAGAAGACTGTGTGTGTGAGAGAGGATGAACAGAAGACTGTGTGTGTGTGAGAGAGGATGAACAGAAGACTGTGTGTGTGTGAGAGGATGAACAGAAGACTGTGTGTGTGTGAGAGGATGAACAGAAGACTGTGTGTGTGTGTGTGAGAGAGAGGATGAACAGAAGACTGTGTGAGTGTGAGAGAGAGGATGAACAGAAGACTGTGTGAGTGTGAGAGAGAGGATGAACAGAAGACTGTGTGAGTGTGAGAGAGAGGATGAACAGAAGACTGTGTGAGTGTGAGAGAGAGGATGAACAGAAGACTGTGTGAGTGTGAGAGAGAGGATGAACAGAAGACTGTGTGAGTGTGAGAGAGAGGATGAACAGAAGACTGTGTGTGTGAGAGAGGATGAACAGAAGACTGTGTGTGTGTGTAAGAGGATGAACAGAAGACTGTGTGAGTGTGAGAGAGAGGATGAACAGAAGACTGTGTGAGTGTGAGAGAGAGGATGAACAGAAGACTGTGTGTGTGAGAGAGGATGAACAGAAGACTGTGTGTGTGTGTAAGAGGATGAACAGAAGACTGTGTGTTTGTGTGAGAGAGAGGATGAACAGAAGACTGTGAGTGTGAGAGAGCGGATGAACAGAAGACTGTGTGTGTGTGAGAGAGGATGAACAGAAGACTGTGTGTGTGAGAGCGGATGAACAGAAGACTGTGTGTGTGTGAGAGAGGATGAACAGAAGACTGTGTGTGTGAGAGAGGATAAACAGAAGACTGTGTGTGTGAGAGAGGATAAACAGAAGACTGTGTGTGTGAGAGAGGATGAACAGGAGACTGTGTGTGTGTGTGTGTGAGAGAGGATGAACAGGAGACTGTGTGTGTGTGTGTGTGAGAGAGGATGAACAGAAGACTGTGTGTGTGTGAAAGAGGATGAACAGAAGACTGTGTGTGTGTAAGAGAGGATGAACAGAAGACTGTGTGTGTGTGAGAGAGGATGAACAGAAGACTGTGTGTGTGAGAGAGGATGAACAGAAGACTGTGTGTGAGAGAGAGGATGGGGATAGAGAGGTGTGGATAGAGAGTTGCGAGACACAAAGAAAGAGGAGAGAGAGAAACACACACACACAGGATGAAAAAGAGACTGTGTGTGAGAGAAAGAGGATGAAGAGGGGACTTTGTGTGAAAGAGAGAGAGGGGATGAGGAGGAGACTGTGTGAGAGAGACACACACAACCACACAAAGAGAGAGGATGAAGAGGAGACTGTTTGTCTGTGAGAGAGAGGATGAGGAGGAGACTGTGTGTGAATACAAAAGAGACAGAGACACACACAAAGAGAGAGAGGATGAAGAAGAGACAGTGTGTGTGTGAGAGAGAGGATGAAGAAGACAGTGTGTGTGAGAGAGAGGATGAACAGAAGACTGTGTGTGTGAGAGAGAGGATGAACAGAAGACTGTGTGTGTGTGTGAGAGAGGATGAACAGAAGACTGCGTGTGAGAGAGAGGATGAACAGAAGACTGCGAGTGTGAGAGAGAGGATGAACAGAAGACTGTGTGTGTGAGAGAGAGGATGAACAGAAGACTGTGTGTGTGAGAGAGAGGATGAACAGAAGACTGTGCGTGTGAGAGAGAGGATAAACAGAAGACTGTGAGTGTGAGAGAGAGGATGAACAGAAGACTGTGAGTGTGAGAGAGAGGATGAACAGAATACTGTGTGAGAGAGAGGATGAACAGAAGACTACGTGTGTGTGTGTGTGTGTGAGAGAGAGAGGATGAACAGAAGACTGCGTGTGTGTGTGTGTGTGTGAGAGAGAGAGAGGATGAACAGAAGACTGTGTGTGTTTGAGAGGATGAACAGAAGACTGTGTGTGTTTGAGAGGATGAACAGAAGACTGTGTTTGTGAGAGACAGGATGAACAGAATACTGTGTGTGTGAGAGAGAGGATGAACAGAAGACTACGTGTGTGTGTGTGTGTGTGTGTGAGAGAGAGAGGATGAACAGAAGACTGTGTGTGTGTGAGAGGATGAACAGAAGACTGTGTGTGTGTGTGTGAGAGAGAGAGAGAGGATGAACAGAAGACTGTGTGTGTGAGAGAGAGGATGAACAGAAGACTGTGTGTGTGAGAGAGAGGATGAACAGAAGACTGTGTGTGTGTGAGAGGATGAACAGAAGACTGTGTGTGTGTGAGAGGATGAACAGAAGACTGTGTGTGTGTGAGAGGATGAACAGAAGACTGTGTGTTTGTGTGAGAGAGAGGATGAACAGAAGACTGTGTGTGTGTGTGAGAGAGGATGAACAGAAGACTGTGTGTGTGAGAGAGGATGAACAGAAGACTGTGTGTGTGTGAGAGAGGATGAACAGAAGACTGTGTGTGTGTGTGTGAGAGAGGATGAACAGAAAACGGTGTGTGTGTGAGAGAGGATGAACAGAAGACTGTGTGTGTGTGTGAGAGGATGAACAGGAGACTGTGTGTGTGAGAGAGGATGAACAGAAGACTGTGTGTGTGTGTGAGAGAGGATGAACAGAAGACTGTGTGTGTGAGAGAGGATGAACAGAAGACTGTGTGTGTGTGTGTGTGAGAGAGAGGATAAACAGAAGACTGTGTGTGTGAGAGAGAGGATGAACAGAAGACTGTGTGTGTGAGAGAGAGGATGAACAGAAGACTGTGAGTGTTAGAGAGAGGATGAACAAAATACTGTGTGTGTGAGAGAGGATGAACAGAAGACTGTGTGTGTGTGAAAGAGGATGAACAGAAGACTGTGTGTGTGAGAGAGGATGAACAGAAGACTGTGTGTGTGTGAGAGAGGATGAACAGAAGACTGTGTGTGTGTGAGAGAGGATGAACAGAAGACTGTGTGTGTGTGAGAGAGGATGAACAGAAGACTGTGTGTGTGAGAGAGGATGAACAGAAGACTGTGTGTGTGAGAGAGGATGAACAGAAGACTGTGTGTGTGAGAGAGGATGAACAGAAGACTGTGTGTGTGAGAGAGAGGATTAACAGAAGACTGTGTGTGTGAGAGAGGATGAACAGAAGACTGTGTGTGTGTGAGAGAGAGAGAGAGGATGAACAGAAGACTGCGTGTGTGTGTGAGAGAGAGAGGATGAACAGAAGACTGTGTGTGTGTGTGTGTGTGAGAGGATGAACAGAAGACTGTGTATGAGAGGATGAACAGAAGACTGTGTGTGTGAGAGGATGAACAGAAGACTGTGTGTGAGAGAGAGAGAGGATGAACAGAAGAATGTGTGTGAGTGCGGATGAACAGAAGACTGTGTGTGAGAGAGAGAGAGAGAGGATGAACAGAAGACTGTGAGTGTGAGAGAGGATGAACAGAAGAGTGTGTGTGTGTGTGTGTGTGAGAGAGAGAGAGAGGATGAACAGAAGACTGTGTGTGTTTGTGAAAGAGAGAGGATGAACAGGAGACTGTGTGTGTGTGTGTGTGAGAGAGAGAGGATGAACAGAAGACTTTGTGTGTGTGAGAAAGTGGATGAACAGAAGACTGTGTGTGTGTGAGAGTGGATGAACAGAAGACTGTGTGTGTGTGAGAGAGGATGAACAGAAGACTGTGTGTGTGTGAGAGGATGGACAGAAGACTGTGTGTGTGACAGAGGATGAACAGAAGACTGTTAGTGTGAGAGAGGATGAATAGAAGACTGTGAGTGTGAGAGAGGATGAACAGAAGACTGTGAGTGTGAGAGAGGATGAATAGAAGACTGTGTGTGTGTAAGAGGATGAACAGAAGACTGTGTGTGTGAGAGAGAGGATGAACAGGAGACTGTGTGTGTGTGAGAGAGGATGAACAGAAGACTGTGTGTGTGTGTGAGAGAGGATGAACAGAAGACTGTGTGTGTGTGTGAGAGAGGATGAACAGAAGACTGTGTGTGTGTGTGTGAGAGAGGATGAACAGAAGACTGTGTGTGTGTGTGAGAGGATGAACAGAAGAATGTGTGTGTGAGAGAGAGAGAGAGAGAGAGAGAGAGAGAGGATGAACAAGAGACTGTGTGTGAGTGCGGATTAACAGAAGACTGTGTGTGTGAGAGAGAGAGGATGAACAGGAGACTGTGTGTGTGTGAGAGAGAGAGAGGATGAACAGAAGACTGTGTGTTTGTGAAAGAGAGAGAGAGGATGAACAGGAGACTGTGTGTGTGTGAGAGAGAGAGAGGATGAACAGAAGACTGTGTGTTTGTGAAAGAGAGAGAGAGGATGAACAGAAGACTGTGTGTGTTTGTGAAAGAGAGCGAGGATGAACAGGAGACTGTGTGTGTGTGAGAGAGAGAGGATGAACAGAAGACTGTGTGTGAGAGAGGATGAACAGAAGACTGTGTGTGAGAGCGGATGAACAGAAGACTGTGTGTGTGAGAGAGAGGATGAACAGAAGACTGAATGTGTGTGAGAGAGAGGATAAACACGACTGTGTGTGAGAGAGGATGAACAGAAGACTGTGTGTGTGAGAGAGAGAGGATGAACAGAAGACTGTGTGTGTGTGTGAGAGAGGATGAACAGAAGACTGTGAGTGTGAGAGAGTGGATGAACAGAAGACTGTGTGTGTGTGAGAGAGGATGAACAGAAGACTGTGTGTGTGTGTGAGAGAGGATGAACAGAAGACTGTGAGTGTGAGAGAGTGGATGAACAGAAGACTGTGTGTGTGTGTGAGAGGATGGACAGAAGACTGTGTGTGTGACAGAGGATGAACAGAAGACTGTGAGTGTGAGAGAGGATGAATAGAAGACTGTGAGTGTGAGAGAGGATGAACAGAAGACTGTGAGTGTGAGAGAGGATGAATAGAAGACTGTGTGTGTGAGAGCGGATGAACAGAAGACTGTGTGTGTGAGAGAGAGGATGAACAGAAGACTCTGAGTGTGAGAGAGGATGAACAGGAGACTGTGTGTGTGAGAGAGGATGAACAGGAGACTGTGTGTGTGAGAGAGAGGATGAACAGAAGACTCTGAGTGTGAGAGAGGATGAACAGAAGACTGTGAGTGTGAGTGAGGATGAACAGAAGACTGTGAGTGTGAGAGAGGATGAACAGAAGACTGTGAGTGTGAGAGAGGATGAATAGAAGACTGTGAGTGTGAGAGAGGATGAACAGAAGACTGTGAGTGTGAGAGAGGATGAACAGAAGACTGTGAGTGTGAGAGAGGATGAATAGAAGACTGTGTGTGTGTAAGAGGATGAACAGAAGACTGTGTGTGTGAGAGCGGATGAACAGAAGACTGTGTGTGTGAGAGAGAGGATGAACAGGAGACTGTGTGTGTGAGAGAGAGGATGAACAGGAGACTGTGTGTGTGAGAGCGGATGAACAGGAGACTGTGTGTGTGTGAGAGAGGATGAACAGAAGACTGTGAGTGTGAGAGAGGATGAACAGAAGACTGTGAGTGTGAGAGAGGATGAACAGAAGACTGTGAGTGTGAGAGAGGATGAACAGAAGACTGTGAGTGTGAGAGAGGATGAACAGAAGACTGTGTGTGTGTGTGTGTGTGTGTGTGTGTGAGAGAGGATGAACAGAAGACTGTGTGTGTGTGTGAGAGAGGATGAACAGAAGAATGTGTGTGTGTGAGATAGGATGAACAGAAGACTGTGTGTGAGAGAGGATGAACAGAAGACTGTGTGTGTGTGTGAGAGAGGATGAACAGAAGACTGTGTGTGTGTGTGAGAGAGGATGAACAGAAGACTGTGTGTGAGAGAGGATGAACAGAAGACTGTGTGTGTGTGTGTGTGAGAGAGGATGAACAGAAGACTGTGTGTGTGTGTGTGAGAGAGGATGAACAGAAGACTGTGTGTGTGTGTGTGTGTGAGAGAGGATGAACAGAAGACTGTGTGTGTGTGTGAGAGAGGATGAACAGAAGACTGTGTGTGTGTGTGAGAGAGGATGAACAGAAGACTGTGTGTGTGTGAGAGAGGATGAACAGAAGACTGTGTGTGTGTGTGAGAGAGGATGAACAGAAGACTGTGTGTGTGTGTGAGAGAGGATGAACAGAAGACTGTGTGTGTGTGTGAGAGAGGATGAACAGAAGACTGTGTGTGTGTGTGAGAGAGGATGAACAGAAGACTGTGTGTGTGTGTGAGAGAGGATGAACAGAAGACTGTGTGTGTGTGTGAGAGAGGATGAACAGAAGACTGTGTGTGTGTGTGAGAGAGTATGAACAGAAGAATATGTGTGTGAGAGAGAGAGAGAGAGAGGATGAACAGGAGACTGTGTGTGAGTGCGGATTAACAGAAGACTGTGTGTGTGAGAGAGAGAGGATGAACAGGAGACTGTGTGTTTGTGAAAGAGAGAGAGAGGATGAACAGAAGACTGTGTGTGTTTGTGAAAGAGAGCGAGGATGAACAGGAGACTGTGTGTGAGAGAGGATGAACAGAAGACTGTGTGTGAGAGCGGATGAACAGAAGACTGTGTGTGTGAGAGAGAGGATGAACAGAAGACTGAATGTGTGTGAGAGAGAGAGGATGAACAGAAGACTGTGTGTGTGAGAGAGAGAGGATGAACAGAAGACTGTGTGTGTGTGTGAGAGAGAGAGGATGAACAGGAGACTGTGTGTGTGTGAGAGAGAGAGGATGAACAGAAGACTGTGTGTGCGAGAGGATGAACAGAAGACTGTGTGTGAGAGCGGATGAACAGAAGACTGTGTGTGTGAGAGAGAGGATGAACAGAAGACTGAATGTGTGTGAGAGAGAGGATAAACACGACTGTGTGAGAGAGAGGATGAACAGAAGACTGAATGTGTGTGAGAGAGAGGATAAACACGACTGTGTGTGAGAGAGGATGAACAGAAGACTGAATGTGTGTGAGAGAGAGGATAAACACGACTGTGTGTGAGAGAGGATGAACAGAAGACTGTGTGTGTGTGAGAGAGGATGAACAGAAGACTGTGAGTGTGAGAGAGAGGATGAACAGAAGACTGTGTGTGTGAGAGAGAGAGGATGAACAGAAGACTGTGTGTGTGTGAGAGAGAGAGGATGAACAGAAGACTGTGTGTGTGAGAGAGAGAGAGGATGAACAGAAGACTGTGTGTGTGTGAGAGAGGATGAACAGAAGACTGTGAGTGTGAGAGAGAGGATGAACAGAAGACTGTGTGTGTGAGAGAGAGAGGATGAACAGAAGACTGTGTGTGTGTGAGAGAGAGAGGATGAACAGAAGACTGTGTGTGTGTGTGTGAGAGAGAGAGGGGATAAACAGAAGACTGTGTGTGTGTGTGAGAGAGAGGATGAACAGAAGACTGTGTGTGTGAGAGAGAGAGGATGAACAGAAGACTGTGTGTGTGTGTGAGAGAGAGAGGATGAACAGGAGCCTGTGTGTGTGTGTGAGAGAGAGAGAGAGGATAAACAGAAGACTGTGAGTGTGAGAGAGAGGATGAACATAAGACTGTGTGTGTGAGAGAGAGAGGATGAACAGAAGACTGTGTGTGTGAGAGAGAGGATGAACAGAAGACTGTGTGTGTGTGAGAGAGGATGAACAGGAGACTGTGTGTGTGAGAGAGAGAAAGAGAGAGAGGATGAACAGAGGACTGTGCTCGAGAAAGAGGAATGAGGACAAAGAGGAGACTGAGAGAGAAGAGACAGATAGGATGAAACTGTGAGAAGATAGGGAGGAGTCTGTGTATGAGAGAGAGAGAGAGAGAGAGAGAGGATGAACAGGAGACTGTGTGTGTGTGTGAGAGAGAGAGAGAGAGAGAGGATGAACAGAAGACTGAGAGGGCACTTATTGCCAAAACATTAATCCCTTTCTGACTGTAAGGATGAGCCATTATAGACCTTGAAAGGAGGAGTTTCATATAGGTTGTTCTTATATGAAACTGATCACATATTGATGTTACAATATATGTGTAATAGTTTAGCATTTGCCTTTTAACATTATACATAAGTTACTTCTTGAACGTTTGATCCTATCAGCTCAGCTCACAGAGCTCAGTTAGTGACAAGAAACCATTTAAAATGGCATCTTCCACTCTCCACAAATATGGCTGAGCAACTGGCAAACTAGGCAAGTTCTACAACTTTCAAATAGTTAATCTTATCTAAAAGTGATCTTTAAAATAAAATAAACTTAATTTCAGATGGAACTTGTCATTTAAAGCCCGCCATTGAGTGAACAACATGGTTTCTCTTGTTTTGTATTTTCCCAGTATTTGATTAACAAGATGGCCATGAAGGAAATAATGAAGAAGGACAAGAAAATGGTGGCCGAGAGGTTCCTGAACTACGCCTTAGAGATCATTTACCTGCTGACCGGAGAGGTGGGAGCTGTAGTCCTTGTGATTACATTTATTCAATTATGTGTATTTACAATGGTGTTTAAAAAGGACACTGTAATGCCCGAGCAACATGAGCTAGATGTTTTATTTAGATATGGATCATTAAGAAAATTAATTTTCCATGATTTAAAAAAGCAATGTCAATATTAAACTTACTGTCAAAGTTTCAGACTCAGCTACTGTTGATATCCACCTACTATAGGAGCTAATGGGAGAGACGCTCCCGCCTGACGCGTTTCGACGCACGTATGAGGTCTTTCTCAAAGGGTGTGTCGAAACACGTTAGGCGGGAGCGTCTTATGCGGTCCACTGTGACACGCATATAGACGCTGGCTGTTTGGCTGCATTCTGTCCACCTCGCCCTCCTTATTATTAATCGCTTTTAGCAATTCCTCCGAAAATAAGATCTTATATCCCTATATTTATTACTAGATACGCTCTTATAGGTGATAGTTTCTAGCTTTCTAGTAATTATAAAAATGTTACACTTTACTCTATAGGCTTCTACGGAAACCAGATAAATGTTATGTGCTCTTACCACTTACATTATAAGCACTATAAGAATCTAAGGGGCACATTTTTAGCCTTCTTCAAATATATCAAACACAACACTTTTAGAGTAATTGTGATAATGCTAGAAGCTTACAAAAAGGCTATATAAGCGATGCATCTTATTATATAAATGGTCTTTGTGAGCGATCAAAAAAGAACAGAAACAAGCCAAATGTCCATACCTAAATAACACTAATACCAGCTATTTAGCTTTTGAGATATTGATTATCCTATAAAATTAGGGCCACTCCTGGCCTCTTGGAAGGCTCTGTTTTTACTACACCCTTTCTTTCCTTGTTTTTAATATTTTAATCGTCGTTGTGAGAGGTATAAGTACCAAATAAATAATCAAATACACATTTGTAATTTTATTCCCAATCATACTGTATATAGTTATGGTAATACCATTATTAGAGTGTAAAACTCTTGGGATCTAGAAAATCCTTTTTCTTCAAATATTTCCAATCTCCTATGATAAGAGTAACATATTTCCTTGGTGTTTATATCTATGATGTCTTGAATATCTTCGTAGCGCTGGAACACTTCAGCCTCTTCAGCGTCCATGGTTGGAGCATAGACTTGGATCACTGTGATGTTAAATGGCTTGCCGTGATTGTTAAATGGAAATCATTCTTCATTTATTAGGTTGTAACCGAGCACTGCTTTTGCCTTTGATTGACTAGGATGGCTACTCCATTTCTTCTGCAGGATTCTTGACCACAGTAGAAGATCCAGTGGTTGTCTGATGTGAAATGTTCTATCCCGGTGCATTTGAGTTCACTAATTCCCAGGATATACATTTTTAACCTTGTCATCATGTTTGACCACATCCAATTTACATAAATTTAGCTTTCCAGGTTCCTATGGTGAATTGTTCGTTGCAATAGCAGACTTTTCTTTCCCTTCCAGACACATCTGCAGCTGGGCGTCCTTTCGGGTTTGGCTCACCCGCTTAATTAGGTCTGGTACTGATGTAGTAGGCAGCTTCTGACCTGAGGGGCTCATCTTCCGGTGCCATATTGTTATATCTCTGGTTGCTTGTCCATAAGTTGTGGGTTGCTGGTTCCTTCTCCAGTGGACTACGACTTGTCTGACCTCGCTACTTGGTAGCGATCTAGAAGGGGAATATTGCTGTTATAAACTATTAAATATAAACTTTATGAATGTATAATTAACATGACTAGCTTCTCTGGCTATGGTTTTAAAATGCTCTTAAATTTCCCATACCTCCCAGATATGTTATCTAGTTAGAAACAAGAGCAAATGTCTGCTGCCATTAAAACAAAATTGAGTACATTAGTTTAAAAATTAAAGTCTGTATTTATTTATTTTTAATATTGGCTAATAAACATTTTGCTCACTATAAATTAACATTTTTCACAAGAGCACACTATTAATATTATGCCGCAGTAGCTCGGTAATGATCCCAAGCCATTGGGAGTGGTCCAGACTCTTCCGTGGTGGTTGGCAGCTCAGTTTTGTGAGGACTGCCGACAGTCCAGGATTTCAGTATCTCTCTGTATTCAGGTTACTCAGTTTTTATTCTGATTGATCTACCTGGGCTTATGTAGAGGGAAATATAAATCCTGGGCTGTTGGTGGCATTATAGGACGGAGTTGGCCACCACTAGAGTCTGTCTGCAGTTGGGTTCTGCAGCTTCTTCGTGTCCTTCATTAGTCACCTGGAAGATTCTTATTTGGAATTATCAATAAAAACATGATTCCATGATGATAACCCCCAGTGATATGAAGTTATGACATGTTAATATTCATGGTAGTACAGACACCATTAATGTTGGATAAGTGGATAATTTTTTTATTTAGGCTTGTTGGCATCATTATATTGAAATTGAACCCTGTTATAGGCTCTCTTCTTTTTGTCCATGTCTGTTGATTTCTGATATATTACTTTCTCATCCTGTAGGAATACACCATTGTGAAGAAGGATTCCCCCCACAATCACCAGTTGACTGGAAAGGTGAGCACTGCATTATAACAGATTCAGGACAAAGGGACTGCTTTTACTAGCCACATTTTATCTGGACCTGGGTGTATTTTCTTACCTTCTGTCTATTAACTGGTTGTAATGTGACATAGACATATAGAAGTATAAGTACAGAGAAGTACATGGTCCAGTCACATTATTATGACCATTATTAATATCCAGAATAACCGCCGTGTGCAGCACGGACAGCAGCTAGACGGTGTGGTAGTGAGTCAATAACAAGCTGGAAGGTTGGCATGGGTATCTGTAGCCATGCAGACTGCAGTGCATCCGCCAACTGATAAAGAGTGCATTGTGAAGGATCCATACGTCGAACATGGCAATCAAGGTGGTCTCACAGGTACACAATGAGGTTCAAGTCCAGGGAATTTGGAGGCCAGGGAAGTACTTGGAAGTCTTTGTCGTGCTCCTCCAACCACTCCCGGACAATTCCGGCTGTATCATGTGTTGCATTGTCCTGCTGAAAGATCCCATGCGCTCCAGGAAAGTTAGTAAACATGTATGGGTGTACTTTATCTGCAAGGATGGATAGATAACCCAATCAGTTGAGAGTGCCTTCCAGAGGTATGAGTGGACCCAGACAATGCCAAGAAAACATTCCTCAGACCATAACACTGCCACCACCAGCTTGTTTTCTTCAAACAACTGCAGAGTGTTTGTTCTCAGAGGTTTGACACGCCAATGTCCACTAAGTCAATGAAGCCGAAAACATGACTCATCAGAGAAGGCAACCCTTTGCCAATCAGAAGAGGTCCAATTTTGGTACTGTTGTGTAAATTGAAGCCGTTTCTGACGATGAACCCTCATCAGCATGGGTGCAGGGACCAGCTGTTTGGTTTGGAGCCCCATACGCAACAGGGTTCACTGTACTCGTATTTTATTTCATGGTTCGTTTAAACAATGAGTTGCTCACACACCTTCGCAGCCAACGTTCACATCCATGGCACGTGGTGTTTAGCAGTTTCCACATTGTTTTTTCACAATGGTCTGTTTTTCCAGTCACGGTATACTTTAACCAAAGCAGCACGTGAACAGTTTACAGGCTGCGCTGTTTCAGAAATATTGCCATCCTTGGCCCAAAAGCCTATGATCATCCCCTTCTCAAAGTCAGATAAATCACAAGTTTTTCCCAAGACATCGATGGTTGATATGTTTGCAGAATGCCTACATGTTACCTTTTATATACCTATCAAGCCAGCTCATGACTTGTGCCATATTTCATTGGCTACGTGCTGCTTTGGTCAAAAGGAGGCGGTGGTCATAATAATTTGTATCTGTTTGACTGTGAGAAGATTGTTGCCTTGAGTAAAGAATTGTATCACAAAATCTGAGATAAATTGTTGTATACAAGCTATTGTAGTAGCTTGAAGGAAATTAAAGCAAAATAGGGTTTCTTCTAGTGTACTTGGTGCTGTGTGAAGGGAAATGTTTCAGTAGAAGAGGAGATTAAAGAGGTTGGTTAAGGCAGTGGTTAGAGAGGGAAAGAAATATGTTGTAGGAAACATCTAGCTAAGGTTTTACAAGATGTGAGGCTTTATGTAGTGTTCTCCCTATCCCGATTTAGGAGGGCACTGCACCCACCTAACCCGAGAAGCACATAATGCACAAATACACATTGTGGAACTATATACCCATCTGGCTACTCCTTCATGCCACCTGGCTTGTAAAAACTTCTGCTGAAAACATTGCTTATGGTAACACAGATATCTTATCTGGCTGTGTGACTAGAGACTGACTTAAGTGGAGGATTTGTCAGGAATCAGAATCTGATTGTATTGCTCTTACAATAATCAACCATCTTGTCTAAAAAAAAAAAACTAACGCATAGGGGCTGATATAGTACAATATTAAAGTATTTTGAGAAAAATCATCCATATGAACCATAGGGTGCAGCAATGGAAAATTCTGGCCTGTACATACATTTTATTTGTATTTGTAAATTCAAAACCAGATAACAAATTAAGTGTGTCACTTTGTGAGGTGGGCAAAATGGTCTATCTCCAAATTGCAGATTCAAACACCACATGACCAAGCAACAAGAAGCAACTGACTGTGCAGTATGCACTAGAAACTGCAATATGATGATTCACAGTTTACTCCTCACACAATGACTTGTTTTACTGCTACTATGTTCCTGTATGAGGTGGAATATGAGCAGTTCCTTTATTATTAACCCAATGTGGCACTTGGCATCAGTAAAATAGTCTCTGTGTCAGCTCTGAATGGGATTTTGTTTGTTTCAGGTCCCTATAAAATATGATGATGTTGCCGTCTATTTCTCTATGGAGGAGTGGGAGTATATAGAAGGACACAAGGAGCAATACAAGGACGTGATGATGGAGGATCACCAGGCACTCAAAACTGTAGTAATCCAAGCAAACAAGAGTTCAGGTAACTATGTAAAATATCCAGATATTTTCATTCTTCTTTTGGTGTATAATTATTTGAAGTAATAATTGTAATCTGACAATATTCTCTAGGTTCTTTCTTTTTTAAATTACACAGTGATTTTTACAGTTTTTAAATATGTTTATTTTTCAGCAAAGTATACAAAATAGTTGTGGTCTGGTCCATCTCTTGCGGTGAAGGTAGCTGGCGAATTTGCTTGTGGCTATGTAAATCTGAGCCTGCTTAAAGGGCCAGATGGTCATAGTAAGAAGGAGGGAGTGACATTGGACATGGGCAAGGAGCTGTTTAGTAGATATAGGCCCAAATCTACAATGGAGAGCCTGTTGAAAGCCACATGGTGATGAAAAAAGTCTGGTCCTTAGACATGGCAGATAAGGGCCAGAAATTTTCAAATGTAGGGCGAGGTGAAAGCCGAGCGGTGGAACCATGGCTCTCAAGCAATGTAAATGCCGTCACGGACATTAGATATGGAAATGAAATTGGCATTACCTTGGACATGGGCAAGGAGCTGTTTAGTAGATATAGGCCCAAATCTACAATGGAGAGCCTGTTGAAAGCCACATGGTGATGAAAAAAGGCTGGTCCTTAGACATGGCAGATAAGGGCCAGAAATTTTCAAATGTAGGGCGACGTGAAAGCCGAGCGGTGGAACCATGGCTCTCAAGCAATGTAAATGCCGTCACGGACATTAGATATGGAAATGAAATTGGCATTACCTTGGACATGGGCAAGGACATTAGTTACATAGTTAAATAGTAATTGAGGTTAAAAAAAGACATTTTTAACCCATTAAGTTCAACCTTTTAAGATCCCCTCTGATCTGCAATATGCGGATTAGTTGTTAATCGATCCAGAGGAAGACAAACAGAAAAAAAAAACAAGTGAAATTTTGCCAGTTGTCTCGAAAGGAAAAAAATGAATTCCTTTCTCACCCCAGATACTGGCGATCGGATTTCTCCCTGGATCAATACTCCCTCTCTAATTAACCAGGATAACCCTAAATACCCTTTTTATTTAAAAACATATCCAATCCTTTTTTAAAGTTATCTATTGAATCCGCTGTCACCACCTCCGATGGTAGAGAATTCCACAGATTAACCATCCTTACTGTGAAGAACCCTTTTCTTTCTTTAAGGTGGAATCTTTTTACTTCTAACCTCAAATGAAAACCTCTTGGCACAAAAAGTTCCCTTGACAAATCTTTTTTACTGCCCATGGATGTATTTATATAGGGTAATCATATCCCCTCTTAGACGCCTTTTTTCTAGAGGAAATAAACTCAATTTGGTTAGTCTTTCGTCATAACTTAGCCCCTCCATTCCCCTTATTAGTTTTATTGCCCTTTTCTGTACTTTTTCCAGTTCTAAAATGTCCTTTTTATGAAGTGGTGCCCAAAATTGTACTCCATATTCCAATTGAGGGCGTACTAGAGATTTGTATAGTGGTAGAATTATATTTGCTTCCCTGACTTCTATACCCTTCTTAATACATGCTAATAGTTTATTTGCCTTTGCAGATGCTGCTTGGCATTGAGCACTGTTACCTAGGTGGTTGTCCACAAGCACTCCCAAATCCCTTTCAATATCTGACACCCCTAGATTTGTTTCATTAAGTTAATAAATTGAATGGCTACTTTTCCTTCCCAGATGCATAACTTTACATTTATTCATATTAAATCTCATCTGCCATTTAATTGCCCATTTCTATAATTTAAAAGTAAATCATTTTCTGATTTAATTACCTTGCACAACTTCGTGTCATCAGCAAAAATGAAGACAATACTTTCCAGCCCTAATATAAATATATGTTGCTTAGTAGATATGGGTTGAATCTGCGATGGAGGGCTGTGACAATCCAGGGGTAGGGGCTATTACTGCCCAGGGCCGCCTGCTATAGACTACAGGTTAACTACCCACGAGGACCGTTGGGTTCTTGGGAATATCGGCACCACCACCCTGATATCTGGTTCTGTATCAGTCAGGATCTCTCCATCAGGAATCGGCACTTCCAGGAATCTCAGTAACCTTCCTGTGTTAGTGACCAGGACAATTTACCTTGCAGGGTGGAGATAGGATCAGTATCACAGCCAGCAGGAACAAATACGAGAACATATAATTTCTATATGTCTCCTCAGTGAACTGATTTATTTTTGAGAAGTCAATAATATTTATATGGTTAGATACAGAGGGAGGTGTATACAATACAACAATGACAGGGAGTGGGCGACACACATACGGGAGATTGACTCCACATGGGGTTCAACATTAGCATCCTATCTTGCACCTGGGAACAATAGGCCAACCTCCCATACACACATGTTGTCTCTAGCTGTCAGAGATGTAATTAGTGTATCTGGCAAACAATGGGACAAAACAGATCACAATACAATCACTGGTTTCTGTCTGTCTACAATGTCTCATTGTAGATGTATTTTGTTTATCTGTTGCATGACCATTTAGTTGCAGTTTAAACGGAACACAGTAAAATAACATGGGGAATTACATATAGTATACAGGATAAGGCAGATACGTATGCCATAAGACCATATGAAGCATGGTGGTACACTATGGCCCTACGTTTTAAGGCATTTCACCCCACCACCCACCTGTCAACATTTCCTATGTGTCAATATAATTCCCCTACCCATTTTCCAATGGGCAGTATGTCCTATAGTGGCTCAATGCACCAGGATCCAGGTCCGGGAAAGGGGTCTATGACAAGGGCCTTTTGAAAGCCACATGAAAAAGTCTTTACCTTGGACATGAATAAGGACGCTGTTTTGGTAGATAGGGGCCAACACTTGCAATCATATGGCTTGGTGAAAGCCAAAGACAAGGAATTTCAGAGAAAAGGTAACTGAGGTGTGCAAGGAAGAGGCTCACCGGAAGAGCTTATGAAAGGTGAGAGAGGAACGCTCCCACAACTCTCAGGCTACACCTGGATATTTATAGAGTTTGTGTAAAAAGGTCTTGTCCCTGTATGAGTATCAAATTGGTAGTGAAGGCAGGGATTAATTGAATGCACAAAATGGTTATTAAATGTACCCTATTCTTGTGATTTTAATCTTTCCCAGCATGATATGGCTAAAATATTTGAGCTTTAACCACATGATCAAACTTTCCAGTGAACGGTGTGGTTTGATTTCCTGTAGTATGGACTGATTGGATCTTCTTGCAGTCCAAGGGACTCTAAGTAGTTATCTAAAGCACCACAATTCAAAGGCGTCACTTCTGCAGCACTCAGCACCCCCCCCCACGAAACCAATCATGGTTGCAGTCCCCATCTGCAGAGATCTTGGAGCCCAGGAAAATAAAACATGTCACTGCCTCCACTTTTTTTCCCATGTATTTGCCAGGAAATGAGATTGCTATTTTTGTCTTTTTAATGTTGAGCAGCAGGCCAACTTTTGTACTTCTGACCGTGGCTTCTTGGTCCACATACAGATTCCTCAGGAGGCTGATGAAATGGTCTGGTATCCCCATCTCTTTAAGAGCTTGTCACATTTTGTTGTGATCCACACAGTCAAAAGCTCTAGAATAGTCTATGAAGAAGAGGTAAATGTTTTTCTGAAACTCTCTTGACTTTCCCATTCTGTTATATTATTCTATCTCTTCTTAAATTGCTCACTATATATATATCCTTGTCTCTTCTTGGAATCCTCTGGAATTCTGCATTCAGTTGGACAAATCCGCTCCCTACTACCTTTCACTTTGCTTCTTTCCTGGGCTACTTTCATCAGACAGCCAGTTTACTTTCTTAGTTTTCTTGCTTTTGGGGATAACCTTTGTTGCTGTTTTCTGCAGAATGTCAGAAAGTTTTCAGACATTCTACCTTCCATGTCTAGTCCCTTTAAATCTATTATTTACCTTCACTGCATATTCACAAGGGATATTTATTTATTTTATCTGCTTGGTCTGATTATTTTCCCTCTTTTCTTCAGTTTATTTCTGAACTATAACTATATAAACAATAACTAACTCCTAATCGGAGCCACAGTCCGCTCCAGGTCTTATTTTTGCTAATTATATAGAGCTCCTCCATCTTTGAGTACTAAGTACATAGTCAGTCTGATTTCTATATTGTCCATTTGGTGATGTCCATGTGTAGAGTTGTCTCTAAGGCTGTTGGAAGATGGTGTTTGCTATTTATCTCTGACCTGCTTCATTTTGTACTCCAAGGCCAAACTTGCCCATTATTTCTGATATATTTTGGTTCCCTACTTTAGCATTCCAATCTCCTATGATGATAGTAACATATTTTCTTGGTGTTTTATATCTATGATATGTTGAATGTCTTTGTAGAACTGGACAACTTTAGCCTCTTCAGCATCCACGGTTGGACCATAGACTTTGATCACTGTGATGTTAAATGGCTTGCCTTCATTTCAAATTGAAATCATTTTGTCATTTATTGGGTTGTAACTGAGCACTGCTTTGGCCACTCTTTATTGATTATAAGGGCTACTCCATTTCTTCTGCGGTATTAGTGACCACAGTAGAAGATCTGGTGGTTGTCTGATGTGAAATGTCCCATTCCAGTCCATTTGAGATTACTAATTTGCAGTATATCAATGTTTAATCTTGTCATCTCCTATTTGCCCAAGTCCATTTTGCCTTGGATCAAAATGTTCCAGGTTCCTATGGTGAACTGTTCTTTGCAGCAGACTTTTCTTTCCCTTCCAGAAACATCCACAACAGGATATTTTTAAAATGTATTCATCCATCAGGAAATGTAAAATATATATATTTATAAGAGATACTGTCATCAACATAAAACATTAAATACAAACTTATTTATATTATTATTATAATTTTTAAATGTTTTTGTATTGAATTTAATTGAATAAAAAATTAATCTTTTCACAAACCAATCACATTTATTTTTAATAAAAGCATAAAACTAACATTAGACATTGTTATACTTTAATATTGTAATAACAACATGTTTAAGAAAGAGCATAGTAAATTCATTAATTAATACAAACTTGTTTTGTGTTTTTCCAGGTCTCCATGATGAAAATCAAGACAGTGTATTAATTAGTGAGGAAGAAAAATATGAGGAAGTGAAAAGCGATCTTCAGTCAGTGGAAATCTGTTTAGACCAACCTGAAGGTGAGTCCAAACATGTGGGTAATATTAGGGAAGTGTTCCCCTCGACTACAGAATTGTGAATGGCTATTTTTTTCAAAGCACATTTTATACAAGAGCAACTTTACTGCCCTTACTTGAAATGGAGGATGCTGAGCATACATTGCTTGCTCGGTCAAGCTTTCATCCAGAGTGACTTCCTCTGAAAAGGGACATTGCAAACAAATGGTAGATTTGTGTGTACATTGCATGCCTAAAAATAAGTCAATAAACACATCCTCTGCTCAGGTTTAAAATAATACTCAATACTGTTTTTGCATTGCACTCTGGGAAACCGGGCAGGGACATGCAAATGAGCACATTTTAAGGATTTTGTAATCGAAGACCATTTAAACATTCCACCTTTTACAGCAAAGGCCTGCCATTATAACACCACTTTTGAGCACAGCATATGATGGATTTGTATGAGTCAAAAAAACCTTCCCACAGACAGTACTCTTTTGATCTTTATGATCTTAGAACTTAGAATATAATAAAACATAAAATATGTTATTCTTATGCTAATGAAACCAAGAAAGATACCATTGCAGCAAAAAAAAAAGTAAAATACCTAAAAGAAATATATTACATAAGTTTATCATCTGAAACCACATGATGTCCAATTTTCATTGTTGAGGAAGAAGACTATTCATCTCCAGACTCTTTTTTTTTGTCCCTCCTCTTAGTATCTTTTCTGTATTTATTAGAAAAAAAAATTGTGGTGTATAGAAAAAATGCACATTTTTAAAAACGAATGAGTATATAGTTTGGAATGTGGATAAAGTAATGAGTGTACTGTATAATGATTTACACAGATGAAGTTAATGCTGAACAAACAGAAGACCTGTGTGGACAGAGTCCATTGGAGGCTCCAGACCAGACAACATGTGACAATATTAGCACCGGTAAGTGACATGTTTTTATACTCTGTGTTCATAAAGAAAAGAAAAATTAAAAACATATAAACATGATCATTTTGTTAGGGAGTAGAAGCTGCCATGACTGTAATCTGTTTTAAGGCATGAAGTGGCCAGCGGATCTTTTAAGCCTGACTCGTATCTATAGGAATTCTTTCCAGAGAATTAAGTAGCTTGGCTCCCTCAGGCTGTTTCATGTAGGAACTTACTGATACTTCTCCAAGGGGTTGTCCCGTAAGGGAAAATGGATTACAAAACTCTTTAACCCCAAAACCTCCTGCCTTCTGTTACAGGAACACACCCCTGGGTCACGAGGAGTTAGGTGATCTCAGTGCCCCGCAGGGACTCAGAATACAAAAGTAATAACAAGCCTTTCCTCTAGAATGATATACACAGTGTTTATATTTTCAAACAGAGCACCCTTTATTGGTAAAAACACAACATATTTAGGTATAACAGTAACCAATCAGAGTGGAGCCCCTGCCTTAGGTAAACAAGGCAAATAATACATTGACCAGTCACCATAGTGCAGTATCTGGACCACGTGGGGTCACATTACGTAGATGAGGTCATAGTTATTAATTACCCCCTCAAGGCCAGGAGCAGGACGGCTAATAGATTAACCCTTCTATAACACAATTTGTGCAGAGACAGACAGTCTGGCCTAGCCTATGTCCCTTTAAACTCGTAAAACATCCTGGCATCACATGATTCTGGTCTGGAACCCACATTCTATTGCATACAGTACATCAACCATTTTGTAACAGTACAATGATAACAGTAACTACATTTCCACCGAGAAACCATAACAAACATTATGATAATCCCTGATCCTGTTAATCCCACATACTCACATACTGAACAAATTATTGTAGTCCCAGTAAAGCCCCTGGTCCAGTGGTCACCAAAGAAAAGAGTCCATAACAGGATTTGGCCCCAAAAGTAGATCATGATACCCATAGCAACCCAGTAAAGTTAAAGAACATCCGTAAATATTGCAGTATTATATCTCTATAGCTTAATTTTTCCTACTCAAAAATTTAATAATTGATGTGTTTTTTTGCACATGACTCATCATTTTATATGTTAAGATTTGACATGGTTTAAATGGCACAGGATACACAGGTTGGTGGGTCGGTAGTAACCCCTGGGGCTCTGTATTAATCAGTTGTGACCTAGCGTTCATTAGATGTGAGTGTTTAGTCGTGTGAGCAGGTATTTGTAATTTGTGATTTAGTTGATGTGTTCTTTAGTATTGTTGTAAAGGGCTGGGTTAACCATTAGAAAGGCTTATTTTGTGCGTTAGGATGTGTAGACTATTTTATGTTATTAGTGTCCTGAAAAATTTGTAGTTTATTTTTTTCTTCTACTGGGACATGTGTGGCTTCTTAAAAGTTTTGTAAGTGTTCTTGTCAGGTTTTTATCTGCTCTGGGGGGAGGTTGAGTTTACATATAAGGATGTGTCTCCTTGCAAGCCTTCACAGAGCCTTATGAGAACATGTAGGATGTCCGGTCATTCTTAAGGGAGTCATGTAATTTAGGTAAAATCTCCTGTAACAGTAGGGAGCAGTTCATACATAGCTATCACTTGCTTTGGAAGGAATGTAATCGCTACATAGCTCCATACGTGGAAAGTTCACGCACAAGATATCCTACATAAGCCATGTAATAGAGCCCATAGAACTCAAGTTACATGTATCCACATCTCATTTGGTTCTGAAATGTCTTTGCTGTTTTTGTCGCCACCTCTAATACATACAATTTGTATTACTCCTCTTTTTTTCGAATTAACAGAACATCACAATGACAATGTGTCATTTATTGAGGATGAAGCAGAAGAAGAGAGGGATGAAAAGGATATTCAGCAAGTAGAAATTCATCCAGTCCTTGGTGCAGGTGAGTGATAGATAATAACCTTTAAGAGCTTTTCTAGTGAGATGCAATGATTTTTGAAGAAACAAATCAATGTAAAAACATACATTTGTTCTCATTTCATGTTTTCACGGTGCTGTCATTTTTAGACATCATTCTTTTTTAGATTTATTTGCACAACAGTGTATCTTTATAGCCCACATTGTAGATTTTAAATTTGGCGATTTTAAATGTAATTGATCCGTGCTGTCTATGGGCTTATTCAATTCCAAGCCCGCAACTCGATTGCAGATGGCCCGTTCGTCTCCAATTTCGATGCTATTCAATTGCTCAAGGTCGCAAGTTACTGTCCTAAAGCGGAAACCGTAAAGAATGCACTGGTTCGTAGCAGCTCAGGGTGGAAACATGATCAATTAAGCATGACCCTAACCTCCCATTTCGAATCAGCCAACAGAAAATGAGACTGTCATTATTACGGCAGTAAAACATGGAGGTTACATGTCCATCAATTAGGTTCGAGGGTCCGATATGCGATCAGATCCGCAAAATAAAGAAATGTGAAAATGAATGCCAATACTGTTCTAGTCCATGTGGGTGGCCTGATATATTAACTCATTGATACCCGAGATCGATTTAACCCCAAAATTAAACATAAAAATAAATGTAATTACCTGCCGATTTGCGAGCTTTAGACTGTTGTGCAATTCATTCTAATGTCTATCATCGCTTTCCTCATCATTTACAGTGCAGTATTGATTTTTTATTCGCAATTACAGTGCTACGTATATGGGTTTAACCTTTCTAGCACTCGTTGGATTTTCTCCTTCATTTGCCATTTAGGGTTGTGAAAACAACATTTGCTGGCTTGGAGAAATTCTGCAATTGAATAGCGATTTGCAATTTTAGCCTTGCGAAAGTAAGTCTAGAGGCTGTAAGTTACGGGTTTAACCATCGCAATAATTTTAAGGCCGTAACTCGTAACCTGTTTGGAGCATGCAGAAAGACTTGCAACCTCACATACGGGCCACCGGATTGCCCGAAACCTCAATTGAATATGGCCCTATCACATATTATAATTGTCGAACTACGAGACGTCGTCACGCTTTGCGCGGTGCGTACGTTTTAGGAGATGAGCTCCAAAGGCAAATAAACCAACAGTTTGCCCTCGCGCACGCAGCCTGTTTCTAATGCACAATTGGGACATTCATAACACTATCTCCTCAGGCCAGCAACAGTCCAGCTGGACATTATATGCTGCAGGACAATAAAAAGAGATTGTTACCTCTTCAGGCTATTGGTTGTTAAATATATTAATTAGAAAAAGGTAAACTATGTTAATTTATTATTCAATTAAGAAATTAATTCATATTTTAAAAAATAGAGAGAGGAGCCAAAGGACACGCGAGGAGAAACCCGAAGGCGCTCAGCGTGAGCCTCGCAATGAGCGCTGAAGGTCCTTACAGTATAAAAAGCTTAACATTGTGTGCCAAACAGCATTGCCATGGCTTAACATTTTATTGACCTCATTTTTTGACGGGCAAGTGGCTAGTGTTATTATATTAGTGGAAAATGAATGAATGTATACCTTCATCTGACTTCATTTTTTGGTAGGAAAGAGAAACTATGTAATGCTCATCCTACTAAATTAGCATAATGTCTTCACTCTTCTAAAACCCTTTTTTAATTTTCTGTTTTCTGTGGTCGGTAAATGTTGAACAAATAGAGGATCAGTATATGAGGAATCAAATGGATATTCAGGAGCGGATAAGTCTTCAGGATTCTAACACAAGTGAGTATTGATAACTTGAAGAATACAGATTACAGTGTACCACAATAGTACTTGCTCCCCAGTAGTAGAAGTAAGATTGTATTAAATGACCACTGAAACTCAAGAAAGAAACGGACCTTTGTGCCATATACAAAAAAAACAAGCAGCTGTTTCGTTATAGAATATTACATTTTGTCTGTATTCATCACTTTCTTGTAACTGGAGGTGGTGGGTGTTTTTTGGAGGTCTTGGTGGAGGTGAAGAGGGAAGAAGGGGAAGTGAGGAGGATTTGTTATGTAATTGAACGTGATTAAAATTGACACCAACCCTTCACATGTTCAGAGGCAGTCAGGTTGCATCAATAGGTGGTAGCAATGCTCTCCAGAAATGTAAACGTATGACACACACAACCTTCACCAAATTATCATGTATGTCTTGAGGAACCAGCAGTGTCATCAAAATGTCTTTTTATAATTAAAAATAGCTTGATGACATATCCTAGGCTAATTATGCTTTTAGTTAGGCTTAAAGTTTTCAAACCTATATATTAGTGGACCTTTGAAAAAGTTAGCTGTACATTTTACTTAAAACAATTTGTGCATATTGAATTATTGTAAATGTATTGAGCTAGAAGAGCACTTAGGATTGTTCTTTGAATAGTTGACCTTCCAAGATGAACCTTGAATGTTCACACATTACAGATTAGAAGGACAATCTATGAGAAAAGCTTAAAGGGACACAGCAATATCTTTTTTCAACCACCCTTTTACCAACAATAGCACCATCTCACACTTCTTCTCAACAGATGAATCCACAATCTGGGATATACCAGAAGAGTCCCATCCAGCATCTTGTTCATCAGAAGGCATGGATGAAGATAATATTAGTCTATTTCAGAAGGTTCATGTAGTAGACTATGACACAAACTCTACATCATGTGTGAAAGGAAGTTTGACATCTGCTTCTGGGTCATATCAATGTAACCCAAAGCCATGTTCTCTAAATGTAAGGTTTGTAAAAGATTATAGTTACGCAGCATGCAGTACTCGGAGGGAGACCCCACATCATGCAGAACAGGTGAGCAGAGTAGCATCTTTGGAAAACCACCAAGGACATAAGTATAATATGTTTAGTAAAAATAGGAAAGAATTCAAACATACTGGAGACAAGTATAATGCGTATAATAAAAATAGGAAAGAACTGTATTTCAAATCTAAACTCCTGGCAGCACATCACAGGACCCACACAGAAAAAAAAAAACTATGCTTGCCATGCGTGTGATAAGGTCTTCACTATAAGGTCACAACTCATTTCACATCATAGAACCCATACAGGGGAGAAACCATATGTTTGTCAAAGATGTGGCAAAAGCTTCTCTCAAATGTCAAATCTGGTCAGACACCAGAAAACGCACACAGGGGAAAAGCCTTACGTTTGCCAAGAATGTGGGAAAAGCTTCTCTGAAAAGTCAAATCTGATAAGGCACCACAAAATCCACACAGGCGAAAAGCCGTATGTTTGCCAGATGTGCGGTAAAGGCTTCACTCAGAAGTCTAGTCTGGATGTGCACCATATAACTCACACTGAGAAACCATTTTTGTGTACGGTATGTAGACAAGGGTTTGCTACAAAGGAGTGTTTGACTACACACTACCAAACTCATGTGGGGGAGGTCATGTTTTGCCTTTAAAGTATTTCTGGGAGAACTTTAAAACAAGGGTAAAAGTGATTGTAGAACAATGGGGACACGTGTTTGATTTCTGTATTATTAAAAACAATAATAAAACAGAGGGTGCCCTACACAATTAATAATTCAAACTATTAAATCCCAATGAAAAACAATCACTCGCAAACAAAATGACCTTGTATAAAAATATGCTAATTGGATATTAGATATCGGAACATACCTTGGTCGCAGCTGCTGATGGTTGCCATTCTTCAGGTGGAACTTCCAAATATAAATCCAGAAGTAGAGGAACAATAGATTGTCAGACTTCCTCTAGAGACCTACAACAGTTTCTGTCCTTCAGTGGTTCTAATCCGAGGACAAAGCAATGGTCCCTTGTCCAGCAGAACTGTGGTCTTGATCAGTCTCTAGTTCAAACAGTTGTGTAATCAACAACAATCTTCCATATATTTTGTAATACACTTGTTAACTCCAGCAACGCATTACCCTACAACAATTCCAAATTTTTCTCAGGCTTCAAAAAGATCAATGAAGTTTATTTATGATTATTGGGTAATTTAATCTACTGGCTGGTTAAGACCAAAGTTTTTCTGGACAAAGGAACATTGCTGTTGACTCTGATAAGACACACTGAACGAATGAGATTGGTAACCATCAGCAGCTGAGCGTGCCCGTGTGTCCAGGTATCGGATGCCTAATTTGCATATTAATATATGTTAGTGTCCCAACCTAGTGCGAGGAGATCAGGTACACCCCTAACTCTCCTGCTTTAGCTGGTTATCTCAGTTCAAGGGCACAATTCATGGAGAAACAGAATAGCAGACATATTGCTGACTGGACCTTAATCTTTTTAATTAGGAGAGCACAGAATAAAACAATAGAAGCACACACACCTCTGCTTAGTGCTTAAGACAGAGACCCAGTTTATTCTTCTACACATATTTAACAAAACCCCCCAAAACATACTCCAACCAAGGCTTGTTCAATCTCACCCCGTGGTTTCCAGATGTCTTGGGGGGGGAGGGGTTCTAGAAAGTTCCCTTGTTGTGATTTTGCATTTCCCATCAACACTGTTTATCTCTGTTCTTTCTCTGTTCATCCACTCTTGACAACTATATTAGCACTAGAAGTTTCTGCTTAGTGTAATAACCCATATCTCCCCCTCAGTGTCCTCTCTGACAGAGAAAGATTCCAAGGGGTAATACATTATCTTGGTCCTGTTTGCACTCTTGTGATTTATCTGAGGGGTCATATATCCACCTAAATTATTGCAGAAACTTTGGGGTGACCCTTTGCTGTCACACTAACAAACAAATTTGCAATAGTTACAGAGAGATTCAATTGAACAAGCCCGCAGCTACCTGGCCGAAAGCCTAAACCGTAAACCATGCAATCGTAAGTAGCGTTTCAGGACATGATCATGATCAATTAAGCAAGGCCATAACTAACGATTTAAAAACAGCAAATAGTAAATGAGATTGTCATCATTATGTCAGTAAAACATGGAGTTTAAATGTCAATCAATTAGCGTTTAGAAGTCCGATATGGGATCTGACTCTCAATCCGGCAATGTGCAAAATAGTAAAAATTAATGGCGACACCTTTCAAGTCCATGTGGGTAGTCTGATATGTATTAACTCCTTGATTCTCGAGATTGCTATAACACAAAAATAAAATCTACCAAAAATCATTTTTTATTGCAGATTTGTGAGCTGGAGACTGTTGTGCAATTAATTCTAATGTCTTTCATCATTTTCACCATCTTTTAAAGTTCAGTATTGTTTATTTATTTGCATTTACAGTGCTACTAACAGATGTTAAACCCCCTTGGGAGACCTATCTGGTACCTGTAGAATGTTCTTCTACATTTGCCATTTAAGGGTGTGAAAAACATTTGCAGACTTCAGGAACTGTAGCAATTGAATAGCGATTTGCGATTTACGGGCTTGAAAGATCAACGGCTTAGCTGGGTAAGAGTAAACCGCAGATCGTTTGCGGGTAGCTAAAAGACGCCAATTGAATAGCAAATAAGTTTATGGGCTACATTACAGGCTCCAGTAACCAACAATTGCTCAATTGAATAAGGTCCATGGTGTGCTGAACACAACATGGCAGAAACAGGAAAGTGTATGTCTGCTAGTTACCGGTAAAATAACATTATTACAGTGCAAGTCACTAGCACTGAGCACATTCTGAACACGCACTAAGAGCCACATTCAATTGAGCGATCTTGAGATACGGTAGCCCATAAGTGAGCTTGCAAGCTATATTGCTATTCAATTGACTTCTTTTTGCATTCTAGGAAGGCTTGAAAAAATGTTGATGGTTATACACGCAAGTTACAGCCCCCAGAAGCCTTTGATCTTTCACTTTTGCATGGCAAATCTCTATTTATTTGCTCAATTTCCCCAAGCCCGTAAATGTATTCACACCCGTAAAAGGCAAATGAAGGAGAAAATCCAATGAGTGCTAGAGAGGACCCAAAGGGGTTAAACACCTATTCATAGCTGTAAATGCAAATAAAAAGTCAATCCTGCACTGTAAATAATGGGGAAAACGATGATAGACATTAGATTAAATTGCACAACAGTCTCAAGCCAGCAAATCGGCAAGAAATCAGATTTATTTTTAATGTTTCATTTTGGGGTTAAATTGATCTCTGTGGTCATTGAGTTACTAAATATCAGGGCACCCATATGGACTTACAACAGTATTGGCATTCATTTTCATAATTCTTTATTTTGCTGGTTTGCAAGTCTGATCGCATATCGGACCCCTGAACCTAATCGAATGACATGTAACCTCCATGTTTTACTGCCGTAATACTGACAGTCTCATTTCCTATTGGCTGATTCGAAATGGGAGGTTACAGGCTTGCTTAATTGATCATGTTTCCACCCTGAAGTGCTCCGAAACAGTGCATGGTTTACAGGTTTACATGGTTTGGGGCCCGTAACTTGCAGCCCTGAGCAATTGAATAGCATCGCAATTGGAGACCAACGGGAGCCCGCAAATCACTCGCAGACATTCGCCTGTCTGCGATTAAGTTGCGAGTTACGAATTGAATGGAGCCCCTAATTCCTTAAATATTACACATAAATGAAAGACAATTTGTTTCAGTCCTTAAAACACATCTAATGCCCACTTTGATAGCCCACCCTGGCCCCAAAAGTCAGTCATGACAGTTAGTGATTTTATTATCATTTGGATTTTACTTTTCAAGTTATTGAAAGTATGATGCTTACTCTATGGCGGGAGCCTTCTGTTTTTGTCTTTGTTTTTATTGAGAATCTGGCCAAATACCATTGACAAAGGGGTCAAATTTCAAGAAGATTTAGTTATTTATTTATTTATTTATTCACATATTCTTTTTGGAAAATGATACACATTGCAAAAGAAAACTTTGATCCCCTCGCTTTAAGTGCAGGGCTGTGCCTACTTAATGAAACCTTTAAACATTTGAAAAGAGAACAAAGGCAAAGTTAATTTTCCCTGCAAAGACTATTGTTCACCACATATATATACCTTTTTATGTATTTTCGGGGGGTGGCACACCAAGGGTAATAGGCTTTTTTCCATTCTACATCCTTTCCATTTTTCATTTTGTTATGAAATTATTCTTTAACTTTTATGGGAAAACTAGACCATAGGTACTTAACACCAATTTGAATAATCTCATTGAATAATAAAAATATAAGCCATAAAATAAATAAATTTGTACTATAAATTGAACAGTGCCACCATTAAAATTGTAAACCACTCCTTGTCTATTGGAACAATAGGATGGAACAATATTTCCAAAATAACAAACAGAATAGGCTAGGGTAAAGAGCAGGCCTATGACTACTGTTGGGACCTTCTACATGGAAATCTCACTAATTGATGCCCCAAAAACAAGGAAGGCTCACTAATTGATTTCCCAAAAACAAGAAAGCCTGAAATGTTCCTCAAACCATAAGAGACCCTGAAATACTTTACTCAATTCTTTATTAGCACTATAAGTTTCTGCTTAATCTATAAACCCATATGCCCCCTTAGTGCCCTATCTGACAGAAGAAACATTCCAGGGGTTAATAAACTATCTTGGTCCTGTTTGCACTCATGGGCCCTCATTCAATTGCAATTTTGCCAATTCAATAGAGGTCTAAATAAGCACATCACATATGTTTTTAAAGAAGTTTTTAGTTGCTAAACATCTATCCACAAAGAAGGTTTTCACTAACTAAAAACTGATTTAAAAAAAAATGTTATATGCTTATTTAGAGCACTATTGAATTGGCCAGATCGCAATTGAATGAGGGCCATGGGGTTTATCTGAGCGGCCATAAAAAAAATAAAAGACCCTAAATTGTCCCTCCCATATAAAGAGCCTAATGGTTGTTTCACTACTTTAGTGGCTTTCTCAAAGGCTGATGCTATACTGAGGGACAAATTCAGGTATTTTATGGTCTGAGGAACATTCCAGGCTTTCTTGTTTGAGGATCTATATTTCCTTCTATCATATGGTAGCACGCTAGCCAGCATTGGGGAATTAATTAGTGAGCCTTCCAGGTAGGAGGACCCAACAGAGGTCATTGGCCTGCTCTTTACCCTATCCCTTTCTGTATGTTATTTTGGGATTATTACTGTATCTTATGGTTCCACTAGACAAGCGTGGTTTACAATTTTAATAGGGACGTTGTTAAATTTATAATAAAGTTTAATTATTTTATGGCTTATGCTTAGATTTTTCTGGCCCTTTCTGAACAGGGCATGTCCCTTTAGGCTAATGAGAGCACATGCAGTTGTATACAGCAAATTCCCATTGTGAAGATACATACTTCCTGTGTATTTAAAGTCTCCTAACACTTCAGGAAATATATCACTGAAAACTAATAAGGTAGACTATACAACATTATAGTTGCATATAAAAGTAATACATTGGAGGTTGTTTTGTTGAGCTCTACATTCTAAACACTTGGACAAATTTAAAGTATAGTTCTCCAAAAAGAGGCTATTTGATATGGTTGAGCACAGTAATGTTTTAAATGTAAAGTCTTGTGCAGTAAGAGGTCTTAGCCAGTGTGGCTAAAAGGGGTCTCCCCCTTTCTAAATTGGGTCATGGAAGATGTGATGGAGCACTACACTCAGAAAAAAGAGATATCTAGCCTGTGGGTTATCCATAAAAAAGCATTGCGATGTTTACTTGTTGAAAATATAGTACAAAGGGAGGAATCTATGACTGCTGTATTTCCCTTCATTGGAAGAATTATTCATTATATTACAAAGAAATAAACAGCCAAATATCTAAATGCTGCAACTTTAAAAAGTGAAAATTAGAAGTACATGACAACACAATGTTGTATATTGTTTTTTAAGAATAAAACAATTTAAAGCTTTAAAATATTGTTATTTTTTGTTTTATTGCAACCATGCAAATGTTAACCATGGTATTGTCTTTGTTTAAGTGAAATTGGTCCTCAAATATAATGCAATATACTATTTATATTCAGCCTTTGGTTCCTGAATATTGAGCATTACTTTTTTTATTGGTATTCTCAATAATTACTCCTGTTTTTTTTCTTTAATGGTGAATGTTTACAAAAAGTGATTTTAAATTTAGGGCAATTTGAACAAAATTATCTTTTTTTTTTTTTTTTTTTTTGCTACACCTGTGTTTGGTTTAATAATAAGAAGTAAATGATTTATGTTTGGCCAAAAAAATCTACAACTCATTCTAGAAAGTGGTTTTATATTTTTATATACTTTGCTCCAGTTATAGATACTCCACAACATGCTTTCGCAGTACATAATCATGATATTGAACATTAGTGCCCACTCTCTCCTGAATATTGCCATATACAATATGTATAGGTTGGCGCTAGGCAAATAGTTTAACTTCACAGTACTACCTCTTTTCCCAAATAATTTCTATTTATATGAACCATTTTATTCACCAAGTTGTTAATTCCTTATGACTATATTCTTGTTATTTCCTCTAGATTGTAAGCTTTTACAAGCAGGGTTATCGTGTCTTGTTTATCGTCTTCTGTACTCTTTAACCTTTTTGCTCAGAACCACAGACGGTGTTTGGAGCTCTGTAAATAAAGGTCAATAATAATAATACACTAAAATGTTTCAATTCAATGTTCATTATGCAAGAAGACGTTACGACGGAAACCCTTCAGGTGTGTGTCTAACATGGGTGTGTTGGTGAAAGGCTAACCATAAAGTTGCGTATCCTGCAATGACTGCAAAATCTCCAAACTTACATCCCAAAATCAATAAAATAATAATACCACCACCAAGTGTAACAACCTATGGACACCTTCCGTTAACCAGAACTATAAAATGATATGAAACATCAAGTTTGTTAAGGGATAACTTTACCTCTTACACACTCTCTATCACCTCTACAGTAACGTGGGTTTTTTGAGAGCAAGGAGACAGAATTTAATAAATAAATAGATTTATTGTGTATAAGAACATCAGTATACCATTGATATATAATATCAACTGCCTTTTATAAAAATAATACAGGAATAGCAACACAGAAAGTGCCATACTTAAGGCATATTTACCACGATAGTCTGCTTGATTCTGCAGATGATTTTTTGGGGATGTTCCTGGCCATGCAATCCGTGCCCTTGTACTCTTTGCTGTCCCCCCATCAATGACACACAACTCCAGCTTTCTGTAACTTTTTTGGATGTAGCCTTAAACCACCCATTCTTTGACATCACTGTTCACTCCCTTTATTGCTAGCTGGACGGAGCAGGCGGCTAGCCATAAGTCACACATGAGAGCTGGATATCTGTACACAACACACATATTTGGAATATCTAATCTCTTAACTATCCAGGCGCATAATGATTGTAAGCTCAGAAACAGTCTTATTTGTCTTTTTGATTATTCATGTGACAAAAAAAATATATAAAATTTGTTGGAATTGTACTTAAAATTCTTTAAAAATCCTTTATACTGAGTTCTTCAATCGCACATAAATATAATTCATATAGATTAATAAGTCCATAAATGGAACAGTTTTTTTACTCTGGGAGAGAATCTATGTATAAATGAGTATATGTGTAAAATAATATGAATCTGATCCTTTTATCCTGTGTTCCCATGGATCATATGCAAATGCAACTCCTCCCCATCAAGACATTATTCTGGTTGCTATCCTTCCAAGATCACGGGTTGATCTGGATACAGAAATATAACAAAATGGACAGGAGTGAGATGCAGAAATTCATTTAAGTGTAGTGTGTTATACAAACATCTTCTATTCTATTTTCTAGATAGTGAGCACTTCAGAGTAGAGACCTCATTTCTGTTGTACCAAGCTGTCTGCTGACCCATTTGTATCACATTAGGATTAAATTGTATTTGTAATTTGTTAATTATACCCACTATACTTTGTAAATAGCCATATGGAAAATGCAAGAGCTGTCCTCTATGTGTATGCTGAATGTTTGCGTGGCTCGCGCCGACTGCCCTTGGTTTTATTTTCAAAATCTCGCATGCCTGGCGTTGATCGTGTGTTACTGGGTTCTCCATTGTGTATTTTCTAAGTCCTGCGTACCTTGCGTTGTTCGTGTAAGTATTACTGTTTGCACCGTTGTGTATTTTCTGCGTGCCTGGCGTTGGTGAGCATCGTTTTCATCCTGTTTCAGAATTTTTTACGTTTTATGGCCGACATTTTTTTAAATGTTTGTAACTTCACTCCTCGGCTTCCTGGCTCACCCCCTGTGCTGTGTGAGAGTGTGATGGTTATTTTTTTTATAATTATTTAGTTTTTTTGGAGGTGTTTAGTAGTTACGGGTTTGAACGAACTGCGTGCTTCAACTGCTCACCTCGCTTCGCAAGGCTTGCAGTGCAATGAGCAGCCTCAACTGCTCATTGCAGCCTTAAGTCGTGCATGCGTCGACTGCTTGCCTCTCTTCGCAAGGCTTGCAGGCGTCCCTCGCTGTACGAGGGACGCAAAAGCGAGTCCAACATCACAAACGTTACATACACTGACCACTATACATGTCATAATAATAACAATAATTCTATTAAAAACAAATACACTCCTAAAATTCTTTGATATGTACTTAAGTATCCGATAATTTTTTATTTTTTTGTAAGACATTCAGTAAGGACCAGTTCATGCTCCTGCTGCTCACTCACTGTTTGAATCGGATGGCCAGCTCACCCATGAAGATTAAGTCGCTCACGCTCTGTGATCAGGGAATGGCATGGTTACGACCAGCAGATATCCCCATGCTTCAGGAGTACCGCCAGATCTATGTTTCTCTGCCTTGGGATCTGGTGGGAGTTAGATGTTGTTTCCTAAGTATACAAAAAATTTAAGAATGCAACAGAAATCTGGAGGAAAGAGGTCCTGAACCGGACCTAGATCTCCTTATTGAATACCCCTGCTATATGTTTTTACAGTCATTGTAGGCAATTGATAGCTTGGACTTTTGTCATTTTGTGGTTGACCCTTTCAACTAAACACTTGAACATGGTTAATTGGCCAAAATGTAATATTGAGTAGTACCCCTAGGGGTAAATTATCACTCATAGAACAGCAAGAAACTGCAAGAAAATATATTGTAGTAAAGAAAAGACACTTACTTGGAAAATAGTCCATTGCCAAACTTAAACAATAACTTTTAATTGGTCATTTTTGAGAATCCATATACAAAATGCTTATAATAGTATGCAAAACCAATGAATCGCTGTGTGCTCTTGAGATTGGTTGGTAGAGGTTACTCTTAACACTGCTGCTACTTTAGCTGGATCCATTTTGATTCTATCAGAAGGCAGGATAAAACCCAAGAAGGGTACCATGGATACCTCAAAACAGCATTACTCCCGTTATGCATCAAAGTGGTTATCTCATAAATTATGCAATACCTTACAAACTTGCAGTCTATCAGCCTTATTAAATTGCAATTTGGCCAATTGATTAGGGCTCTATTTAAGCACATAGCATATTTTTTTTACAGAAGTTTTTAGTTGGTGAACTTCTATCCAAAAGCAAGGTCTTCCCAAACTAAAAACTTCTGTAAAAAAAATATGCTATGTGCTTAAATAGAGCCTTATTCAATTGGACAAATCACAATTTAATAAGGCTGTATGTGTGGCTACATCAGATGAGAAAATTAAGACATCCATATGGACCACCACTTATTTTGTATAGCAGACATTTAAAACCTTAATTATTAAACATTTCTGTAATTTCCTTCTTGATGCGTATTAAGTTATAGGCTTCTCATGGATTTGGTTTAGCGAAGATATTGGAGACACGGAATGCAATCTAATGGTTCAGAAATCAGTAGAAGGGGTGAGTGATACTGCAATGTGATGAATCCATTTGCTATGTTCTCCTGCACGTACTCTGACATGGCTTTGGACTCAGCATCTGTCAATGGATAGATTCTACCTCTTGGTGACATAGCTCCAGGAAGCAAAATTATAGACGATGAGGCGGCAGGATATCAGCTTTGGCTTTGCTGAATGCATTAAAAAAACTCAGGTACTGTGGTAGCAAATTAGGATTGAGTTTTCCAGATAGACCTTTGAAACAGCTTGGTTATGCAAGTCCCTATACATGTTGGGCTCCAAGCTGATATCTGGTTTTCTTGTCAAACAATTTGAGTATTATGCTTAAGGAACCAAGGATACCTCCAACTTATTAGAACACTAGAGGTAAACAGCTGAGTTATTTATTCAAGCTGTACCAGATAAGAAATATTGATATAAACTTAAATAAGCATACAGTGCAGCAAGCACATCAATGATGTGTGAAAAACAAATTTGTGTTTGACTCGGCATATTGAGCCAAGCAAATTAAAGTCAGCAAAGCATACAGTGCAAAGTTGGGTAGAAGAATACAGAACACAGAATGCAACACTAAGTGCAAAACATCAAGTGAAACAGACCGAACTCAACCATATGTATTAAACATATTGAGCTAAACAAACTGAGAAATAAATTAAGTCTAAATATTACACACAGCACATAGATTCAATCTCAACCCAGCATTGCACTCACTAAATATACAGAACATATGTCACCACACATAGCACATAGAGATTGAATATAACTATACACAGTAAACTCCCTGTTATCCTGCACCTAAGGGACTCCCTCTTGCCAGATAACTGTAGTTGCCGGTTAATCGTGAGTCCTCTAATTTAAGGGTCTAAACGACCCTTAAACCCCCCACAACCCCTCAAAAAGCCTTTAAAAAGGCGTTGGCACTTAAACTGGGCCATTTAGGGCCAAAAAAAACAATTAGAAAAAAGCATTTTTTTCCAGTCTTGAACTGCCGGATAGTGTTGGTAATGACAGTTTAGCAGGATTTTTTTTAAATGGGGAATTGGTGCTGGTTGCTTGAGTGCCGGTTGCTTAGGTGCCGGATAACCGGGAGTTTACTGTATATAGAACATAGGTCATAAAAAATATTGAGTACAACTGAGCATATAGTGCATTACTAAGTATGATAGATTAAATCCAATCTAATATGTTATGTGATACATAGTGAGATATAAGGTATTGCATAGACTGTGACCAAGCTAAAAGTGCAATATTGAGCTAAAACCCTAAGCATAAAGTTTATGATTGGACCAAATAGAGTAACTTGAAGTGAGTACGTTTTACCATACTGAGACAAAGTAGTTATTTAAGGTGAGATAGAAGTGATAAAAGTGGCTGTGATGAAGCACATAGTGCAATACGGAGTATACATAATTCAGCTCCAAGTAAATTAGTGGGCTAAATAAACCAAGTTGAAGTGAGTACATCACGCCACACAGAGTGAAGCCAGTTGAACATTAGGAAGTACAACTCATATTCCTTTCCTTCCAATTCAAGCACAGTGTGCATTATTTGGAATCAGTATGATTCTATAGAACTTGTTAAATGTCAAAGTCATATAAAACTATAGAAAATATATAATTAAAGACCCTTTTAACTGCTAACAGGGAATTCAGGCTCAGAACATATCTTCTTTGTAAATGATCTGGAAGAGATCACTATTGGTCCATCAAGTTGAACCTTTTTAGATTACCTCTGATCCTTGTATTATGTTAATTGTTTGCAGGGAAAGCAAACAAAAACCCATTGAAATATTGAACCTTTATTGTGATATTGGGGTCTCGTAAATGTGCAGCTCTCTGAAACGGATAAGTGAAGTAACTCATGATGTCCACCTACACTGCTAGGGAAATTACCTAACATCATGAAATTAACCTGGGGACACATTTCTCGCAGGATCCAGGTCTAGCTTCTAAGGAGAGGATTCAGGCATGTCATAAGATCACATATATAGTTGTGAGCGTACGAGTCGTTGCTCACGCTTGCGGGCTCGCGTAGCGAGCCCGCAAGAACTGCGTCCCTCGCGAAGCGAGGGACGCAGTTCCCCGCAAAATGCGGGTCCTCGCGAAGCGAGGGCCCGCATTTTGCGGTGGTGGAGGCTCAACGTCGGCTGTATAACACACACATACACACACACGCCTTTTTAACAGAATAAACCCAACCGCCCAGCCAACAAAAACCCAACAACGTCCCCGCAAATGCGGATCCTCGCGAAGCGAGGGTCCGCATTTGCGGTGGTGGGAGCATCCCAACATCGGCTGTGTTAACACACACATACACACACACACAACTTCATAACAAAAAAAAACTCAAAGTCGCCTCACACCCGCTTACACCCAGACACACAGACGCAAGACTTAACAAAAAAACAGTAAAAAAGGCCCTTCACACGCTCTTAACACACATACGCACGACTTAGAAACAAATACACTGCGTCGTACACGTAAAAGCTAACTGCGTATATCGCAAAAAAATACGGCAACATCGCAACAAAATACGGCCGCATCGGAAAAAAATACGGCCGCGAAAGACCCATTCCAACCGCCGCGCATCAAAACATCACAAACACAAGAAATAAACACAACAAACACATAAAAAGTTTACTTACAGCACGGGGGGGCATCCGGCACCTCCAAAAGTTCATTTACACGTCCATTTAAGTCCAAAACAAAGAGTTTAAACGACCGAAAATCGGCTAAGCGAGAGAAAAAATGGCCGCCGAACAAAACGAAAACGAGGCTCCAGACGTAACTACACTACACTTACTCGCAATAATGAAACACATACTATGCGGAACGGATCACACTCATATTAAACACCATTTTAACCACTACTACGCACAAAATGGCGGATGGAACGCAAATTGTAAGCTGGAACGCAAATAGCGCATGCGTATTGCGTTCTAACGGTCTAACTTTCCAGAATGTTCTACAAGTTTATAAATACTGCCTATTTGACAGAGAAAAATACATTTCTCCTCAGGTGATGAACAGAGTGACTTCAGACATAACTGCTGCTAAAACTTGAGAAGATAATTCTTTCCTAATTTACTACTTTACATTGTGCAAATTACAACTGAGAGGTAAGCTATAATATATTACATTTTATTATCAAGACAGGACATCAAAAAAAAAAATTAAACAAGACAAAGAGGTTTATGTATACTGACATGCACATATATGCGTATAATGTATACTGACATGTGACACGCACATATATGCGTATAATGTATACTGACATGTGACACGCACATTTATGCGTATAATGTATACTGACATGTGACACGCACATTTATGCGTATAATGTATAGTGACATGTGACACGCACATTTATGCGTATAATGTATACTGACAAGTGACACGCACATTTATGCGTATAATGTATAGTGACATGTGACACGCACATTTATGCGTATAATGTATAGTGACATGTCACATGCACATTTATGTGTATTGCCCCTGCAACAAACTAATTAAACAACTACATTTAAATTACATTAAAAAAAAATAAGTTGGGACTATTAAAATACTATTAAAATATGAGTCATGTATACTGATATGTGACACGCACATATATGTGTATCATCTATAGTCACATGTCACACACACATTTATGTATGTTGGCCAAAAATAAAAATAAGGCTAATTTAACAATTAAAATATGATTCATGTATAGTGATATGTCACACGCACACAAAAAAATTACTTTCAACTATGGAAATGTGCTTCATGTATGTGACATATGTGTGTAGCATATGTGACATATGTGTGTTAATTCAAATTAATTACAGAAGTATATTTCAATGAAATTAATTTACTGCAATTCAATAGATCACCTAAAACTCAATCTTTCTACTTTTTTTAATATTCAAACAGACTCTGCATCAACAGCGTCTCTCAACAATTTGCACCGTGCATTGTGAAGCACAATCCCTTTTAAAGAACACCAACAAAGAACAAGAGGTAAGATACAAAAATACTTTAAATGCTGAAAAGGCCATGGTTTGTTAAATACAAATAAAAAATTCTATAATTCACTATTTCACTTTATTTTTCAAACAGACACTACAAGAAGACCGGCGGATTAAGATTGGCAGGAGGGGACCCTCTGTCATTCCACACTTCAATCAAGGTAAAGTATTTAAGTATAAAAAAGAACCGAACCATGAGCCTTATTCAATTGTGAGTTGGCTAATTGAATAGGGCTTTATATAAGCACATAATAGGTCTTCACTAACTAAAAACTTCTGTCAAAAAATATTTTATGTGCTTATATAGAGCCCTATTCAATTGGTCAAAACGCAATTGATTCAGGACCTAAATATGTTTAATGGCCGAGGGCCTCATTCAAATGTGATTGTTTAACAACGTATAACCATTAGAAAAAACACTACATAAGTATAACAAAAGTGGTGCCCATCAAACAGGATTGTACGAAAACTCACACAAACACATAACAAACTACATTTACATTCTTATTTTAATGTTTAACAACCTATAAGCCTTAAAAAGAAGCCTAAATAAGCATACCAACATTGATGCCCACCAAACAGGATTGTATGAAAACTCACACAAACACATAGCAAACTACATTTAGATTCTTATTTAATGTTTAACAACCTATAAGCCTTAGAAAGAAGCCTAAATAAGCATACCAACATTGGTGCCCACCAAACAGGATTGTATGAAAAATCACACAAACACATAGCAAACTACATTTAGATTCTTATTTAATGTTTAACAACCTATAAGCCTTAGAAAGAAGCCTAAATAAGTATACCAACAGTGGTGCGCACCAAACAGGATTGTATGAAAACTCACACAAACACATAGCAAACTACATTTACATTCTTATTTTATATTTAACAACCTATAAGCCTTAGAAAGAAGCCTAAATAAGCATACCAACAGTGGTGCGCACCAAACAGGATTGTATGAAAACTCACACAAACACATAGCAAACTACATTTAGATTTTTATTTAATGTTTAACAACCTATAAGCCTTAGAAAGAAGCCTAAATAAGCATACCAACATTGGTGCCCACCAAACAGGATTGTATGAAAACTCACACAAACACATAGCAAACTACATTTAGATTCTTATTTAATGTTTAACAACCTATAAGCCTTAGAAAGAAGCCTAAATAAGTATACCAACAGTGGTGCGCACCTAACAGGATTGTATGAAAACTCACACAAACACATAGCAAACTACATTTACATTCTTATTTTATATTTAACAACCTATAAGCCTTAGAAAGAAGCCTAAATAAGCATACCAACAGTGGTGCGCACCAAACAGGATTGTATGAAAACTCACACAAACACATAGCAAACTACATTTACATTCTTATTTTATGTTTAACAACCTATAAGCCTTAGAAAGAAGCCTAAATAAGCATACCAACAGTGGTGCACACCAAACAGGATTGTATGAAAACTCACACAAACACATAGCAAACTACATTTAGATTCTTATTTAATGTTTAACAACCTATAAGCCTTAGAAAGAAGCCTAAATAAGCATACCAACATTGGTGCCCACCAAACAGGATTGTATGAAAACTCACACAAAAACATAGCAAACTACATTTACATTCTTATTTAATGTTTAACAACCTATAAGCCTTAGAAAGAAGCCTAAATAAGTATACCAACAGTGGTGCGCACCTAATAGGATTGTATGAAAACTCACACAAACACATAGCAAACTACATTTACATTCTTATTTTATGTTTAACAACCTATAAGCCTTAGAAAGAAGCCTAAATAAGCATACCAACAGTGGTGCGCAACAAACAGGATTGTATGAAAACTCACACAAACACATAGCAAACTACATTTAGATTCTTATTTAATGTTTAACAACCTATAAGCCTTACAAAGAAGCCTAAATAAGCATACCAACACTGCTGCGCACCAAACAGGATAGTATGAAAACTCACACAAACACATACCAAAGTACATTTACATACTTATTTTATGTTTAACAATCTATAAGCCTTAGAAAAGGGCCTAAATAAGCATACCAAAAGTGGTGGACACCAAACGGGATTGTAGAAAAACAAAGAAATAATGTCATTTTTTCGTTCATACAAATACATTAAAATAATATTACATTTTCATTTTTATTTTATATCAGATACTGCGTCAAGAACATCGGAACAGGAGTTTCAACTGAGGACCACACCAGCGGACGAGGACTTTCAACAGAGGACCAGACCATTGGACGAGGACTTTCAACAGAGGACTACACCATCGGACGAGGACTTTCAACAGAGGACCAGACGATTGGACGAGGACTTTCAACACAGGACCAGACCATCAGACGAAGGCTTTCAACACAGGACGAACAAAGATTCTGCTTCAAATCAAACTTCAACCAAGGTACAGTATAACAAGTAAAAAAAGAGAAAAATTAATTAATATTCTTCTTTAATGTTTAACCACCTATAAGCCTTAGAAAATAGCCTACAGAAGCATACCAAAATTGTGGCGCACCAAAAAGGATTGTAGAAAAACACAGAAATAATGCAATTTTTTCATTAATACAAAGACATTCAAATAACATAACATTTTCATTTTTATTTTATAACAGATACTGCGTCAAGAACATCGGAACAGGAGTTGGAACTGAGGACCACACCAGAGGACGAGGACTTTCAACAGAGGACTACACCATCGGACGAGGACTTTCAACACAGGACCAGACCATCGGACGAAGGCTTTCAACACAGGACCAAGAAAGAATTTTGCTTCAAATCAAACTTCAACCAAGGTACAGTATAAAAAGTAATATCTATCATCTATCTCTTATTTGTCTTTTAGGGCCAATAATCTTTAACAGTAAATACAAACTTCAATGTAAACTTAAAAAAAATAAATTGGCATAGTCCAAAAAAGTCTAAAAACACAGAATATATACAATTTGTCATTGTAACATTCCAGTGCTAAACCCTAATTTAATTGCCATTTGACAAATTGAATAGTGCTCTAAATAAGGACATAACATCTTATTGAAAATACCTTTTTAGTTACTGAAACACTTGCTTTTGGATACATGTTTAATAAATAAAAATTTCTTTAAATAATTATCTGATGGCCTTATTTAGACTTTGATTCAATTGACCGCATTGAAATTGATTAAGTATAAAATGTTAACACATTATTGATAACTATTTGTCATGAAAAACAACTTAACATCTCAAAATAAACTAATGGTACATTATTTTATTTTTACAGATTAACATGGCTGATAACGAGAGTAAACAAGAAAAGAAAAGACGCCAAGCCAGAGAACGACGACAGAGAGCAGACAGCCAGCAGACACCGGAGAAGAAGGAAATTCGACGAGAAAAAGAACGCAAAAGAATTGCAAGCAAAAGACTGTCACTTGCAGAAATTAAAGATATGTCAAAAAAAGCAACAAAGAAAATAAAGCATTTACAACCTGTTGCTCAAACATCAGATGACATTTTACCAGAAAAAATACAAGAGATACCAAAAAAAGCAACAAAGAAAACAAAGCATTTAGAACCGTTTCATGAAACATTACATGACATTTTACCTCAAACAATACAACATATACCAAGAAAAGCAACGAAAAAAACAAAACATTTAGAACCTGTTGTTGAAACATTATATGACATTTCACCTGATGAATATGAAAGTCAAAATCCTATATGCTTTGCAAATTGTCCTCTACTCAAGTCTTTAGCAGTAGAGGTTCATAGTTGTGGGGACATGACTACTCAATGTCAGTTTTGTGAGGCTTATTATTTTAAACAGGAGAGACCCAGAGATGGACAATTTATTAGTTGTTGTTAAAAAGGCAAGTTCAAACTTCCAGAAAGGAAAGAATTTCCAATTTATTTACAAAATATTATGACTGAACCTACTTTTCCAAACTACAAAAATTTTAAGACAAACATAAGATCCTACAATAGTGCCATATCCTTTGCATCCATGGGGGCAACATTAGCTGCTAATGTACCAGGACATGGTCCTTACTGTTTTAAAGTCCAAGGACAAATTTATCATCGCACTTCCCATTTACATCCAGAGGAAGGAAATAAAAGAAAATTCGCTCAACTATATGTCCTAGATACAATGGAAGCTGTTGACCAACGTATGCACATGGAAGAAAATAAAAAATGCTTACCCACTGTTTTCATAGAGCTAAATAACATTATGGACAACAATCCCTACAGTAAAGCTTATAAAAAATTGGCAGAAGTAGAAAATGAACAACTACTTCATTCACAAACACATCAATTACCAATGCCGAAGGTTAATATGGTGCTTAAAAGAGACAGACATACTGATAAACGTCGTTATAACTTGCCAACAACAAATGAGGTTGCAATGGTGTTTCACAATGATGAAGGAGAACCACCATTTCAAAGAGACATTCGAATATATCCTAGAAATGAGGACCAACCGTTTATTAATATGAGTATCTTAAGTCCAAATTTAGATCCAATGACATATCCCATCTTTTTCCCACACGGAGAAGCAGGTTGGCAACCAAAATTAACTCTTCCCAGTTACCCAAATGCTAAAGCCAGAATCCGAAATAATGTTTCTATGCTTGAATTTAAAGTAGCTCAAATTGCCATTCGCAATGTATTTAATCCAATTTTATGTGGTGGGAAACTAACACAACAATGGATTATTGATTCATATTTGCAAGTTGAGGCAAATAATTTAAACTTTATCAAATATCAACAAGATAAACTCCGTGTAGAACAATATTCTGGACTCATGGACTATGTTGCTGACGTGGCTACAAGCAGAGACATGACAGCTGGCAAAGCCATCATTTTACCATCTTCCTTTCAAGGATCTCCTCGGAATATGAGAGAAAGATACAATGATGCTATGGCTATTGTGACAAAATTTGGCAAACCCGATTTATTTGTGACATTTACATGTAATCCACAATGGCCAGAAATTACACTAAATCTACTTCTTGGACAAACTGCTTCAGATCGACCAGATTTAGTAGCCAGAGTTTTTAAGATTAAATTAAATGAATTAATACGTGACTTCACTATAAATCAGTTATTTGGCAAATGTCTTGCTTATGTATATACCATTGAATTTCAAAAAAGAGGCCTTCCACATGCACATCTTCTAATAATACTTCAAGAAAAAGATAAATTAGATACTTCAGACAAAGTGGATGCAGTCATTGTTGCTGAACTACCAGATCCAGAACTATATGGTAGACTATATGAGATTGTTACTCATCGCATGATTCATGGACCCTGTGGTGACCTTAATCCACAATCACCATGTATGGAAAATAATAAATGTTCCAAAGAATTTCCAAAAGATTATAGAGACAAAACCTATGCCAATTGTGATGGATATCCACTTTATAAAAGAAGAGAAGGAGATAGTGCCATTATTCGTGGGAAAAAAGTGGACAATAGATATGTAGTACCCTACAATCCACATTTACTCATGAAGTACAACGCCCACATCAACGTAGAAGCCTGCACTTCCATCAAATCCATTAAATATGTCTACAAATATATTTACAAAGGTTACGATGCAGCTACTGTAGTCGTCAAAAGTGCAGACAACCCTGAAAGTAGTGAGTTAGTACATGATGAACTTGCATCTCATGTAGATGCTCGCTATGTCAGTGCGCCAGAAGCTATGTGGCGGCTTTTAAAATTTGAAATGCATGATAGATCACATGCAGTATATAGGTTAGCAGTACATTTGCCACAACGACATTTAGTCTATTTCCATGCTGGAAATGAAATGAATGCATTGGCCCAAAGTGAAGATCGTCACACTACACTAACTGCATGGTTTGCATTAAATTCCACTGATGCTGAAGCAACACAATACTTATATATTGAAATTCCATATCACTATGTTTTTGTGAATGGATTATGGAGACCAAGAAAAACCAGAGGCAATAAAATTATTCCAAGAATTTACACAGTCAGTCCAAGAGATGTTGAACGTTTTTGCTTACGGATATTACTTTTAAATGTTCCTGGAGCACAAAGTTTTGAACACTTAAGAACTGTTAATGACATTGTATATGAATCCTTCCATTTAGCTGCAAGACATAGAAACTTACTCGCTGATGATACAGAGTGGGAAAGATGCTTAGAAGAAGCAGCACAATGTCAAATGCCACGACAGATGAGAGAACAATTTGCTTTTATTTGTATCTTCTCAAATGCTCCAAATGCATTAGCTTTGTGGGAGACTTTTAAAAGTAATATGGCTGAAGACTTTATGCGACGATACAATGAACCCATTGCACACTTAAAAGCGTTAATGGAAATCCAAGAAGTCTTTTTAACTCATGGATTAAGTTGTGCAAGTTTTAATTTGCCTGATCCAGGTCTTATAGATGACATTAACTTTGAAGACTATGACATTCAACTACAAGCAGAAAGAACAGAAGAAAGACTTGCAACTTTAAATACACTACAATTGCAAGCATTTCATGCCATTAAAAATGCTATAGATGATGACATGGTGACAGAGCGTTATTTCTATCTTGATGGACCTGGCGGATCAGGAAAAACATATTTGTACAATTTATTAATGAGTTCAGTACGAGCACAAGGAAAAATAGCAATGGCGTTTGCCACTACTGGAATTGCTGCACTTTTATTAGAAGGTGGAAGAACTGTTCATAGTGGATTTAAACTGCCAGTGCCTATTTTAGAAAATTCTGTGTCAGATATTCGCATGACATCCTTACAAGCAAAGAAATTGAAGAAATGTAAATTAATTATAATAGATGAGGCCACAATGATGTCATGCTATGCCCTCCAATGTATTGACCGTTTGCTTCGTGAAGTCATGGATAATATTTTTCCATTTGGTGGAAAGGTAATGTTGTTGGGTGGCGATTTTAGACAAACATTACCTGTTGTTGTACATGGAAATCGAACTGACATTATCGAAACATGTATAAAGTCAAGTACAGTATGGAAACATTTTACCCATCTTCAACTGCAACAAAATATGAGATCAGAAGGCCAAACTGATTTCAATGATTGGCTTATTAAAATTGGAGAAGGCAGAACAGAAAAAATACTACATTTACCTGACGACACTGTAGAGATCCCACCTCATATGATTTGTCAACAAGATATTATATCGGCTATATTTGAAGGGAGCATAAATAACGAAGAATATTCCGAGCTTGCCAACCAAGTCATACTGACGTGTTGAAAATAAAGATGCATTAATACTCAATAATAAAATCTTTAAAAAAATTTATGCACCACAAAGAAATTATCACAGTGCTGATTCTGTACTTGCTGATGACAATGAAAGTCAGGCTAACTTTTCGACTGAATTCATAAACTCTTTAACTCCTTCTGGAATGCCACCACATATTTTGCAGCTAAAGAAAGGTGCAATTATCATGTTACTGCGAAATATGAATCCCAAAAAAGGCCTATGCAATGGCACAAGATTAATTGTTCAACAATTAAAGGACCATTTTATAGATGCTGAAATTTTAACTGGGACCCATAGAGGAGAGAGAGTTTTCATACCAAGAATAGATTTAGCACCAAGTGAAAGTAGTCTCCCTTTTATACTTCAAAGAAGACAATTTCCCATTATTATGGCATTTGCCATGACCATTAATAAATCACAAGGTCAAACTTTCAAATCTGTGGGAATTTTCTTGGAAGAACCAGTTTTTGCACATGGCCAATTGTACGTTGCGTTGTCAAGGTGCAAAAATCCACAGGCTATTAAAGTTTACATTGAAAACAATGAAAGTCAAGGTGATTTATTAGAAGATGGACGTATTTTTACTAAAAACATTGTCTACTATGAAGTACTATAACTTTGAAGGATACTAATTAAAGATGCCAAGATTTTTTAAAAGCATTGCAAAATACATAACAATTGGTTGTTTCATTCAGTCATAATTAATGGAAGTCATGTTTATGAATGATTCGCCTCACAAAATACTTGCCTTGCATTGTTAGTAAAAATTATGTTAAAATGTTAAGTCACTATGTTAATGTTTCTAATGTTACAAGTTTAAAAAATATATTTTCAAGTTATTTCATTCAACATATTACAAAGTGGATGTTAAAAGGTCAAGCACCTTTTAAGTCACAATGTAAATATTGTCTGTTATCTTAAGATTACTACCTACATTAATGTTTATCGACAATTTATGTGCTCAGTAATAAATTAGTTTAATTACGTACGTTTTAAGAAGAGTTTTACTGTATGCCTTCCTCTACATTCAATGTATATTCAAGTTAACAATTATTGTGATAGAAATTGAATTTTAATACTGATTAATTTAAATGTCAATTGTTTTTACATTCAAATGTTAATACTTTTAATAAAAAATTAGGTTACAAAATGTATTCACTATGTTCCTGTTTATAATGTTCAAAATTATACCAATGTTTTGTCAACTTCTAAACTTACATAAAAAATAAAGTTCAAGTTTAAAAATATATACTTTGATGGTTATTGCTTACATATATTTTAAACTTCATGTTAAAATTTGCAACGTTTAAAGAAGGCTTTTTACTTTTTGCTTTCCTATTCATTCAATGTATATTAAAGTTAACAATTCTTCAGATACTAATTACATTTTAAAAAACCATTACATCAACATTTTACAAAAATACACGTTCATATTAAAATACTTACAAGTGTCAAAAATATATGTTAATAACTAAACAACTTGACAAACATATACATCACATTGCCGTCATTTTTTGACGGGCAAGTCGCTAGTGTGATAATAATGTGCAGATTCTAAGAATAATGCTTATTTTTCTCTTTGTGGTTTCAACCATTTAGTGGTTTTCACCTTAGCTGGCTTTATTAGGATTCTGCTCCTCACTTGATGAAATCATACTGTACATTGGAGTTCTGCACACTTGTAGGTATAAGATAAGTTCACCCCAGGACTCACAAAAGACACATGATGTAATGAACATATGTATTTCCCTTTGGATATAAGTGTGTCTGAGCAGCAAAAAGTTTGGCTTTCTATGGATTCTCAGCATTTGACCCTGGTGGATGAAGTGGTTCTCCTGAAGGTGTCTTACCTTGATCTACTTTGGGCAAACTAGGACTAAATAAACAGAGTCTGTGGCGTGGGCACAGTCAACACTCTATCACAACTGTGCTAAACGCCCAGAATGGACCACTTAGATAGAGTGGATTTTCCCACTGGAATCAATTTTTAGCCCAAGAGGCTGCTTTCCCAAGAGACATTTGTAAGGTGATGTGTTTGACGCCCTTTTCCAATGACAGAGTTATCCTAGCTCTTGAAGTGGGATAACCAGCTATTAGACGTTCAAGCATTCACCAGCTGAAAAGTTTGTAGATAGACTTACTGTGACAAAGTGCCCTTTGCCACTTTGTCTTGGAGAGGACTGTTTGCCAGCCTCCTGCCCTGCGACTATGGCCCTGGGACAGAATGCCCTTTAAACACAGTGTTCGGCCATACCAGAGTGTATGTCACTCATTCTGGCCCTTTACATACAGGGGGGTCATTCGGTACTTGCCCTGTGTGAACCATGATACTACAGATAGCTATGCCATGGAGCCCATTCAAATAATGAAGGACTATGGGAAAGACTTTAGCTACATGGCAATTGAACTGTGTGAAGAGGATCTGAGCGCTATTCGGAAGTTTTGTGCGCTCAGATCCCAGCTATCTGGGGATATGTGAAATGTGAGTAAATATGAATTGCAGTAATGCTGATGGGTTGTCAAACTAGAGAATTGACCAATAAATACTTTTGTCCGGACATCCCCAGGCCGATCCGTTGGGATCAGACCGTGTATGCTGGCTTATGGTCACGGGGGAGGTGTGTAACGGAACCCATCACTGTTTTACCCTGTTTTATGATTATTATGGTTAAAATATGATCCTACTATTATACTGTATGTATGTTGGTTTATGCTCTGCAGAATATTGGCCCAGACTAGTGCAGACCTTGGCATGGGAGATAATCCTGTTACAGAGACTCTCATAAGATAAGGAAGTCTATTGTATAAAGTATTTTCATTCTCAGACATAAGAACAAAGAAGGATGATCTAATCCATGTCTGATTGTATCAAAGTTGCCAGGTAGCCTCAGGGAGGTGTGACTCATCTATTGTCCCTATATGTGTATTGTGTGGCCAACTATGGGGGATATGTGAAATGTCTGTGTGTTATGTGTAAAAGATACTTTTACTAACTTTTGAACCCCTGGTCTGATTCATGCCATTTTTTAATATGTTGTTCCACAATTTATGTTGTTCATAAAAATTTAAGATTTATTTATGTACTATGTAAAATCATAAAGTTATAAAAATGGATAAAAATGTGTAAGTTTTAGCTGGGAGATAATTGAGTAGATACAGTAATAAACTCAATTATCTCCCAAGCAGGAGGGGAGGGAAACTGTGGGCGTTACTATTGTGTTATTGGTTGTTTATACCTTCCCCTGGGTGTGTTCTGTTTACCTGACTGTAATAAAAACCAGGCTGGGTGTGCCAGCAAGAGAGTTCACTGCTTGACCCTCAAACACAGAGCTTATGTCTCGTTCTTGGGGGGATTCATGGTATGCTGTTACAGACTGACTGCCAGGAGTGTAAGCATCTTGGGGTGCTTTTCCTGTTCAGCTGCTAGCGGCTATTCGTGAGGCTCCAGTTAAGCTACGGCGGTTGTGGAGTCTGTGGTGGTTGTGGTGTCCGGTGCGGTGCTTGTAGGCCTCGACGCAAACTAGGACGCCTCCATCAACGGAAGTACCCGGTCGGGGTGCCAGGAGATCCGTTACACCTACTATTTCAGAAGCAGATAGAGGGTGGGGATGGCAAGGCCCATTCTCGACCTGCAGAAACGTTATAGTGGTAACATAGACTGGACTCCACTGTAGCTGCTCCATTGTTGGTTTTCTACCAGGATTGTTTTTCCTCCATTTAGGGAAACAGAAATATCAGTGGGGGCAGTGATTTGTGTATTTTGAGCGGGTGGTCCAGTAACCAAATGAGAGTGAAATGGTCACAACCAGCCAGCTGCACTATACAGAAAACAGGAATAGACCTGTTGTCTTGTCATGCTGCTGTCACAAAAGGGACATCAGCTATTAGTTGTCCATACCTGGTAAGCGTGTGGTAATGCAGTAAAGGCCCTGGTACTGCAATATGACAAAGACATAGATTCACTGTGACCAAGGTGGACAGGAGCAGATAGATAAGTAATCAAAGGTATATATGCGAGCCTGAGTGGGACCCTGCATCTGATCCAGTTGTATAGGAATTAAAAGCCTCCAGCATCACAATGAGGCTACAGGCTATAACATCATAATGAGGCAGCACATGAAAAAGGCTTGGGCATTCCAACTAAGGGGTCAGGTTAGCTGGACCTGAGGATGGCCTGTGAGAGATAGATGGAAGAGCTATACGTGTTTTTTTGTGTGCTTTTTTTAAGAAAGAGAGCCTGTGTGACTGGATGAATTCAGGAGAACCTTGTCCAGCATAATTGAAAACTGCGAGCAGCAGAGCAAAGACAAACTGTACCAGCAGAATAAGGAGATCATTCCTACCAGAGTCTGACAAAGCATACCTGTGAAAGAGTTGCAGTATAAAACCCCAGGGAAATGTTCTTGTCGGCAAGAGACTAATCGATTTATGTTTAAGGGTCCCTGAGGTGGAGCATTGGAGAGAAGGGTGCGCCAGTGCTCCACCCATTAGTATGTGAACATTATTGCAACAGCTACTGACCAACATTTGGAGGCCAGAAGTAACATTTCTACAGGCACAGCTAGATATGCAGGTTTTTTTTTTCAACCTGTAGGAGAGAAGCTGCACAGGTTTAATGAAAGTGTCCCTACACTAAAGTTAGTTATTTTATGGATATAAAAAGTCTACACACCCCTGTTAAAATGTCAGGTTTCTGTGCTGTAAAAAAATGAGACAAAGATAAATCATTTCAGAACTTTTTCCACCTTTAATGTGACCTCTAAACTGTACAACTCAATTGAAAATCAAGCTGAAATCTTTTAGGTGGAGGGAAGAAAAATAAAAAAATAAAAATAATGTGGTTGCATACCCTCTTATAACTGGGGATTTAGCTGTGTTCAGAATTAAGCAATCACATTCCAAATTGTGTTAAATAGGAGTCAGCATACACCTGCCATCATTTAAAGTGCCTCTGATTAACCCCAAATAAAGTTCAGCTGCTCTAGTTGGTCTTTCCTGAAATTTTCTTAGTCGCATCCCACAGCAAAAGCCATGGTCCACAAAGAGCTTGCAAAGCATCAGAGGGATCTCATTGTTAAAAGGTATCCGTCAGGAGAAGGGTACAAAAGAATTTCCAAGGCATTAGATATACCATGGAACACAGTGAAGACAGTCATCATCAAGTGGAGAAAATATGGCACAACAGTGACATTACCAAGAACTGGAGCTCCCTCCAAAATTGATGAAAAGACGAGAAGAAAACTGGTGTGGGAGGCTACCAAGAGGCCTATAGCAACATTAAAGGAGCTGCAGGAATATCTGGCAAGTACTGGCTGTGTGGTACATGTGACAACAATGTCCCGTATTCTTCATATGTCTGGGCTATGGGGTAAAGTGGCAAGTCGAAAGCCTTTCTTACGAAGAAAAACATCCAAGCCAGGCTACATTCTGCAAAAACACATCTGAAGTCTCCCAAAAGCATGTGGGGAAAGATGTTATGGTCTGATGAAACCAAGGTTGAACTATTTGGCCATAATTCCAAAAGAAATATTTGGCGCAAAAACAACACTGCGCATCACCAAAAGAACACCATACCCACAGTGAAGCATGGTGGTGGCAGCATCATGCTTTGGGGCTGTTTTTCTTCAGCTGGAACTGGGGCCTTAGTTAAGATAGAGGGAATTATGAACAGTTCCAAATACCAGTCAATATTGGCACAAAACCTTCAGGCTTCTGCTAGAAAGCTGAACATGAAGAGGAACTTCATCTTTCAGCATGACAACGACCCAAAGCATACATCCAAATCAACAAAGGAATGGCTTCACCAGAAGAAGATTCAAGTTTTGGAATGGCCTAGCCAGAGCCCAGACCTAATTCCGATTTGAAAATCTGTGGGGTGATCTGAAGAGGGCTGTGCACAGGAGATGCCCTCACAATCTGACAGATTTGTAGTGTTTTTGCAAAGAAAAGTGGGCAAATCTTGTCATATCAAAATGTGCCATGATGATAGACTCATACCCAAAAAGACTGAGTGCTGTAAAAAAAACTAAAGGTGCTTCAACAAGTTTAAGGGTGTGCATACTTATGCAAACATATTATTTTATTTTTATATTTTTCTTCCCTCTACGTAAAAGATTTCAGTTTGTTTTTCAATTGAGTTGTACAGTTTATAGGTCACATTAAAGGTGGAAAAAGGTCTGAAATGATTTATCTTTGTCTCATTTTTTTACAGCACAGAAACCTGACATTTTATCAGGGGTGTGTAGACTTTTTATATCCACTGTAGATGGTTCTTTCCATATCTATAAGCATTTATTAAAACCACTTGGGACAAAGTCTGCTTGTGTTTAAGCCTCCCAAGAAGTATCTTTGGTCAGGAAAAATTAGTTCTGAAGAGCCACGTTGCTACATCTCCACTTTGAAGCCCTGGTGTGATGATAGCCCTGAATTGATTATATCCATGTTAAACATGCCTGATATTGGTATCTATTTTTATATGTATTTCTCTAATTCATATATTGTGATCCAATTATTGTTTGCAAGGCCAAGTCTAAAAGGCCCAATGGGAAACAAACACAGTGGGGTATTTAAGCATTGAAGGCCTCCTGCTGAGTAACAAGGTTAGCTGGCCTTCCTATCTTAATTACGTTGCCTTTTTGATTACTCTGCATGCAAACTATTTTAATTTAACTGATAACAGCTATTAAGGTTCTAAAGGACCAAGGGGAAAGAGCCCCGGTGATCATGACAGAGATAGGTATATTTGGGGGTAACCTGTTGTAAAGGGTGATGGAGCGGTACGGGATAGACCTGCTAGCCATTGCTCATGACATCTCCTTAGCAGGGCACCTGGGTAATTACCATACACGCACAAGCCTTCCATTGGCCTGGAGATGTCACTAGTGTAATGCCTCGTGTTCTGGCTTCCTGGGTGAAATTATATCACACTCAGTTTATGGCCTAGCTAACCCAGCAATTAAGGAAGTATGAAGTGACACAGCTGAGGTTGACCCCCTATTATCCCATTTTGTGAGAGGTTCAATAGCACCCTAAAGGCTATGATTAGAGACTTTGTAGACAGGAGACGACAGGAGAAGGATTGGGAAGGAGACAGGAGAAGGATTGGGAAAAGTTGCTTCCCTACCTACTATTTGCCTACAGAGCAGCCCCGGGTTCTGTCCCTTTGAACTCTTGTATGGATGGAAAGTGAAAGGACCATTGGCCATTTGACCTGTTATAGTAACGTTGGGTAGGGGATCAGCAGTGGAAGAAACTCCCCAAAGTGGCATAAGTTATGCGATTCAGAGATAGGCTGGAGACACTGACTGGGCTAAACCAAGGAGCACCAGATTACAATCCAAGTGAAGCAGAAGTGCTGGTATGATCAAAAAGTCAAGGCTATGGAATGCCTTTTAGGCCACCAAGTATAAATGTTGGTACCCAACCCCAGAACCGGCTCCAGGTGATTTGAGAGGGAAACTAGCAGACAACACCTATGTGGTAGTCCTGAAGGAGCACTACAGATTCAGAAGTCAATCTACATGGATATGCTGAAGCAATATGTGTCAGAATCCCAAAGTAATAGTCATATGCCTTGCAGAAGTAGAATATTCTGAGGATATGGTACTACCAGACATGTTTGCCCCTGTTTATCTCACTGTCACCTCTGTTTTCCTTCCTGACCAACTTGTTCCCTTACTAGAGGCAGCAGCTTGTGGGGGGTGCTGAGTCACCACTCAGGCTTGTTCTTGACCAATGTGGGTAGGATAGACGATCTGGTCGACTAGGTCCTTACCCCTGATATAAGGAGGAAGCTGGATGGGATATTAGATCTAGGGGTCATCGAGCCATCCTATAGTCCTTGGGTTTCCCCTGTGGTGCTGGGCAGTTCCCCCCTGCTTTGTGTGGACAATAGCTGGCTGAATGACAAGACGACTATTAACATTTACCATATGCCTAGATGATCTGCTAGATATTATAGGAAGGGCAACCTATGTGACTTCTCTGGGCTTACCTAAAGGCTACTGGAAGATCACACTTGCTGGAACCACTAGATAGAAGTCTCCATTCATTATCCAATTTGGGCTATACCTGTTTGAAATGGCCGACCCCAGTGAGTAAGAACAGGTGGTAGCGTTTCTAGATACCACAGGATATTATCTCCAGTTTGTTCCTTTTACTGTACCTGGCAAAGCCACAGATGGAACTCACCAGAAAGAAAATACCCCAGCTGGTACAGTGCATCCCCAAGTGTGAAAAAGCATTCCGTGACCTGACTACCCTGACGTTCCATCCAGTCCTCATCCCTTCTTGCCCAGATGGATGCCTCCACCTATCACATTGGGTCTGAGATGAATGAGGTGGATGCTCAAGGCGAGGAGCACCACATTGTGTACCTGAGGCATAGGCTGTTGTCCAACAGCATCTATTGCATACCTGAGCCACAAGCTGTTGTTCCTATACGACTATTGAGAATGAGTGCCTGGTAGTCCTACAACCATACCTTGTTGCATGTGAGTTTGTGGTTGTAACAGACCACAATCCATTGTCTGAACTATGGTCACCTGTTAAAATAGAGCTTTGCTCTGCAGACACACAACTTTATTAGCAGATATAAGCTGGGCAGGGATTATCAATTGGACACCTTGTATCTTCATTTGCCTATGACCCATTTGGGGTTTTGAAACACCTGGTGACTAAGAGGGTGATTATGATGGCAGCCCTGGTGGGAAAGAAGCCTAAAGTGCTGTGGTACATGATGATCTTCCCCAAAGGAGCCTAGTCCAGCCTTCCCAGAGGGAATCATTTTCCTGGGCCAGCACAAGGATGGGCATGACACCCCTGGACTTTGTGATTTCCCACCCTGCTTTGGACTCTCTAGGGTTTGGAGACCCTCGTCCCCAGAGAATACACCTTGTGTCTATGTGTTTCAGAAATGATGTGGCTAACCACTTGGGATCTATTCATTGGCCTGCTTAGCTGGTCCCTTCTTGTGACACCTGCCCATTTCAGTTTTGTCTTAGGATTTTGGACTGGGTTGGAACTGGGGTAATTGTTGAAAAATACTCAGGTACTTCAATGCCAAAAGCTGTGCCAGTTTGTTTTCAGCAATCTTGCAACACCATGATGATATGCTCCAGGAAACAACCAGCTTCTCTAGGTGCTTTTTTATTGACCTATCATCTTACTGTTATCAGGTGGGACCCAGACATCTCAGGGGTCGAAAATGAGCCTTTGTTCCATTTAGTGGGTAAGGAAGACCATTGATGGAATATTTCATTGTGGCCACCTTGATCAGGGATGGCCTGGCTAGTGTATTAGTTTGAACTGCGATCATATAAAAATCATAATTACAGTTATACATACCAATATAATAAAAATATGTCACCTTTGTAAATAATTTAAAAACATTCTAGTATCTGAACTACAGTTCAACAGGTCAGGATTTAGAAGTACACTGCAAAGTTTTCCCCCTGCTTTGGATCATCTAAAACCACATGCTTTAATGAACTAAAGAAGAAAACTCTTTGCTATTGAAAGTCAAGCCTAAAGTTGCCCCACATGGACCCCAGGTACCAACTACTGCGGGCATTCTTTATAGTGAGAGTCCAAACTAAATACCATCACTATCATGATTATACCATAAGCGTTTTCTCAATGAATACTTGTACATTGTGCAGAGAACCAACAATATAGCATTATCAATCTAAAGGAGACATAAAGTAAGTCATTTTTTTCATCGAGTGACACCTTAATGGTGCATTAACAACATCTTTAAAAAAATTTAGATCTATCCTGTTATGGTGTCGAGACAGGTCCGCTTATGCAGTGCGGCCTCCAACCACTAGATGGCGCTGCCGATATTTCGCAGCGTTCCCGATATGGGAGAGAAGTTCTAAGCCTTTAATGTTAGCCTAACCCTTGAACAAACCCTAACCCTTACCCTAACCCTCACCCTAACCACAACTTCTCACTGCCACTGCTGCTGCCTTGTGCTGCGCTACCATACGCGGATTGGGATCTATCCCCTTGTTTAAGTGCAAACGTATTGCCACCACTGACAGCTGCAGTGCCAGCAAGTATCCGCTAGATGGCGTCGTCAGGTTTCAGGGAAGGCCTTAATTTATCCCCCCCCCCCCCTCCCCCCTCCGACGTGGCGCAACTCGACAGTGCTGAATCAACAGTGAGGCCATTGCTATGTTTGGCACGGGCACTTGGCCCTCGAGGGCCTCGGGCGCGCCTCTCATAGCTCAAAGCCTCTTCTGGCGGCACGCCTTATATGCATTGGGCAGCACTATTCGCAAAATTGGCAGTGCCATCTAGTGGCAGTGCCATCTAGCTCTGCCGCTGCCAATCTTTTGCACAGGGTAAGATGAAAATGACCAAGGATAGGACCAAAAATAGTTTTTTGCTCTAGTATTCTACTACATCAGCTTTTTAGATCTTTTTATTAATCTAATTTATATAGTTCCTTTAAGTAGATCCCTTCTTAAACACAGGTGGAAATAATCGGAGAGAGTACATTTTTTTTTTGATCCACCGGCTGAGAACTGTGTATCCTGAAATCCTGGTGTCTTTGTGTGCCCAGATAATTGGAAAGTGTTGCCCTATACCATAAATACAGTACTGATTATAGTTACTTTGAATTGTAGTGACTATATCCCAGAACAAATATGGTTTATATTGGCAGAAAAGTCAATATGTACAATTTTCCACTTTAACATAAGTTTCTTGAAAACACTAAGCACTATTTTACTTTTAGGTCTTATCCTCTTATAGTAACACAGCACAAGACAGCAGCAGTGGTGGTGAGCATCCGCTAGATGGCGCTGCCGATATTCCAGTGCCATATCATAGAGTCAAGGCTTAGGTAAACTGTTAGGGTGAGGGTTGGGGTTAGGGTGAGGATTAGGGTTAGTTCAAGGGTTAGGCTAACATTATAAGCTTAGAACTTCTCTCACATATCAGCAGCGCTGCAAAATATCGACATCGCCATCTAGCGGTTGGAGGCCGCACTGCAGCTGCGGACCTGTCCCGACACCATAACAGGATAGATCCTACTTTTACTTCATGACATCAAACATATTAAGGTATTACATACATATCAGAAGGAATCTTTGTACTTTTTAGAAAAAAAAATCAAGTTCTAGAATCAATGGTCTAATGGCAGATTTCGAAGTAATTTCCAAAGTACTTGTATAGTAGTTATACAGAATTCTTCTAGCTGAATTCTAGTGTCTTGGAGATTTGGGTATTTCTTGGACAAATATGTAGGACATGGGCAAACTATGTGGACCAAATGGATCTTAAACAATATTGAAATGTTCTTTTATTTATTTTTTACTCATAACTGATAAAATCCTGTATAGATGAGGGTCACTGACCTCAGATAGGATTGTACCACCATGCAGAACATAAATCCAATGTGACTTCCTGCTGGGAGCAACTGACAGAGCTAAGTAATTACACCTGGTGATACCTTGAACAGGTAGTCTGCTTCTCAACCTCTTGTTCCTTGAGGAAAAGGTTATGTGTTACACTTGGAGCAAGAACGGACTAATCAGAGGAGCGTGAGCACCAGTCTATAAAACAGGAGGATTTTATCAGTGAGTAAAGTTGATATTTAGATATTAGAACTGATATTTAAATTCCTATATGTAAAATACAGAGGTAAATCCTATATCTATAGAAGGCGTCTTGCAATTTGTTTTAGTTAATATTATTTCTTCCCCTTGTAGATAATATAATTATTTTATATTATCTCATTACCTGCTTTTATAATATTAGAAATGTAGATTTGATGGCAGATAAGTACTCAAAGACCCATGTGGTATACCAATTTTATCTATGTGAAAAACTTGTGTAACTATACATCAGGATAGCTTTATGTTTATCCCATGCATGCTTAAGTTACTTGTCTGTATTGGACCCTACCCTGATCCACGTATCTGCTAAATAATTGCCTTTCTGCAAGGAATAGTTTTGTATTGTAGTATATTTATGGGAATTTGATTCAGGTGTATGTACAGCGGGACAACAGAATATCATTATTCTGGTTTATTTCTGTATTTAAATATATGGCACCAATATATAATCTGTGTATTTTTAACATTCCATAACAGTTGACCATAAAACTGACACCAATTTGGCCCACAATTCCGGATTTCATGGTTATGGCAACAACTTCAGTGGGCAAATATGTTACTTATCTACTATTTAGGGATCTATCCCTCTTCACCTTCACATTTCTTCGGCAGCACTGACAGCTGCAGTTACAGGAGCCATCTGGCAGAGGGCGCTGTCAATTTTCGAGCGCTGCCATGGTTGATGTAAGGAAAATAACTATTCTCCCCTCCGATGTGGCGCAACTCGACAGCGCTGAGTCTACACTACGTTTGGAGAGGGCAGTTTTGTTTAGAGCAGTGGTTGGCAACAGATGCTCACTTCCCATACAGCCTTCAGGCACTTCTTATGAGGCTCCGGCGTATTCTTTGGAGTAGGAGAGCATGCTCCTCAACAATACACAGTCCATTACATCTCTCAAAAATATATAAAATGCTCTCAGCCTTGTAACTCATTTTTGGTATGTAACCATTTGATATGTAAGAGTAAAATTAGTGCCTGCAGTAAAAGAAAATAAAGGGAAAAGGATTAGTACGGAGATACTTACTGATCTATCAGGACCTTAAGGTTTCTTGGCCCATTTCTAGTCCTTTTGCAATGGATTAACCTCAGTCCACATTGGTCTCAATACTGGACTATTGACTTTGTAGACCTGCACTATGCATCTGTCCACCTACCTTAGCCATGACAATACAGTGTGTTCATGTACAAGTGACTATTCATCTTAACCACGTGGTCCATCAATTCATAGTGGCAAATTGCTTGTGCAAAGTGTGTTTTTCAGGCAGACAGAAGCTAGGGAAACTAAGACTAACACATATGGCATCAAAAGATGGTGAGAAATAATGTGCAAGAACATAATTGTTCCATCCTATTCATTCCTTGTATGTACAAGGACATTTGTGCCATGGATGTTCTATCAGTGGACTTCACTGTGTTGACTTACTAGATTTGATTTTGTACTGTAACCTCTACAATTCTTCTTACTCCTCCTTTGTCTTTCCCTTACCGAATATTATTGCTACTTTCAGCCCTGACCTACGGCCTGTGGATACCCTTGCCTGCTGCCAGTTCCTCACCCTGGACTGAAAATTGATTATTCTTTTGCTAACTGTACACAGTTTAAGAGCAGAACTAAAACCCCAACCTCTGTCTCGTTGGTTGATCTTCTGTTTGGCAAATATCATCCTAAGCTAAACAAGTGTGTTGACTAAGTAAGTGTCCAATGCCCCCTGTGGAACTGACTTTTCAGAAATGGCGGACTAGCCACTGATTTGTCTTTGTGGAGAAACCCAGTCGTAGTGCCTCTTGGATTGCACCATAATGCTCCAACCTACTTATCGGGGGAGGGAGATACAGCCCTTTAAGACTTTTTAATACTGTCCTCTGATTGGCACTCACATTTACATATCTAGCTCGGAGCCTCCTTTTGAATCTGTAGTTGACATTATACATTTCTGTTGTAGCTGAAGGCATCCGGTTGGTCTGTATTTTTGGCTCAAGTCCAGACCTTACAATGAGTCTTTGTATAGAAGCTTATTAATCAGTTGTTACAGTCATCCTGATTTCTGATTCTGCAGATGGCTCTTCTTTCTCATCAGTTTATTTTGCCTTGTTTGGACCATTAAACCCTGGACAGCAATCTGGGTTTGAACCACATACGTTTCATCCATTTGTGTTCCTGTGCTATCACACCTTTTTCATGTGATCATTGACAACAGGTTACATATTCTACCAGGCACTGCATGCAATAAAGAACATACATTTCTAGGTTTTTATGCACCCTAACTCAACACCGTGAATATTATTGATGATGGAATTAATTACATTATGTCACAATCTAGACTTTGTTGGACTTGAAAAGACCAGAGAGGACCCATCCTATCCGTAGATCGGAGCTGGTTTGTTGTTCACTTCCACCAGGATAGCAGGAGTCACCAACTAGCAAGCAGTCACACCAGATACCTCTCAATAAACCACATTATCACAATGTGTCCCAAAGAGAGCATAATCTTTATTCAAATCTCGAGCATTTTATGCAGTCTCAAAACCATAAAACAGTGGGTTATGTCCCCTAAACAAACAGGATGGTACAACTTTGGTGGATTTCAAATTCCCTTTCCTTGTCACCCTTCAGAAACCTAGCTGGTAGGCACTTCACTAATTGGATTAGTGGACCAGCCTTTACTTAATCAGAACAATTTACCCTGATCGGGGATTGGTCCATAACCCAAGTATAGGGAATTCAGAGAGGAGGCTTCAGGCTACCCCCCAGGTTGTGGATGCTAGGACATCTGGGGTCCACCATACTGGGTCTTTGATTGGCAGGATAATCAAACAAATGGCCGAATGGCCCGGCCAGATTCACCTACCACCTGAGTGTCAGCGTAGTGCCTGAGAAGGGGATGTTGCGAGACTTAGGAAAGACGACAGTAGGACTGGGTTATGGGGAAGATTTGCCTTGGGGAAAGAGAAACCCTGAAGCGTTGATTATGGGGAAGACCAGTATTGTGTTTTTTACACACTTTCTCTGCTCAGTTCATAACATTATGAATGGGCTCACAGAAGTAGTAAGTGGGAGGTCTAGGCTGGACACCATATATAAATCGCATGCCAATTTGCGGTTAACCGCAGACAAAGGATCAAAGGGTATCCGTTACAAGCACTTGACACCACTTTGACTTTGTCAGTGAAACCATTTAACTTCAAAAGAAGTATTCAACCTTTGGTTAACTGTGTATTTCTCAATTAGAGAGCTAGACAGCCCACGGTCTATGGAGCCTTGATCAGCGCAGCCACGTGTTCAATTCCCGCTGGCAGCAGTCACATCTTTCTGGGGAAATTGGTTTTGGGCTGGAAGCTGAGGACTAGGGGCATCGGGTAAAGTGTATATATAATTCCCCCAGGTTTTATTACTCTCTTCCCTCCTGGATAAAATGTGACCCCCCCCCCCCCCCCCCAAAACCAACATTTTACACAAGGGGATGGTACCTTACTGGGGTTTGGCTGTGGCAGTTCAGCTTTGGGCCATTATTGGCCCTCACTTGTGGTGTTCAGGGGGAAGTCTCACCCTGGCCCCAAAACAAAAATCAATCATGACACTGGCCAGTACTAAATCCACAAGAATGCAGTCACCGACTACAAAGGTAAAACAGCTCCATTCCTACCTCTCACCACAGCAAACATATCTCTCAGTGTCTCGGGAAGATAATGTCATTAGATTTTATAAAGGCTGATCAATAATAATGAAGAAAGATAAGGTTTTAAAGGACCACTGTGGTCAACTCTTTTCTCTTTGCTTTTCAATAACTAAACTTGACAATGGGCAAATTTTGTTTAAAAAAAAATAAAAAAAAATATATATATATATAAGCTTTTTCATTTTGTCTTGTTTTCCTGTTACAAGCCTCAAATGACCTGGGGACATGCCACCATAGGGGGCTACAGAGACCCTGATTAGCCTGGTTCCTGTGACTAACCCGAACTGTCCTTCTTCCCATCAGTGATAGATCAATTGAACTGTATGGTTACTGAAATAAGAGCGGCAGGAAGTGACATTGTATTATACTTAGATCACCAATGAAGTGGGTTGGGGACTGTGTCTTCTACAATAACAATATCGTCCAGACAGGTGGTTCCACCACTCCAAAGGAGGACTAACCTCTTTACTTTGGGATCCCGTCACCCCTTCATTAGGTACGTACATGACAGACTATGTCAAGTTTCCCCCGATTTATATCAGGAGGTGGAGTCCTAAGAATACCCACATGTGGCCATTGTGCATAATCAGGGGAAGTTAATCTCTGTGTATCATTCTGCTCTGTGTTGGGGGTATAAATATGTTGTCAAGTTAGTGAATAAAGAATGCTAGTTTTGGAAACACATGAATTTGTTGTCTCATACTTTCCAGGTAAAGAACTGCATTACTGGTAAATATCGCTTCCAGAGTCTTTTTCATCAACTCGTTCTGTCTGTTACTTATTCAGAAGGGTGTCCTTCTGTACTACTGAGCTTTCTCTAAGCTCTGGCAGTCATAGATGCCAAATTAACATTGTGAACATAGAAACTTTCTGCTTAGTTAATGTCTCCTACCACTCAAGGACTTGATTCCAAGTAACCAAAAATTATAGATCCCACAGCAGCATAATTGCATATAAAATATAATCTATTAAAGGCTATATTTTATTTTTCATTCTATATACAATTAGTATATTTTTGTCTGTTTTTCTTTAAATTGGTATATTTGACTACAGTGGTCCTTTAAATTATGATTACTTTTTCTGTATATACAATGGGGACCAATGGTAGGTGCACATCTATAACATCTAATTGAGCTGCCTTTACCAAGTAGTTGGTTAACACAGGGAAAACTCCAAAATACTTTTTTTTAAAGTACCGTAAATATAAATAAAGCACCAGGCCAGATGGTACTGTACTGGTCCTGGAAAATGAGTTCTTAACAGCCAAAGGCTTATATCCAGTTCAAGGCTCCATCTCCACAGGTTTAGCTACTATTCATTATTCAATTTTTATTATTAATTTATTTTTTTTCTTATTTTTAGAAGCCGATGGAGTTTGGTGAAGTTGCAATCTACTTCTCCAAGGAGGAGTGGGACAGTTTAAACTATGAACAGAAGGAGCTTTATAAAGATGTGACCATGGAGAATTACCAGACCCTCAGATCTTTAGGTAAAGAATAAAATCTGGTATAATGATTCTAGTGAATATTGCTTAATAAATCAATTTAATAGAATAATTTATGAACATAAGATTTTCTGAGCATTTTTAAATTGTTATCCTTTTATTGAAACTGTTTTGTGATGAAAACACTTTCATTGTACATTTTCAGGATGGGTCAACAGGAAACCTACTATTGTATCAAAGATTGAGCAAGGAGAAGTGCCATATGTGAGCCACCACCAACAGAATGAGGAGGAAGACCGTTCTAAATGTACTAATAGTGAGTAATTAATACTGCAAATGATAAATGGTTAATATATTTACAATCCATTCTTACACTCAAAGGATGTTGTAAGAACAACATGAAAAGTCCATGTCTTTTTATTTTCTGGATGGAGCTCTGGTTAACCAATGGGGATGCACAATTTTCTAAATGTGCATAAGTGTCCCATATGTTGTAGCCGTTAGCATGATAAACACAATGTTTAAAAAAGCAACTTCTTTAAGAAATCTTTGCATTTTCTTACTTCTAGGCAAATGCTATTATTGGTACAATGTATCAAAATTCATTATTTGTCTAAAAAAAACATTTTATGGTTTATGTGATTATTTTTTTTTTTTTTTCTAAAAGCCCTTAGCACAAAGCTGTTAATCGTGCTACATGATAAAGGCCACCATGTCCCAAAATATATGCTATATATTCTGGCCATATTTTCCAAATGTGTTCACTGGAATCCTCAGTTCCATTTTGTATGACCCCCATAATTCCACAAGAGAATTATCCCAAAATGTTTGTTTCTTTTCGAGAAGAGCTTTAATGTACTCTTGAAAGGTTAAGAAGAGATTATGAATTTCATTGTATAGGGTTTTGAGTCCTTTATGCCATTTCGGGGTTATGGGAAATGGCATAAAGGACTCATAAATGGTTATGTTTTCCATATATAAAACAATGATTTGCAACAATACATTTCCAAATGAATTCACATTGAAAATATATATATATATATATATATATATATATATTTATATATATATATAATCAATTAATTCCAGATGGCAGGATCAGTTCCAAACAAGCATTTCCTGTAGGAATCAATGTACATTGAAATAATCCCTTCCCGACCCCAGATTCTTCACATTTTTTCGTTTGAACTGATGGTCTTTTTTTTTTTTTTTTTATACAAATCCTTAAAACTAAACAGATGTAAATAAATACAATAATTACATCAAATAAGATTTAACTTCACTTTAACTGTACTAAGAGGACATGAGGACCCAATGGAATGGCGGTGATGTAGAGGAGGTTATTGCTTGGAACTTTGGTTCTTATAGGCACAGGCTACAGATTGGCACTTGCAGACACAGGATGCACTTGGGCTTTTATAGGCAGAGACAGGGTGCAGAGTGTCACCAGCTTGTCAACTTCTGAGCAATTCATCAGTATCACACGTCGAGTTCCAAGCAATTTTACCCCCTTTAAGACAAGTTGAGTACCTAAAATAACGGGAACTTTAGCAGATGGGAACTGAGGTACCACTCTGTGTGTATATGTGTTGAGATTATTTATATATATATATATATATATATATATATATATATATATATATATATATATATATATTTATATATCAAGTGTCAAATATTTTAGCTTTATAAATAACAATAATTTGAAGACCAAACAAAATATATAAAGATTGAACTTATTCTTTGATTTATTTATTTTCAAACAGATGGACCCACAAGTGGGAATTCTCCTGAAAGGATTCCAGATACTCTTACTTCAACATATGATGTAAATAACAACATCAGCCCAGGCCAACATGATAAACATGCAAATTGTATTAGCAGAAATACCTTAAACATAAGTCTAACAAAATCTAACCCTTTAAAAAGTGAAGAAAAGGTCACAAAGCCTTGTAAGTATATACTAAGAAAAAAAAGAGGACATCCGGCTACCACCACTAAAGAGAATATGGACACAAACAAAAATACACAGATGCATAGCAGGAACATGTATAAATGCGGTAAATGTGATAAAAACTTTAATGTTAAATCCGATTACCTATCTCACCAAAGAATACACAATACACAAAAAGAATTGAAATGCTCTAAATGTCCAAAAAGCAAAGCAACTATTTCTGAACATGGTAAATGTTTCAACCACAAAGCACAGCTGTCTACGCATCAGAAAACCTACAAAGGCGAGAAAACATTTAACTGCACAGAATGTGGAAAGTATTTTCTACATAAATCAAGTCTAGATAGACATCAGCGAAATCATATAAAGGTAAAACCATTTATATGCTCTGAATGTGGGAAATTTTTCGCTCGAAAGCATGAACTTGTAACACATCAGAAGATACACATAAGAAATAAACCATTTGCCTGCTCTGAATGTGGGAAATGTTTCAGTAGAAAGCATGAACTGGCAACACATCAGAAGATCCACATAGGGATGAAACCATTTGCCTGCACTGAATGCAGTAAATGCTTCCGGCACAAATCCGGGCTTTCAAGACATAGCGTGATCCATACAGGAGAAAGACCATTTGTGTGCTCTGAATGTAGGCAATGTTTTAATAGGAAATACCATCTTGTAAGGCATCAGAGGATTCACACAGGAGGGGAACCATTTACATGTTCTGTATGTAGAAAAATGTTTAACAACAAGGCAGATCTTAATCAACACCTGATAGTTCATTCAGGAAAGAAACAATTTGTTTGTTTGGAGTGTAGGAAATCTTATACCTGCAAGAGTCATCTGGTAAGACACCAGATGACTCATACAGGAAAAACATGGCTCTGAATATAGGGCCACTGCGGTCATATGATTAAAGGATCACAGTAATGTCCTATCAACATGAGCTAATGTTTTTAATTGGTTAATGATCACTCATATTGAACTATTTAAAAAAAACATTGAACTTAATATCAAGTTAAGATCGTTTGCTACTAGTATCCACCCACTATAAGGTGGCTTTGTCTGCCAGGAAGCCGCTAAGTTTTCAGACCTAATGTTTACAACTGTTGGCTCGAGACTTGTTGTCTTAGGGCAGGGGTGCACAAGTTCGGTCCTGGAGGGCCACACCCACCTGGAATTGAAGATATCCTGTCTGTGCATAGGCGTTGATCAGGATGACTGAAGAAGCGACTGACTCAACTGTACGCAGCAGAGATACCTTCAAATTCAAGCTTGTGTGTGGCCCTCCAGGACCAAACTTGCTCACCCCGGCATTGGGGTTTCCATTGGCAATGAGCTGTTGTTTTTTAGACAGCCTACAGTGATTGAAGATTCTCATGATACCTGAGACTTCTTAAAAACCCTTTAGAACCCCCCCCCCTCCCACCCCCCCAACTCTCCGTAATGGCATTATCTGGCACAAGAAAATAATTCAGCTGAAAACAGATACTCTAATCTTTTGAACATGAATACAATTTTGAATATTCATATTATAAATTAGTATACAGGAATTGTGTATATGATTGAAGCATAACAAACTCCTCTTTCTAGGGCATTACAGTGGTCCTTTGAGATATACTGTAAGAACTGCACTTTAAAATAGGCCCACTGTTTAGGAATGGTATATAAAACATGCAGCTGGAATTTCTATCTACATAATTTGAATGTTGTATCTACAGAGCAGAGAAAAAAGTGACCAGAGTGATGCTAGAACCCATTTTTTAAACCAGAGGCTTCATCTTCTTACACATCAGATGATACAAATACTGAACAGAATCTCTGAAGGAAGGAAATGGATAATGTTAAGTTTCAGCTTGTGACCCATTTAGTGTTAGTCTGATACTGTGAGTTTTTACTTTTGGATTACTGACTCATGTCTCAGTTACAAGTGATTCACATGTCGCAAAGCCCTTGGCTGAACGTTCTCTGACCAGTGACAAAATGTTATGACTCCTGATGAAATCAGATTGTTTCCAGCCCTGGACATTACAACAATGTAATAGCATAACTTTCATAGCTGATTCAATGAACAATAAGTAAAATCTCACATAATGAAACATTCTTTGATTATGTTAACTTACTCTGATCTCTGATAATATAGATACTGTAGATTATTAAATCCGTATATGTTTTGTTGATAGGATATCCTTATTTCTAAGATTGTGCAACTACTTTTTTTTTTTTTTTTTTTTAAGTCTGCCTGATACACATCTTTATAAACACTGGTCAAGAGCAGAAAATGTAAAATGAACCGTAACTTAATGCTTAATCTTTTTTACTTGTGCTGTATGAAGATGGGAACATGTCCAAATGTGGTATTAAAAAACCCCCAACAAAAATTAGTTTTTTTATTTAAAGACGACATTTTAATTTATACATATACTTATAACACTTTCTCCAACCGAACAGAAAGGTGTAACAAACTATATTGTTACCCAAATTGAGTCCATTGAACACTGTTAAGCGGCAACGTAAAGCAATACATTAAAACTATAAAATAATACATTCTATTGGATATATTCTATTGGATATCAATCCATTATCTCAGTGAATCTGCTTTGGCTGTCCATGCATATGCTTCATTCGATGCTATAAATTATAGTGTAGCTTGGGCCCACACATTGATTCCCATGTGGTCCCAAGACTGTCTTCTGGGATGTCCCTTACCTATATGTGTAGATCTATTCCCCAAAAATCCTACTCTACCTTTGTTCAACTGTGATTTTAACACTTTTTTGCAAAATGTATAACATGATTGATAATGGTTTCTTACACTATTCCCTCTGTTGTTATTATACAGCACACTACTTGATCACAATGAGGATATTCATACATCTGTGCTGACTTAAACTAATGAAATCATTGGAAGGTACATAGCAACATTTTACATTTATTTTGCACTGTAAATGTATGAGTTGGGTATTGTTTCCTCTTTGATTGTATTTGGTTTCTTAAATGTTACAGAACATGCTTTGGTTTAGAAAATACAGATATTTAACTAAAATTTTTAATCCTGCCCGTGGAAAGAGGTTTTGAAATTTTTTGACTAAGACTGGACCAGTTGCAAAATATTTTGCTTTAGATATATTTATCTATGTGGAATATGATCACGTTTAAGGTCACTTTTTTCTTTAAGCAATAGTTTTAAACTGTCTATTGTATATCACAAAGTGAATTGTAAGTCATGTAATTGAGAAATAATGTAATAAATATAGTGCATATATCACCATGTTTGTTTTGTACAATATTGTACTGCACTTAAACTCAACCTTCTCATTCTAATTTACAACAAAATAACTACATAGGTTTACATATAACTATGATCAGCCAGTTTCTCAGATTTAATTTTGCAGGCTAACAATCACGTTTTATAATTGTCAAACTATGAGACGTTGTCACACTTTGCGTGGTGCTTATGACTTAGTCGATGAGCTCCAAAGGCGCTCATTTACTGCGGGCCTCGCAAATCGAGGCGAGCAGTGGAGGCAATGAAACACACAGGACTTAGCCTATAAATACTTAAGAAACTCGGGATCATCTTATGCTGCAAGCACTTGACAAACGTGGGACTTAGAAAACAAAAGATACGAGATAGGAAAAATACGAAGTTAACGGCCGAACCGCACAAAGCAAAAACCACGGAACACACACACACAAAAAAAAAGAATACAACAAAAATATCACACAGCGCACGGGGCAACAGCCAGGACTTCTGGGAGTGAGGTGGAACGCAAATTTAAGTCCGTTTCGACAAAAAAAATGAAAACGAGGCTACATGTCGCTAGTCTGTTATAAAAGTTGACCGTTCCTACCTAAGAATGTCAAATACTCATAGTCTAAATAACCAATTACATGTTTATTCCAAATAGATTGCTACGCCCTGAATCCTCCAGACTATGCTAAATTTAAGAAATTATAAATGTATTGCCAAATGACCTCCTAAACAAATGCACTAATGTATAATATATAACAAATTGCAGCTCTGCTGGTCAGACACTGCAGAAACCGGCTCCTAAGTTTAGTCATGCACATGAACAACACTGGAAATCACATAGAGAATTCACAATGAGCTTATAATGCAGAGGAAAATGAAGGCACTGATCACCACTCCGATTACTTGAAGGAGCCTGATCATCATGAGTGAAGATATCACGAGGGATAGAGGGGGACATGTCCTATATTTGCACAGCCTTGGGTTCAGGAGCCCGTAATCCTGGGTATGGCTAAAAGTATACCCCCTCTGCTCACACTTTTATATACTATGTTACAAAGCATTTTCTAGAATAATTATGTATGTACAAATTCAATTTACAAGAGCGGCATGAAATAATGTATCATCCTCCCTTCCTGTCGAGAAATAAAATGTACCCCCTCATCATTGTGATCTGGTACAGGAACATGACAAAAGAAAAAACTGGACCATTCCACTACACACTCATATAGTTTCTTACAAGGCAGTCCATTGTGTGGTGTGTTTTTTTTTTGTAATGGCTCCTCTCAAGCCACCAGTATAGTGATGAGGCCTCTTGTGTAGTGTAGAGGTCCACATTGTGCCAAAAGCTACTAGTGTTTCATATGCAGCAAATAGCACAAGTGTGAGCTGTTATGGGCCTGAGTATCACTACACTGTAGTTGGGAGAACCCATGCATGATCCTTCATTGGAAAGTATACAATAATTTGAGTATTTGGAGATGTCATAATTTAGTTTGTTCTTGTTTTCCATTCATAAGGTAAGTATGAAGCAAGAAGTGGAATCAACCATGGTGTGTTGTGTTGGGTATGGTTACGAATATGGTCAGGAAAGTCAGGCAGAGCTGGTTCATTCGCTTGGCACAAAACCCTCTGATGGAAATCCTTGCATTTCTCACTCTTCTTATCCACTTTGGAAAACTAATAAGTTACCTTGCAATTCTGTATCTTTACACAGACAACTGTAAATCTACACTTGATCCCTACTGAGTGACAATCCTTCCCATGAAGCCATCCATCTCCTCAATGTGCAGTAATCCACAATGCCGATCAGATTGACTTATTGGTTTATGAATTACTAGCAGCAGGGCCTTGGCTGGTGATGCAAAGAAAGTCGTTGCAGTTATGATTGGCACTGCATTGATCCTGTAACGTCGCTCTTTTCCAATTTCACTGTCTGGTTCAATTATCAAGACCTTGGATTGGAATAGGTGAAATCCATGTTATAATCTCTCAATTTATGTATATCTGTGAGCCAGTTAATAGAAGCTCAATATACAAACTGAGAGCACCCCTCCCTCCATTCTGGTCCTTTGTTCCAATTCAGCAATACATTTCTTCTGATTTCCCCCACACTCATCCACCTGTATTACAACTAACTTTACTGTTCTCCAATGGCACTTTGTCTTATTGTACTCCTTTAGTGATGTCGCGAACCGCCGCAAATGTTCGCGAACATCGGCAAACCGCCATAGACTTCAATGGGCAGGCGAATTTTAAAACCCACAGGGACTCTTTCTGGCCACAATAGTGATGGGAAAGTTGTTTCAAGGGGTCTAACAACTGGACTGTGGCATGCTGGAGGGGGATCCATGGCAAAACTCCCACGGAAAATTACATAGTTGATAGAGAGTCTGGTTTTAAGCCATAAAGGGCATAAATTACCTAACATTCCTAAATTGTTTGGAATAACGTGCTTTAAAACATCAGGTATGATGTTGTATCGATCAGGTAGTGTAAGGGTTACACCCACTTCACAGTGACAGACCAAACTCCCCGTTTAACGCACCGCAAACAACCGCAAACAGTCCATTTGCACAACCGCAAACTCCCCATTTGCACAAGGTTGGATACCAAGCTAGTCATGTCCCGTTCCATGTCCTCACTGATGTCATTGAAGGTCTCTTCCTCCACCCAGCCACGTACAACACCAAGGGTCCCCGAAAGGTGACAACAAGCTCCCTGGGACGCCTGCTGTGTTTGCTCTTCCACCTCCTCAAAGCCACCTTCCTCCTCTGACTACTCTTCTTCAGACTCCTCACATGCATTGCCTCTCTCTGCATTATTGTTAAGGTGTGTTAAGTAGTACTACTCTTATCAGTTTAAAACCTGTTACAGCACATATCAGGGGGCGTGTATAAGGCCTGGATTTTTAGAACCGGGAGATGGAAAAAGATGCTTTGTTGGTCGTATCACTTCAATTTTGGGGCACTTTGAGACATTAGCTTCTTACGCTCAAACATGTCCTTTACAGGCAACTGACTATGGGCAAAGGAGCAGGAACTGCTCAAGGCGAGAGACGCAGTGGCGGATGGTTGAGAGGGGGCAAGGAGGACAGCAGTGGTTGATGTGGCTGATGATGCTGGACCAGGAGGACGATGGCGGCTTTGAGTTTGTGTGCTGCTTGTACTCATGTGTTGGTCTGGAGTCACCCAAACATTAGGTCTCAACCTGTAGAGGATAAGGGAACCAGGCTACTCTAGACCTCATTCATCATTACCGGTTTTGACAGATTGGTACTATGCGTCCAAGCTATTGTGACAACAGATATGAGTGGCACTGTGCACTTGCAGAAGTTGGCAGAGTAGACGCTGTAGGTCTGACACACACGCTTGCAGACAACTAACTGCTATGCAATCTATTACAGTAGAAAAAATGTTTTTTGTTTTTAATGTACACTACTGTTACACCAGATATGAGTTGTGTGTTAAGTAGTACTACTCCTATCAGTTTAATCCCTGTTATGTGCCTTTTTGGGGGGTTTCGTTGTTGAAGGCACAGTGCAGCACCAGAGGCCAGAAAAATTAGGCATGTACACATGCCTGAAAAATTAGGTATTGTTGATCTTGCAGCGAGCAGAGAAGAAGGTAGGCCTGATTCAACGCCCCAGCCCGCATACCCACACTCAGAGATTGAGGGGGGGACCTGAGAAGGCCACGGGTCGGAGATATAAAGGGGGACCATCCCAAATAAGCACACAAGCGGGGACAAAGGTAGTGAAGGGGACATAGAGGCCCATGGACTGACGGTCGCTATCTTGGCAGGGAAAGGGCCCAGCAATTAAGCCAAACTGACCCAGCACAGGCAGCTACTTGAGTCAAATGCTGTACAATTACACCTTAATAAAGCTAAAACATGCAGCAGCAGGGATTCTAAACGGCCACACGGGGACAAGGAGGCTAACAGCCCCCACAGTCTCTGCACCACTCTTTTTAACAGATAACCCAATGGGCTAACCAGGGACCTTGCCCACATAAAAAAAACAGAATTTTATTGGAGGAATTATTAGTGTCTTTACCCCCCAAGAGAGGACATAATATACGGTATCTTTAGACTACCTGATGGCCAAACCTCCTTTAGCCCCAATGCTATCCAAGAAACATTTCAAAACTTTATCTGACTGGGGGTCTATAGAGTGACATTAGTACTGACCTTTATCTGACTGGGGGTCTATAGGTGACATTAGTACTGACCTTTATCTGACTGGGTGTCTATAGAGTGACATTAGTACTGACCTTTATCTGACTGGGTGTCTATAGAGTGACATTAGTACTGACCTTTATCTGACTGGGTGTCTATAGGGTGACATTAGTACTGACCTTTATATGACTGGGGGTCTATAGGTGACATTAGTACTGACCTTTATATGACTGGGGGTCTATAGGTGACATTAGTACTGACCTTTATCTGACTGGGGGTCTATAGAGGGACATTAGTACTGACCTTTATCTGACTGGGGGTGTGTAGAGGGACATTAGTACTGACCTTTATCTGTCTGGGGGTCTATAAGTGACATTAGTCCTGACCTCCTGCTGCAGTATTATTACTCCCAGTACTCCCAGGCTTGCTACTATTAGATATAATAACCTCAGTTTCGTTTCCTTATCTGTTGGTAACATCAAAATATGATTATTAAATATTTCATATTTGTTTGTTTTTTTTCTCCCAAAGTGAACCCCTTTGTGTGTGTCCCACAGATGTGGCGTTTTCGCTCTGCTTATGTTGGATTTGCACCACTCAAAAAGTATGAAAAGAGATCCCCCCCCCCTTGAAGCCCATTAATGACATCATCAGTAATGTATGTAACAGATTCCAGTGTTTAGGGTTTATGACCCAATACTGCGATCATATCATTTATGACATAAATCCGTATTTGTCGTATTATTCAGACGCGCTTGCATCTTTGTGTTACATTTCCTGATACTTTTATTATCTTGATCTTTATATATTTACTAGCGACTTGCCCGTCAAAAAATGGCGGCAATAAGATTGTAAGGCAGGTAATGGTTTGGACGAGACATTCATTTTGTTGGCGGTCGGATATCCTTCGGCGCTCATTGCGAGGCTGTTGGTTGTATTTTTTTTCTGATAGGCGCTTTTGCTGTTATTCTTTGGTCGGCGGTGATGTGTTTTTTGCGCTTATTGCAAGGCTTTGTGTGCTATGAGCAGCGTTGGAGCTCGTTGTGAGGCGCGCAGTGAATGGCTTTTATGTTTAATGTGATAATGTTTTTTTTGTGTATATGTATTTTTGTATGCTAATGAAATAATTACTAAATGAATATACTTTACCTATTTGTAAGTAATATATGCAGGAAGCATTGTGCTGAAGAGCTGACAATCTGTTTTCATGTTCCTGCAGCATACAATGTAAGTTTTCAGTGCTGTGGAGCTGCTGTGTAAGTGTCAGCAATGTGTGCAGTGTGTAGTGTAAATAGGCTGCGTGCGTGAGTGGAAGCCGTTAGTGTAGCTGGGTACTTCCGCATTGTGTAAGTTAGTGTTGTAAAATGGCGGGGAATGTGTATGTGGTACGCGGGTGTGGATGATTTAGCGTCCTTGATAATAGTGTATCTTTACCTTGTACGGCTATTTTAGTAATTAATTAATTCATTATTATAAAAAAAAAATATATAAAAAAAATACGCTTAATAGCATATTTTACACTGCGGTTACTTTATATACATTAACGCTTCGCACTTCCTAATACATTTGTTCATTCACAATTAGAGATGTCGCGAATAGTTCGCCGTCTGACTTTTTTCGGCGAACATAGCATGTTCGCGGCGAACTGCGAACATATGCGAGATTCGACCCGCCCCCAATACTTTATCATTGAGCAAACTTTGACCCTGCATGTCACAGTCAGCAGACACATTCCAGCCAATCAGCAGCATACACTCCCTTCCACACCCTTCTACCTCATGGACAGCAGCCATTTTGGAATCATAAGTAACTTGCAGTCTTACTGAGAGGAGGGACAGTTTGGATGATACTGCATCAATAGGGAAAACCATAGCTAGGCAAGTTTATTCAGTGTCCAGTGCAGTGCTGAAGGACTTTTGTGCATTATTATTATTACTACTATTTAATGTGTAGATGTACCAGCTGGGCATGCATTATTATTATTATTATTATTATTATTATTATTATATAATGTGTAGATGTACCAGCTGGGCATGCTCTTGTGCATTATTATTATTATTATTAGTAAAATACTACTACTACTAATAATAATAATGCACAAGAGCATGCCCAGCCAGTACATCTACACATTATATAGTAATAATAATAATAATACACAAGAGCATGCCCAGCCGGTACATCTACACATTATATAGTAATAATAATGTAGAAGAACATGCCCAGCCGGTACATCTACACATTATATAGTAATAATAATAATAATGCACAAGAGCATGCCCAGCCGGTACATCTACACATTATATAGTAATAATAATAAGAATAATAATAAAGCAGAAGACCTCCCCTGTGTCTCCCCCCCCCACTCCCTCCCATGTGTCTCTCTCCCCCCCTCTCCCCTGTGTCTCCCCCCCCACTCCCTCCCATGTGTCTCTCTCCCCCCCTCTCCCCTGTGTCTCTCCCACCCTTGCCTGTGTCTCTACCCCCTCTCCCTTCCTAAGTGTTTTTCCCCCCCCTCTCCTGTGTCATTTCCCCCTTCCCTCTTCCCTGTGTCACTCCCCCCTCCCCTGTGTCTCTACCCCCCTCTCCCTTCCCGTGTTTCTTTCCCCCCTCCCCTGTGTCTTTCCCCCCTTCCCTGTGTCTCTCCCCCCTCATCTGTGTCTCTTCCCCCTTCTCCCCTGTGTCTCTACCCCCTCTCCCTTCCCCTGTGTTTCTTCCCCCCTCCTCTGTGTCTTTATCCCCTTTTCTCTCCCCGGTGTCTCCTCACCACTCCCTCCCATTAGTCTCTTCCCCCCTCTCCCCTGTGTCTCTACCCCCCACTCTCTCCTGTGTCTCTCCCCCCTCCCATGTGTCTCTTCCCCTCACCTCTCCCTTCCCCTGTTTCTCTTCCCCCCTCTGCCCTGTGTCTTCCTCCCCCTCTCCACTGTGTCTTCCTCCCCCTCTCCCCTCTCCTGTGTCTTCCTCTCCCTCTCCCCTGTGTTTCCTCCCCCTCTCTCCTCCCCTGTTAGCTTCTTTACGCATACATACGATAAGAAATCTGGGGGGGGGGGTTACCCCTTACCCCCCCAGTTCCAACACCCATGTGTACTGTATAATATTGTATTGCATTATGTTATATTATATCACTAGCGACTTGCCTGGCACAAATGATGGGGCAATAAAGTTTGAAGCCATGGCAATGCTGTTTGCCACACAATGTGATGCTTTTTGTACTCTGAGGACCTTCGGCGCTCATTGTGAGTCTCTTCCCTCGTGTCCTTCATGTTTCGTGCTTTGCAACGATCAATCTTCGGCGCTCATCGCAAAGACAGATATATAAGTACAGTGTTAAATATATAATTTTTTTTTGTGCAGTGTAAATTAAAAAATGTATTCAGGTCTCAGAGCATAATAAAGTGATTTAGATTTGTAACTGCTTTGAGAGTGCTATCGCTGGCAGCCAATGAGCAGTAATCCAGATATATAACTGCAGAGTAAAAAGTAAAACATTTTAGTGTAGTGTAAAGTCTACATTTTTATTTTCCATTACTAATTAATACTTATTAAATGAATGCACGATAATAACTATTGTGAATGAACAAATGTATTAGGAAGTGCGAAGCGTTAATGTATGTAAAGTAACCGCAGTGTAAAATATGCTATTAAGCGTATTTTTTTTATATATATTTTTTTTAATAATAATGAATTAATTAATTACTAAAATACTTTACCTATTTGTAATTAATATATCCAGTGATCAATAACCTGAAGAGCTAACAATCAGTTTTGATTTTCCTGCAGCTTACAGTGTACATTTGGACTGTTGGTGACCCGAGGCGTAAGTGTCAGCAATGTACGCAGTGCACGAGGGGAAACCGCTTGTATAGTCGTGTAACGCGCCATTTTAGATTTGTAATGTTATTAGTTGCAAGTTAGTGTTGTAAAATGGCGGCGATTGTGTATGTGTTACGCGGCTCGCCAGCAGTTTCCATTATTTATAATAGTGTATTTTGTACCTCGTCCGTTCCTAGGTAAAAGTCGTACATGGCTGGCGATGTTTTGCGCGGTTTGGGGTCGTGTAGCCTCGTTTTCATTTTTTCCGGACGCCATTTTTTTTGTCGCTTAGCCGATTTACAAGTGCTAACTGGGGAAGACGTTACAGATATCACATAAATAGTTGTGAGCAGGCGGGTTGTTGCTAACGCTGCGGGCTTGCGAAGCGAGGGCCAGAGTTGCTGGCAAGGAGCGCCGAAGGCTCCCACGTCGGCTGCAATGAGCCGCAGGCGGGACTTACACCATCAAATTTACGGACTTACCATCCAAAAATACGGGACTTAGAAAAAAAAACATTACGAGCTCACAAAAATACGACCTTAACGCCCGAACCGCACGCACTTAAAAACATTAAAAACACAATAAATACACACAACAAACACATAAAAAGCTTACCCACAGCAAGGCGGGCACCGAGGACCTCTGCAAGTGAAGTTACACCACCAGTCAGATAAAGGTCATTACTAATGTCCCTCTATAGACACCCAGTCAGATAAAGTTCAGTACTAATGTCCCTCTATAGACACCCAGTCAGATAAAGTTCATTACTAATGTCCCTCTATAGACACCCAGTCAGATAAAGGTCATTACTAATGTCCCTCTATAGACACCCAGTCAGATAAAGGCCAGTACTAATGTCCCTCTATAGACCCCCAGTCATATAAAGGTCATTACTAATGTCACCTATAGACACCCAGTCAGATAAAGGTCAGTACTAATGTCACCTATAGACACCCAGTCATATAAAGGTCAGTACTAATGTCACTCTATAGACACCCAGTCAGATAAAGGTCAGTACTAATGTCACCTATAGACCCCCAGTCATATAAAGGTCAGTACTAATGTCACCTATAGACCCCCAGTCATATAAAGGTCATTACTAATGTCCGTCTATGGACACCCAGTCAGATAAAGGTCAGTACTAATGTCACCTATAGACCCCCAGTCATATAAAGGTCAGTACTAATGTCACTCTATAGACACCCAGTCATATAAAGGTCAGTACTAATGTCACTCTATAGACACCCAGTCATATAAAGGTCAGTACTAATGTCACTCTATAGACACCCAGTCATATAAAGGTCAGTACTAATGTCCCTCTATAGACCCCCAGTCATATAAAGGTCAGTACTAATGTCCCTCTATAGACCCCCAGTCATATAAAGGTCAGTACTAATGCCCCTCTATAGACACCCAGTCAGATAAAGGTCATTACTAATGTCACCTATAGACACCCAGTCAGATAAAGGTCAGTACTAATGTCACCTATAGACCCCCAGTCATATAAAGGTCAGTACTAATGTCACTCTATAGACACCCAGTCATATAAAGGTCAGTACTAATGTCACTCTATAGACACCCAGTCATATAAAGGTCAGTACTAATGTCCCTCTATAGACACCCAGTCAGATAAAGGTCAGTACTAATGTCACCTATAGACCCCCAGTCAGATAAAGGTCAGTACTAATGTCCCTCTATAGACCCCCAGTCATATAAAGGTCAGTACTAATGTCCCTCTATAGACCCCCAGTCATATAAAGGTCAGTACTAATGCCCCTCTATAGACACCCAGTCAGATAAAGGTCATTACTAATGTCACCTATAGACACCCAGTCAGATAAAGGTCAGTACTAATGTCACCTATAGACCCCCAGTCATGTAAGGTGTAACCCTTACACTACCTGATCGATACAACATCATACCTGATGTTTTAAAGCACGTTATTCCAAACAATTTAGGAATGTTAGGTAATTTATGCCCTTTATGGCTTAAAACCAGACTCTGTATCAACTATGTAATTTTCCGTGGGAGTTTTGCCATGGATCCCCCTCCGGCATGCCACAGTCCAGTTGTTAGACCCCTTGAAACAACTTTCCCATCACTATTGTGGCCAGAAAGAGTCCCTGTGGGTTTTAAAATTCGCCTGCCCATTAAAGTCTATGGCGGTTCGCCGATGTTCGCGAACATTTGCGGAGGTTTGCGTTCGCGGTTCGCGAACCGAAAATTTTAGGTTCGCGACATCACTATTCACAATAGTTATTATCGTGCATTCATTTAATAAGTATTAATTAGTAATGGAAAATAAAAATGTAGACTTTACACTACACTAAAATGTTTTACTTTTTACTCTGCAGTTATATATCTGGATTACTGCTCATTGGCTGCCAGCGATAGCACTCTCAAAGCAGTTACAAATCTAAATCACTTTATTATGCTCTGAGACCTGAATACATTTTTTAATTTACACTGCACAAAAAAAATTATATATTTAACACTGTACTTATATATCTGTCTTTGCGATGAGCGCCGAAGATTGATCGTTGCAAAGCACGAAACATGAAGGACACGAGGGAAGAGGCTCACAATGAGCGCCGAAGGTCCTCAGAGTACAAAAAGCATCACATTGTGTGGCAAACAGCATTGCCATGGCTTCAAACTTTTTTATTTATTATTATTGCCCCGTCATTTGTGCCAGGCAAGTCGCTAGTGATATAATATAACATAATGCAATACAATATTATACAGTACACAGGTAACCCCCCCAGATTTCTTATCGTATGTATGTATGCGTATAGAAGCTAACAGGGGAGGGGAGAGGGGGAGGAAACACAGGGGAGAGGGAAAGTAAGACACAGGAGAGGGGAGAGGGGGAGGAAGACACAGTGGAGAGGGGGAGGAAGACACAGGGCAGAGGGGGGAAGAGAAACAGGGTAAGGGAGAGGTGAGGGGAAAAGACACATGGGAGGGGGGAGAGACACAGGAGAGAGTGGGGGGTAGAGACACAGGGGAGAGGGGGGAAGAGACTAATGGGAGGGAGTGGTGAGGAGACACCAGGGAGAGGAAAGGGGGTAAAGACACAGAGGAGGGGGGAAGAAACACAGGGGAAGGGAGAGGGGGTAGAGACACAGGGGAGAAGGGGGAAGAGACACAGATGAGGGGGGAGAGACAAAGGGAAGGGGGGAAAGACACAGGGGAGGGGGGAAAGAAACACGGGAAGGGAGAGGGGGTAGAGACACAGGGGAGAAGGGGGAAGAGACACAGATGAGGGGGGAGAGACACAGGGGAGAGGGAAGGGGGGAAAGACACAGGGGAGGGGGGAAAGAAACACGGGAAGGGAGAGGGGGGTAGAGACACAGGGGAGGGGGGGAGTGACACAGGGAAGAGGGAAGGGGGAAAAGACACAGGAGAGGGGGGAAAGAAACACTGGGGAAGGGAGAGGGGGTAGAGACACAGGCAAGGGTGGGAGAGACAGAGGGGAGAGGGGGGGGGGAGAGAGACACATGGGAGGGAGTGGGGGGGGGGAGACACAGGGGAGGTCTTCTGCTTTATTATTATTATTATTATTATTACTATATAATGTGTAGATGTACCGGCTGGGCATGCTCTTGTGCATTATTATTATTACTATATAATGTGTAGATGTACCGGCTGGGCATGCTCTTCTATATTATTATTATTATTATAATTATTATTATTATTATTATTATTATTACTATTTAATGTGTAGATGTACCGGCTGGGCATGCTCTTCTATATTATTATTATTATAATTATTATTATTATTATTATTATTATTATTACTATTTAATGTGTAGATGTACCGGCTGGGCATGCTCTTCTACATTATTATTATTATTACTATATAATGTGTAGATGTACCGGCTGGGCATGCTCTTGTGCATTATTATTATTATTAGTAGTATTTTAATAATAATAATAATAGTAATAATAATAATAATAATAATAATAATAATACATGCCCAGCTGGTACATCTACACATTATATAGTAGTAATAATAATAATAATAATGCACAAGAGTCCTTCAGCACTGCACTGGACACTGAATAAACTTGCCTAGCTATGGTTTTCCCTATTGATGCAGTATGACCTACACTCTCCCTCCTCTCAGTAAGACTGCAAGTTACTTATGATTCTTCTTTATACCAACTGCATACACCTACGATTTCTCACCTTCACTGTGAGAGTTAAATAACCACATTCATTTATTATTTCTGCAAAAACAGAGACCTTTAACCGAGTAACAAATTGAAATAATTTAGTACTAGATGATCCTGAAAGATGATTCCTGTAACCGAAAGGCAGGAGTTTTGGAGCGTGGAGTGTGCATGCATGTGTGTGGATGGCTGACTGGTAGGTTTATACTGGAATTAAGATTTGTGATGGCTGCCCTGTGGATAGTAGAACACTATAGTGGCTCGCCCACTGGAGCCCATTTCCCTGTTTTACCCTCTGATGTGATTGCTGCTTTATATGTAAGGTTGTATACATAGGCTTCAGAGACTTTAATGGGGCTGTCTGCGGCACTGATTTAGACATCAAGCATAGTTAACTATGTTGGCATACAACAATTGAAACACTTTAACTAGACAAAAGTCAAGAGACGTCAGTACGTGAGTGATATCTTCTTGATACATTGTTTTGCAGTTAACCACTAATTTGTATGTGCTTGAACCTGTCAATTAGTCCCAGGCCCCCCATGCACTCTATGGAAGCTATGGCTATAAATGTAACCTAGCTCCCTTAGCCTTACTCCCTGGACTCCCAGACAGTCAACTCCCACAGTGGAGACACCGCCTCAATCCCCTGGAAAGCTCAGCCACTATATGGAAGGTCTGACCATTTGGTAGGGAGATAAGCTGATACCTGGCTGGGGGAATAGATATTCTGGCACCCCTGCCACTGATTAGTAATTCCCATGAATTGGCACTCACCAAGCCGCTTGTTGATAGGCTCAGGGCTGGCCTACATAAAGGTACTATTGTTTTATTGTATGGAACAAATGTATAAAAATTGTCAGAACTTTCCTACGAATAAAATCCAATCTTAGTGTTTTATTATAATCTAATGTTATATTCCTATTATATTTTTCTATTATATCTAATATTATATTATTTTATTCATTTATATACATATGCATGCATTTCCATTTGGATATTTTCTATGTAAAGATGTCTTTTTTTTTATTAGTTTCTCACTTAATGCTTTTATTTTATTCTGTAATAGACATTGCCTAAGCAAAATTCGTTAGTTAATTGGTAAGGTTAACTTAAGGTCCATGTTTCTCTTAAACATAGGCACAGAGGGGGTGGCGCAGACCCCCACCCTTCAGTTTTTTTCAAGGCCATTTTGCACAGAAGAAAAATAATTGCATAAGTAATCTTGTTATTTTAAAATTTGATGTAAATTATATGTTTATTGTGCAATCAGTGAAGTAATTGGTATGTCATACTAGGATAAGGTTTTTTATTGAAATATTCTTGTTTGAGAACTTAAGCGATTGCAAAATAAGTAATCAGTATCTCTGGATAATTAAGAGTCTGTGTGTGATTTTATGGAAACAGGTGATTAAAATTAACTACAATGGATAGACTAAGCAAGTGAAGAGGCTGAATTAAAGGAGGTCAGAAGAGGTGTGATATTTATGGGCATTTGTTTTTAGTACGGATAATTTGCCCTCTAGGAGGTAGTTCTGAAGTTTGCAGAAGGTAACTAAGCAAAGAGTAAAGAAAAACAGACAGTCTAAAGATATTTTTAAGGAGACCAAGAGATTAAAGAAATTGTTGTTGAAGGAGAAAATTGATACATAAAATCTTTACCTGGCATTGTTGATAGGGTATAATAAGCAAGAACTAAGTAAGGCTGAAGTGTTGCTGAATCCTATCTTGCATATTTAGTGCATTTTCAGTATAATTGGGTGGCTACATGACACTTACTAAGCTGCATTAATGATTACAGGGCTATGTGGATGGACATGACAACTTGGTGACAAGGATATTCATAAATATGTACAGGAGAACTGTGTAGTTTGAACAAAAGGCTCAAGAACTAGTGTAGCTGGTCACAGTTTTTCTTACTAAGCTTCACTGTCCATATTGGTGGGACCCAACCCTGAGGGTTACCAGACCTTACTTTTGGCCAAGACCACCACCTGTGATGTGCAGAAATGTTTTAATTCAACTGATAGATTGTTTTTTGCCTTGCTCGGCAAGAGTCATTTAGAGTCATTAAAGTGTCGCAACTCTGGCTGTGGGTAGCCTGAAACATAGGAATTGGAACTGGGTATGGTGCTCGAGGTAAAGGGTGGGCAGAGGGGGTTGCCAATGTTGATTCAGCTCCTTTGTGGAACATGTTTCCCAGTTATTAAAATAATTGTAATAATCCAAGTTTGTAAGTGATCATTGCAGCAGACTATTGTGACAATAATGACAAAAGGTTTTATAAGAACAGGGAGCCTGACAGCTCCAGTGGAAGGACTGTGCCACTTATAATGTAAGGTCATATAATAAACACAATTTATAAATTACAAAAAAAAATCTTAAATCAATTAGCAGGAACCGTTCTTTTTTTCATGATTCTGTTGGTTTTTCATTCCCCACAGGTGATATAAGCTGAAATTTAAATACATAGAAATTAGCATAAAACTATTTTGGTTTAATCCAAGTAAAACACTTTATAAAAAAAAAGAAAATGTACACACACATACACACATATATATATATATATATATATATATATATATTCTCTCACATCAATACATACAAATTGAATTCCTGTATAAATCTGAATGTTATTTTTATTCAAGATACTCATTTTAAATACCAATAGTCCAAAATGTTCCACATAGTATAAGTGATACCATTATTTGTAAATATGATTAAATTAATACATTTTTCTTTCAGCTTCTAACAGTGGGATGGTGACCTTGAAATCCAATAAGCTTTAATTGAAATGTATTTGTTTTCAATTATAATAATTTAAATTAAATCAGTCTATATGTCAGCTCAGTTAAGGTCAAGTCCTCTTGTACCCATTTAACTCTGTCTATTTTATCAAAATTATAGTTACGCATCACACAGATCATGAAAAGTGATTTGACTAATGTACACATTTAATTTCATTATTTGTGAGCAGTCCAAAGTATATTTAACTTCCATGTTTGCCTCATAATAAACAAAACAAAGAAAAACAAACTAAAGCATAGTATGCTGTTCAACACTATACCTCACAGACTTCTTCTTCAGTTGAAGTTAGCTCCTCTACCGATTCTGGACTGAAAGACACTCCAACTGATATTGGGTTCAACAAAAGAAGTTCTCTTAGTGAACTGGGAATTATCATTTCATCTTTCAATCTAAAAAATTAAATAATTAAAATAAAGACAGTTGCTGAGTAGAATTTCAGTACAAGGAGTATTTATGGTAAAAAAGATAATATTCTAACTATAATGTGCTCATCAAATAGAGCTAGGGAGAATAAAAAAATGAAGAGGAGATCCAAGAAGAGTTAGAAGATAGAGATGACATCAGGCATTTGGATCAGTTAATAGGGAGACACACAAGCTGAGAAATACAGAAGGGAGATAATGATAGTTTAGAGCGGCCTATAAAGCACAGATCAGGACTTTATACATCTTAAGGTGAATTAAGTCCTCACTGTTAACCCCATTGCCATCACGTGGATGGCAACCAGCCAGATTCGTTATCTAATATACTGGTTGAGTTATAATCATGCTCTGGCTGTTATATATATATATGTGTTATTTTACCCATCCCACCATCCCAGTGTAGACACAAACGTACAAGCATCTTCAAAATATATTCATGAAATTCATCTGGCACCTCCTACATATTTGTCTATACAACACACACCTAGGATGAATTGTTGCTCCATATATCACTAAAATAAGTTGCCAGAAGGGAATTATTTGGCAAACTCCTTATTGAACTGACATAGATACTGACCTAGTAGAGCTTCTCGTGCTTGACAGGAGCCAGATGCACAATTTCGGTCCTACCATTTCCCCTTCAGAGACGCAGTACTTGGATAAATAAGGACAGTTGCCACGATGGCCACTGCCAATCCTTTGATGCTCTCCTCCTGTTCATGAATTCTAAACAACTTATCCCACATCCTGATACACACACGCATATATATATATATATATATATATATATATATATATATATTTAGTAAAATCAATCTGAAAATTTAGGAGCCATAGAAGAGAGCCACTAGAGACAGGGAAGCTCTAGAACCGTCTTTCAATTTTTTTCTTGGTAGTTATCTTCCAAAGCTTTTGGGGCCACTACTCCATATCTTTTTAAATAGCTTGATAATATGTGCAGCTCACTACATTTCCATTTAGTTTTCCACTGATTTGTATGAGAACAGTTTAAGATACTGCCTTAATAATGTATTTGTAAATGTGACAAATGGTGGTGGTAGTGGTAAGTTTAAAGTGTAATTCTCTCCACATGCCTCTTAGTCCCTACTCTCTAGTAGATAAGATCTCAGGGTCTGCCACCGGTTCTACGACCAGCTATAGGGCGAAGTGAACAAGTGAAAAGATATGTATAGACCAATCAGAAAGAAGAGAACGAAAATACAGATATTAAGTAGGAATGAAAAATAAGTTTAAGGAGGCATTGGTCAATAGGACATTTAAATAGGATAGTTAAATGCTGTGACAATCCCCTTTCACTTCCCTAAATAAGATAAACACCAGCTCTGGCTCCAAGATAAGAGAAATTGCTTAGGCTGAGCAATCAATATAAACATCTTATACATAGTCTTCAAAAATGTATATTTTCTCTAAAATTGTATTATTTTCGTAGGATACACAACTGTTATTGTCATCAGATGGCAACATATTTCACAAACGTGAGTATTTAAAAAATGTTTTGGATTGTATTACATTTGTCCATATATTAGCAACACCCATATCCCTTCACACCGTTTGTAATAGTAATGCATAATTGTAAGCAAGTAGTGTAAAATTATTGTATAGTAAAATCCTCACCTCAACTCCCACAGGGTACTATTCATATCTGTCAGTCCATCACAGATGCTTTTTAACCCAGAGTTGTTGTATATCTGATTGATAAGAGATTTTTGTGGATTAGCAGCAGGGCCAAAATTCCCACAGCAGACGGAAGCCAGACCACAGGGATAGATCCTGTAGAGCATTTGGAAGAATATAATATATAATATGATCTGAATTAGAACTCGGTATTGACAGCAAGATAAGTTTGTTTTCTGGAATTTAGTGCAGGCCAAATGATGAAGAATACCCTAATATGGACTTGGGCGTATTTACACAACTTTTTACCCTTTAAAAGTAAAAAGTTACATCTAGCACAATGAAAGCCATGCTAGCCCAAATACGCAAAGTTATTAATGATTTTAAACGTTGATTTCTCTTTGGGGTTGCCATGTTGCTCTATCTTTTGCCATCTTTAAATTATTGTTATTATTCAGAATTGTTGTGAGTCATTGTTTGCATCACTTTAATTTCACTGATAAAACTAAGGCAGATCTTCTTCCTACATTTTCTACCTCTAATGTCTGCCTCTACCTCCTCTGTAGAAATCTTGTTTCAGATTTTATATCTTGCCATAAAGATCCTGGATGAATGTGTCAATTACTTTGATTGATCTGAACTCTCCTTTATTTTAGCACTAGTAATATCATTTTAACAATGAATTTTAAACAGGGATAGGACAATCACAAGACTATTGATAAAATGTAAAGTCAACCTATTGACCAAATCACACCGTGCCAAAAATGATATAAAGTGAAACATTGATAGACTCTAGTAAGCTAGTGAGGACTCAAATAAGATTTTATTTTATTTAGGAAACTGCATTTTTAAAACAAAATATACTGGAAAGTTGTTTATCTTAATGCACACTACCCATACTGCGCTATTGTAGCATTACACTGCATTACTGTGGCTTCCAGACAGAATTTTCTGTAAAAGACTTATTACTACTTTCCTTTTTTTTTTAAAGATATGCTATTGATAGCAAATTGTGAGAGCAAAATTATAAACAAACTGGAAGGAGGAAACAGAAGAAGAAAAGAGAGAAATAAAGAAGAGATTTGGAACATATTTTTAGATATTAATCAATACCTTATTAGTATGCTCATTTATATAATACAGTAAACATCTTACCTGAGCACTGGCAGAGTACTGATTTCATAGAGGGGTCTACGCAACAGACGTTTGTTTCCTGAGCCCTGCAAGTAATTAAATTCAATGTCCAGCTTGACCAGAGATTTGTTTGTAAAATAAGCAAAGCGTAGTGCCTCACAGCAGGCTTCACTCAGACCACAAATAGAAAGCCTGCGGAAAGAGTAAAGAGCAACAAAAAAAGAGAAAAATAGAAATTATTGGCTGTTATGATCACATGGGTTCATGGCGTGTCTACATATTATTACAATACTAACGACTTGCCTGTCAAAAAATTACGGTCTATAAAATTGTAAGGCTGGGAACCTCTCCCCTGGTGTACTTTTGCTCCTCTGAGCACTCTCTGCGCTCATTGTGAGCCCTGTGCTAAATGCCTTTGGCGCTCATTGCGGCCCTCTCCGCTGCTCTACTTTTGATTCTCTGAGCACTGTGTGCGCTGACTGTGAGCCCCACGCTAAGCACCTTTGGTGCTCATTGCAAAGCTCTCCGCTTGTGTAGTTTTGGTGGTCTGAGCACCTTTGTCAGTCATTGCAAGGGGCGAGCTGATTGGCTTTGGCACTCATTGCAAGCCTCTCCCCTTGTGTACTTTTGCTCCTCTGAGGACCCTCCGCGCTTATTGTGAGCCCCGTGCTGAACGCCTTTGTGGCTCATTGCAATCCTTGCGATCCTCTCCCCTGGTCCTTTATATATATATATATATATATATATATATTTTTTTTTTTTTTAATTAATTAATTAATTAAATAATAAATTAATATACTTTACCTATTTGTACATAATATATGCAGCAAGCAATATCCTGAAGAGCTAACAATCTGTTTTTATTTTCCTGCAGCTTGCAATGTACATTTGCAGTGTTGCTCACCTGAGGTGTAAGTGTCAACAATGTGTGAAGTGTGCAGTGTAAATAGGATGCGTGCGCGAGGGGAAAACGTTTGTTTAGCTGTGTAATTGTAATTAGTTGTAAATTAGTGTTGTAAAATTGTCTACGCTTTACGCGGGTGTGGAGCATTTTCCATTGTCCCAAATAGTATATTTTATGCCTTGTACGTGCCTGTGTAAAAGTCTTATGTGCTTGGCGGTGTTTTGCGTGTTTAGGGGTCGTGTATAGTGATGTCGCGAACATAAAATTTTCGGTTCGCGAACCGCGCACGCGAATTTCAATCAAATGTTCGTGAACGGGTCGAACCGGGCGAACCGCCATAGACTTCAATGGGCAGGCGAATTTCAAAACCCACAGGGACTCTTTCTGGCCACAATAGTGATGGGAAAATTGTTTCAAGAGGACTAACACCTGGACTGTGGCATGCCGGAGGGGGATCCATGGCAAAACTCCCACGGAAAATTACATAGTTGATGCAGAATCTGGTTTTAGGCCATAAAGGGCATAAATCACCTAACATTCCTAAATTGTTTGGAATAACATGCTTTAAAACATCAGGTATGATGTTGTATCGCTCAGGTAGTGTAAGGGTTACACCCGCTTCACAGTAACAGACCAATCTCCCCGTTTAATGCACCGCAAACAACCGCAAACAGTCCCTTTGCACAACCGCAAACTCCCCATTTGCACAAGGTTGGATACCAAGCTAGCCATGTCCCGTTCCTTGTCCTCACTGATGTCATTGAAGGTCTCTTCCTCCACCCAGCCACCAAGGGTCCCCCGAAAGGTGACAACAAGCCCCCTGGGACGCCTGCTGTGTTTGGTCTTCCACCTCCTCAAAGCCACCTTCCTCCTCTGACTCCTCTTCTTCAGACTCCTCTCTCTGCGTTGCCTCTGTCTGCGTTATTATAAGGTGTGTACTGTTAAGTAGTACTATTCCTATCGGTTTAATCCCTGTTACGTCCACTATTAGGGGACGTGTATATGGCATTGATTTTTGGAACAGGGAGATGGAAAAAGATGCTTGGTCGGACCTCCTACTTCGAATTTGGGGCACTGCACGTGCAATGTAATGTGCCACCAGATAGGAGTGGTGTATTAAGTTGTACTATTTATTCCTATCAGTTAGGTGACGTAACAGGTATCAATCAGGGGACGTGTATATGGCATGGATTTTTGGAAGCGGGAGATGGAAAAAGATGCTTGGTCGGTCCTCCCACTTCAAATTTGGGGCACTGCGGGTGCCATCTAAGGTGCCACCAGATAGGAGTGGTGTGTTCAGTTGTACTATTTATTCCTATCGGATATAATAAAGCCAATAAACCTGGCCCGTTACTAGCCAGGAAACTACAAACCAAAACACAAAATAGGATACTTCAAATTAAGACCTTGAAGGGAGAAAAAACAACGAACCCAAATAATATCCAGAAGATTTTTACAAAATTTTACAATACCCTTTATAAGCTGGAGGAGGATGGTGTGTCTAAGTTCCAAGCGGAAGCTGTCGAAGATTGGGTGTCCTGTGTTAGCCAGTCAACCATGTCCTCAGAACTTTTCAAGTTCAGGGTACGTGGCCTCTGAAAACTGGGTATTATTCTAGGGCCAAAGGGAATAACAGCACCACGACCACGACGGCCCCTGTAGGCAGGCAACTGATATTCAATCGATTACAGTCAAAAAAGTGTTGTTTTATGTCACTGTACACTACGGTTGCACCAGATATGACGTATCACTGTGCACTGGCAAAAGTTGGAAGAGTAGATGCAATAGGCTTCACACACACGCCTGTAGGCAGGCAATGGCTATTCAATCTATTACAGTCAAAAAAGTGTTGTTTTATTTCACTGAGCACAATATAAGCTGTGAGCCTGACACAGGCAGGCAACTGAAATTAGATTAAAGGAAAAAAGGGTTGTTTTTTTTCAATGTATGGTACACCAACTATGACTGGTGAAACAGAGCAGAATATTAGCTGTGAGCCTGACACAGGCAGGACACTGAAATTAGATTACAGGAAAAAAATGGTTGTTTTCAATGTATGGTACACCACCAGGTATGAGTAGTGAAAATAAGCACAATATAAGCTGTTAGGTGTTAGCCTGTCACACACACACGCTGGCAGGCAGGCAAATGCAATTAGATTACACAGAAAAAAAATATAAAATAAAATAAATGATTTTCTAGCCCTAAAAAAGGCTTTTTGGGTTGCTGTCCTTGCAGCAGATATCAGATGAGTCCTTCAGGTCTGTAGTAGAAGCTAAATACACAGCCTGGCTATCTATTTCCCTATTAAATCTCCAGCAGCTACAGTATCTGTCCTCTCACAACGAATGCAGCTTCAGAATGATTCTAAAATGTATGCTGTCCTTCAGATGGAAGGCCCTGGAAGGGAGTGTATGCTGCTGATTGGCTGGAATGTGTCTGCTGACTGGGAGGTGCAGGGTCAAAGTTTCCTCAATGATAAAGAATAGGGGGCGGACCGAAAAGCGCATGTGTCCGCCGTCCGATGCGAGCGCGAAAGAGCCAAAATCGCCGTTTGGCCGTTAACTTCATATTTATTTGACCCTGTATTATTTTTTTTCTCTACGTGCCGCAGGTCATTACGGGCGATAATTTTTCCATGCATTTTTTTTCACACTGCTACGGATCTCGCGTTGTGAATGATTTCTGTTGATGTGTAGTTCCGGGGGTCGTAGGGATGAGCGCCTACGGGTCGTATTTTTTTTTTGTTAAGTGCAGCTTTCCTTTTTGCAAGTGTTTTCTTTGTTATACACAATATCAATAGAGTTTTTGCCACTACAATAAGGAACCATATAAATATACATGGAGTAAAGATAGACTCTGAATTATTTAAAAATGTAATTGCTGATATTATTGTATTATACTGTTTTGAATGTTTATGGGAATTACTTACAGGTTACATGAAATCAGATACTCAAACTGAGACAATCATTAACAGGTAAGAAAAGTGAGCAAAACATTCAGGAATACTAATCACATATATAGTTGTGAGCATGCGGGCCGTTGCTAACGCTTGCGGGCTAGGCGAAGCAAGGGCGGGAGTTGCTGGCATGGAGCGCCTTCAGCGCTCCATGCCAGCAACTGCGGACCTTGCTAAATTTACGGAGTTACAAAAGCAAAATACGAGACACGTTACGACACATTACGACCTCGCAAAAAACGTCCGAAACCCGAGCACATGAAAACATGAAAAACACAATAAATACACACAACAAATACATAAGCTTACCTAAAGCAAGGGGGGGCACCCAGGACCTCGAAAACGGAAGTTACACCTCAATTTAAGTCCAAATAAAAGATTTTAGACACTCAAAAATCCATTAAGCGAGAGAAAAATGGCAGCGGAAAAAAACGAAAACGAGGCTACAGCACTCTAAAGACGCAAAACACCACCAAACACCTACAGATTTCCCGAAAAAGACGTACTAGTTCCGAAAACAATGAAGCAACCCGCTGGACCCCAAAAACATTACAAACACAATAAATACACACAACAAACACACAAAAAGGTTACCCACAGCAAGGGGGGCACCCAGGACCTCTGCAAGTGAAGTTACACCTCAATTTAAGCACAAATTTAGGAGTTTAGACACCCGAAAATCACCTAAGCGAGGTGTTAGCCTGTCACACACACACGCTGGCAGGCAGGCAAATGCAATTAGATTACACAGAAAAAAAATATAAAATAAAATAAATGATTTTCTAGCCCTAAAAAGGGCTTTTTGGGTTGCTGTCCTTGCAGCAGATATCAGATGAGTCCTTCAGGTCTGTAGTGGAAGCTAAATACACAGCCTGGCTATCTATTTCCCTATTAAATCTCCAGCAGCTACAGTATCTGTCCTCTCACAACGAATGCAGCTTCAGAATGATTCTAAAATGTATGCTGTCCTTCAGATGGAAGGCCCTGGAAGGGAGTGTATGCTGCTGATTGGCTGGAATGTGTCTGCTGACTGGGAGGTGCAGGGTCAAAGTTTCCTCAATGATAAAGAATAGGGGGCGGACCGAAAAGCGCATGTGTCCGCCGTCCGATGCGAGCGCGAAAGAGCCAAAATCGCCGTTTGGCCGTTAACTTCATATTTATTTGACCCTGTATTATTTTTTTTCTCTACGTGCCGCAGGTCATTACGGGCGATAATTTTTCCATGCATTTTTTTTCACACTGCTACGGATCTCGCGTTGTGAATGATTTCTGTTGATGTGTAGTTCCGGGGGTCGTAGGGATGAGCGCCTACGGGTCGTATTTTTTTTTTTGTTAAGTGCAGCTTTCCTTTTTGCAAGTGTTTTCTTTGTTATACACAATATCAATAGAGTTTTTGCCACTACAATAAGGAACCATATAAATATACATGGAGTAAAGATAGACTCTGAATTATTTAAAAATGTAATTGCTGATATTATTGTATTATACTGTTTTGAATGTTTATGGGAATTACTTACAGGTTACATGAAATCAGATACTCAAACTGAGACAATCATTAACAGGTAAGAAAAGTGAGCAAAACATTCAGGAATACTAATCACATATATAGTTGTGAGCATGCGGGCCGTTGCTAACGCTTGCGGGCTAGGCGAAGCAAGGGCGGGAGTTGCTGGCATGGAGCGCCTTCAGCGCTCCTTGCCAGCAACTGCGGACCTTGCTAAATTTACGGAGTTACAAAAGCAAAATACGAGACACGTTACGACACATTACGACCTCGCAAAAAACGTCCGAAACCCGAGCACATGAAAACATGAAAAACACAATAAATACACACAACAAATACATAAGCTTACCTAAAGCAAGGGGGGGCACCCAGGACCTCGAAAACGGAAGTTACACCTCAATTTAAGTCCAAATAAAAGATTTTAGACACTCAAAAATCCATTAAGCGAGAGAAAAATGGCAGCGGAAAAAAACGAAAACGAGGCTACAGCACTCTAAAGACGCAAAACACCACCAAACACCTACAGATTTCCCGAAAAAGACGTACTAGTTCCGAAAACAATGAAGCAACCCGCTGGACCCCAAAAACATTACAAACAAAATAAATACACACAACAAACACACAAAAAGGTTACCCACAGCAAGGGGGGCACCCAGGACCTCTGCAAGTGAAGTTACACCTCAATTTAAGCACAAATTTCGGAGTTTAGACACCCGAAAATCACCTAAGCGAGAGAAAAAATAGCCGCCAAACAAAACGAAAACGAGGCTAAAAGACCTTAAACACGCAAAACACCACCAAACACCTAGGGATTTTCCGAAAAAGTTGGACGAAATCCGAAAACAAGGTCGCAAAATCAGCCACAGCCGCATACCACACATTAGGCGCCATTTTAGAACAATAACTTATACAATCCGGAAGTACACAGCTACCCTAAGGGATTTGCCTCGCGCACGCACACTATTACACAGCACTGATGATGCAGCAACATGAAAACAGATTGCCAGCTCTTCAACACAATGCTTCCTGCATATATTACTTCACAATAGGTAAAGTATATTAATTTCTTATTTTATTAATTATTCATTGCCATACCAAAAAAAAACACAGACGCTGCTCATAGCATACAAACAACCAAGAGCCTTGCAATAATAGCCGAAGGCGCTCAGCGCGAGGCTCACAATGAGCGCGAAGGATCTTAAAACACCAACAAAATAAATTTTGCTCCCAAACAACATTACCTGCCTTACAATCTTATTGCCGTCATTTTTTGACGGGCAATTCGCTAGTTCAAAATAATTGCAAAATATATTAATGTTAATGTTATATTGCTGAGTAATATAAGCGATCAGTTATTATTATTATCGTTTATTTGTAACGCGCCAACATATTCCGTAGCGCTATACAAAAATTAAGTTACAGGCAATGACAAGTTAAAGATTCATACATTGCAAAGAGTGGGTGGCCCTGTCTTTGAGCTTGGAATCCAGTGTCCATAGCGCTTTCCCTAAAGCACTGCGCAGGATTGAAACTCGCAGACTTACAATCTAAAGGTTGGCTTAATGAAAGGATTTTGGTTGGGTAGAATCTCTGTGCTACTTTTTTTAAAAACGTTTTAACCTATCACAATACAAAAGCTTATTTTGAAGTACCAGTACTAAAATGTATACCTCTAGTGGCCATGTAAAACAGTACTCTATGGGAAGGGTGTAAATATTGCTTTATTTTTCTTCCCTGGGCATCTAAAGAGACTGGAGAGACTATATCACTTTGAGATTGGGCCAGTTGCCAAATCCACTTGAGACATCAGACACTGTTAACCAGGCGTAGCAGACATCAGTTGAAAAATTGTATTTAAATTGACAAAGGTTAAGTGGTGTCAAGTAAGTTGTAAGTGATAACCCTTTGATCCACTGTCTGAGGTTAACCACAAATTGACCTGAGTTCTATGGCCGTCAATCAGCCCAGACCTCCCATACGCTACTATAAGAGATCATTCATAAATTTTGAATGGAATCGCACTGTTCAGTTGAACAGTACACTAACTGCTTATCACTGTGAGCTATTGCCAAGCCTCACATCGCTCCCATAAAGGTGTAATAACCCAGGGAAAGGAGTATCTTGGATGGGCTACCTCTCTACAGTACCCCAAGCCTCTTCCAGGTCGTCTCCAGCCTCGTTGGCGACACTGATCTAACATCCAACTAGACCGTAGAGTGTCCAGCCGATTAACGTATCAGCTTGGTACGTCCACCAGGGACAAGAGCAGTAGATCTGATGGAGCCAAGCCTCTGGGGCAACTCCTACCACTACTCACGCTGATTGGACAGGGCTGGCCCAATGGATCAGTGCTGACTAGGGACGTTCTCGATTGGCTAACAGACCAAAAGAGGGGGATTTTGAAAAAGCCCAAATAGTAATTTACATATCTGTTTATGTACATATTGCATTGCTGTTTTGTTTTATGAAACTGTATAGAAGATGGGAATAAAGATTATGCTTTATCTTGGACACATTTTAATGGATTGTTTCATTGAGGGGGAAGGCATTTATTATTTCCTATATCCTGAAGTTCTACTGATGTCCTGAGTGAGAAACCGTATTGATCTGCGGGTAAGATTGGCTTAGTTGATCCTTTAAAAGCCCACTAAAGAGTAGATCTTGACGAAGGGAGTAACATATTTAGATTTTTTTTAGTCACAGTAATTCAAACATTCACTAGAGTCTGTGTTCACTGAGTGATACGTGTCCCCTCTCCCTCCTGCTCCTCTCTCATCTTGTCTTGTCTCACCTTTTTTCTTCTCTGCCTACAATCTGCTGATCTGTCTCCTTCCTGTTTATTGTGTTACCTATACAATATCATGGTTTCTTCTTATATTTGATTTAATGAAAATTTAGTGAATTATAATTTTAGAAGTGATTCCATCTCTGTTCGATATATCTGGACTAATGGATAGTGCAACCATATTTTAGCTATGATAAGCATGGTACTATAATATAGAATAATCTACTTTCCTAGAATTTAATTTAGTATATAGGAATAAAATATAGCACATTTCTCACCTCAGCTTCTGCACAGTACATGCAGGATTTATCAATCCATCACAGAGCCATTTTACTCCTGAGTCCTGTAGATTATTACACCCCAAATCTAGTCTGATCAGAGATCTATTTGTAATAATAACAGATTGTAGATCCTCACAGCAGGTGGAGGTCAGACCACATTTATACAGCCTGCAAAAAGATGAAGGCAAAAAAGTAGATTCCATGAAACAATTAATTAAGAGTAATTTACAGGTTTAGTTATTAATGATAAGACAATAATTCTGGGAATACCTTAGGAATGTAATCCAAAAATTCTCATTATGAAAGACTACTAGATTTGGTGTTGGAAGGTACCAAGTAGTGTTGATACAAGTAGACATATATGTTTATATTTTGGACATTGTATTGTCCTTATCATCCAGCAATTTTTTTTTCCATTTTTATATATTACAATATTACAATTTAAACTCACATGTAGGAATAAGAATCTTGTGTCTGGTTGTGCTTGTCCATATGGTTATCTTGGCAGATTTGTCTAACCTCTCTGCTACAACCTGCCCATCTTGGGTGACCCTACATGGCATAGCTCACAGCTTCACTGAGATACACAAGCCCCTTCACACGACAATATAGCGATCCAGAAGGGGTATATATACATACGCACGTTATATTTCTCACCTCAGTTCCTGCACAGTACAGTCTGGATGTGTTAGTCCATCACAGACAAGTTTTACTCCTTGATCTTTCAAGCAATTTCCACTTAAGTCCATTTTCTTCAAGGATTTGTTTTTAATAATGACAAAGCGAAGATCCTCACAGCAAACTGAGGTCAGATCACATTGACACAACCTGCAAACAGATGGAAAATGTAACTTAAAGTGGCACTATATATTTTTTTAATTATATATATATATATATATATATATATATATATATATATATATATATATATATATATTGTGTGTGTTTGATAAAAGGTCCTACAGCTAATTTTCAATTAGAAAAAAAATATTTTGAAGCCCCTGCTTGATCTAGTGGGGGAATCCATGCCACTTGATGCAATTGTGTAGGTGTGAGAGTATATCTATGAAAGATGGACTTATCCATGTTAAGTATTGTAATAGAATCATACAAGGGGTGTATGTAAGTAGCAGACTTACCAGAGCCCTTTTTCCCCATGGAAGTGAAAGAGTTAAGCCTCCTGCAACAGACTAATCAAGCCCAGCTGCATTCTGCCTTTAAAAGGACTACTGAGCACTCAGATGGGGGGTTCAGTCTGGACTGAGAGCCAGCTCTGTATGCTGAAGCAAACCCACAGACTTTTGGAGCAGGAAACTTACAGGCCTGTATACATGAAAACTTTATTTTTGCATTAGTTGATGGTAGTGAGGAAAACTGCTATTTCTGTTTAGTTAGTGCAAGGAAAGCTAGGCTTTGTTTTGTGTTCTTTTTGTTTGAACCTGCTGACAAAGTTTTAAGTAAAGCTCCTTAAAGCTACAACACCTCCTGAGCTACTTCATTACAGAGACGGTCAACCGGGCATTAACCCCGGAGGTGGCAGCCAGCCTGTCACATTTTGGTGGCAGTGGTGGGATATACATTGTCTGCGCTTAAGAAGACAGCCCACACTACAAAATGGAGGCGCTAGTGAAAACCTTAATACAGACCACTACCCAGCAGCAGGAGACGACACAACAGTTCCTAAGGCAACAGGCCCAGGCGACACAAGCACTGGCGGAACAACAAGCTAGAGCCACCCAGGTCCTGGCCGACCAACATGCCCAAGCCATGGAAGAGCGGAAGCTGCAGCGGGAGACAAACCAAATACTGTTGGCCCAGCTACAGCAAATGACACCTCTCAAACCTGCTGTGTTACCAGAGACCTGTATGAGGGGCAAGCCAAATCAGTTTCTACAAAAAATGAGTCCTGAAGACGATGTGGAAACTTATCTGTTGAGCTTCGAAAGAACTGCCGTCAGAGAAGCCTTGGCCCAAGGGCACTGGGCCAGCATAGTTGCACCATATTTATGTGGAGAAGCTCAAAAAGCATACCTCGACCTGGACAGTGAACAAGCCCTGAATTATGCCACCTTGAAAGCAGAGATCCTGGCCAGATCCGGAGTTACCCGCAGTGTCAGAGCACAAAGATTCCATTCATGGAAGTTTGGGGAGAATAAGCCCCCTCGCCCTCAAATGTTTGAGTTGCTGCACTTAGCCCAAAGGTGGCTACAGCCTGACAGCAATGGACCAGGGAGAATTGTAGAATTGCTGATAATGGACCGCTACTTGCGAAGCTTACCACCATGCTTAAGAGAATGGGTGGGGCAAAACGAGCCAGAGACCCCCTTTGTGTCAAAGCTGATGAGAGACATGTGCCAGCTTTTACAGGTGAAATCATTCAGGACCTCGGTTTACCATCCGCAAACAGACGGACTGGTAGAACGGTTCAATAAAACTTTAAAAAGTTGTAACACGAGATGGAAACAATTGGGACTTACTCCTACCCTATTTACTCTTCGCAATCAGAGTAGTTCCCCAAGCTTCCACGGGATTTTCTCCTTTCCAACTCATCTGCGGCCGCCATCCTAGAGGAATTCTGGACATATTAAAGGAAGAATGGGAAGAGCAAATAGTGCCGGGCGAAAATATTGTAGATTATGTAAGGAACATGAGGGAAAGAATTGCCAAAGTTATCCCTCTGGTGCGAGACCATATGGAGCGAGCTCAATGTAACCAGTAAACTTATTACAACCGCACGGCCCAGGTGAGGAAATTTCAACCCGGAGACAGGGTTCTAGTGTTAGTGCCAACAACCGAAAGCAAATTACTGGCCCGATGGCAAGGCCCCTACGAAGTTATTGAAGCTATCAGTGAGTTGGACTATAAAGTCAGTCAACCTGAACGTCGCAAGAAAGAACAAATATATCATATAAACCTTCTAAAACCCTGGAAAGAGAAAACAAAAGTGATGGATGTCACTTGTCTGGCTGAGGAGTCAGAAGATGCCAGCGAGTCCAAAATCTGCATTGAACCTCCGAAAGCCTATGTATCACAAGAGTTGTCCCCTGCACAAACAGAGGAAACCTACAAAATGCTGAAGCGGAATGCAGATGTGTTTTCCACCAACCCAGGTCGCACCACTGCCATTTACCATAATATCGTCACTAAACCAGGCGTGAGAATAAGGATTAAACCTTACCGCATACCTGAAGCGAAGAGAACCGAAATAAGGGCTGAGGTGAACAAAATGTTAGAACTTGGAGTAATCGAGGAGTCTCAAAGCGAATGGTGCAGCACCCTTGTCCTGGTTCCAAAATCTGATGGAACTGTCAGGTTTTGCAGTGATTTTCGCAAGCTAAATGCTGTGTCAGAGTTCGATGCATACCCTATACCTAGAGTGGACGAACGAATAGAGCGACTCGGAAAAGCGAGGTTTCTAACGACGTTGGATTTGACTAAAGGGTACTGGCAAATACCCTTGACGCAAGCGGCAAAGGAGAAAACTGCCTTTTCAACCCCTGACGGGCTTTTTCATTACAAGGTACTATTGTTTGGATTGGACGGAGCACCGGCTACTTTCCAGAGACTAATGGATAAGCTGTTACGCCACCATTCAGAGTACGCAGCCGCTTACCTAGATGACATAATCATCTATACTAACGACTGGGAGACCCATCTGCTGAAAGTTGAAGCAGTTTTGGAAACCCTAAGGCGCGCACACCTTACAGTAAACCCCGGCAAGTGTGCCATCGGTCTTAGTGAGGCCAAATATTTGGGATATACGGTAGGGAGAAGGCGATTCAGGACTGGCCACAACCTCTGAATAAGAAACAAGTAAGGGCCTTCTTGGGGATAGTAGGGTATTATAGGAGATTCATACCCCATTTCTCCACAAGAGCTGCCCCACTGACAGACCTTACAAGAAATAGAGTGCCCAACATGGTTAAATGGAGTTCAGAGGCTGAAGCAGCGTTCACGGACCTAAAGTCGGTCCTATGTCGGAATCCTGTGCTAGTGACCCCTGATTTTAAAAAGGAATTTATCTTGTATACGGATGCTTCGGGAGTAGGACTGGGCGCTGTGTTGTCGCAAGTAGTGCAGGATGAGGAACATCCCATTTTATTCCTGAGCCGTAAACTGTTGTCACGAGAGCAGAAATATTCCATTGTGGAAAAGGAATGCCTGGCCATCAAATGGGCTACTGAGGCGCTTCGTTACTATCTCTTAGGGAGGAAGTTCACTCTGGTGTCTGACCATGCACCCCTGCAGTGGATGCAGCAGAATAAGGAAAAGAACAGCCGTGTAACGAGATGGTTCTTGTCCCTGCAGCCCTACTGTTTCCATGTCCACCATAGAGCCGGCAACCTACATGCGAATGCAGATGCTTTGTCTCGAATTCATTGCCTCACGGCGTTGGCCGCTAAACCCTGTGGTGTTGAGCTGGGGAGGGGGATGTGTAATAGAATCACACAAGGGGTGTATGTAAGTAGCAGACTTACCAGAGCTCTTTTTCCCCATGGAAGTGAAAAAGTTAAGCCTCCTGCAACAGACTAATCAAGCCCAGCTGCATTCTGCCTTTAAAAGGACTACTGAGCACTCAGTCTGGACTGAGAGCCAGGAGAGACAGCTCTGCATGCTGAAGCAAACCCACAGACTTTTGGAGCAGGAAACTTACAGGCCTGTATACATGAACACTTTGTTTTTGCTCTAGTTGATTATAGTGAGGAAAACTGCTATTTCTTTTTAGTTAGTGCTTCAAGGAAAGCTAGGCTTTGTTTTGTGTTCTTTTTGTTTGTACCTGCTGACAAAGTTTTAAGTAAAGCTCCTTAAAGCTACAACGCCTCCTGAGCTACTTCATTACAGAGACGGTCAACCGGCCATTGACCCCGGAGGTGGCAGCCGGCCTGTCACAGTTTATAAGCACACCCTAATGATCCACCTTTCAAGATGTGAGGTAACAAACACAAAATGGAGAGAGTCTTCAAAAATGTTGATATTTTTTATGTCCATGAATTACACTGCAATTGAACATACTTGATAAACAAGTGTCTTTTATGTTGGATTATTATGGTCCTATTTATTAGTAACACAGTGAGAGAAATTTAAAACGATCAATGCAATGTTTATATAGTGCTGAATAGGTTCCATTTATCTATTTAGTTATTGATTAGCAAAACAATCAATATTTGCCAAAAGTTTAAAACATTAATTATCAAATGTAAGTTTTAAAACTTAGAGGGATTTTTATTCTACAGATATGCTATTCTCAATCCCCTTTTAGGTATCTAGGGGTGGAAGAGAATGTGCACAGAGGTAATGTACAGAGTATTTATCTGCTGTCATTCTAGTGGCTATTCTAGGTAAAATCTAGACCAGACCAGTCAGAAGACAATTTAGGACAGCCTTCGACCCTATCCGCTTCCATCCATGGACACCTAGCAGATCTGATGGAGGTTACAATACTAATTTCAGATTTTCAACTTTAGTTTTACAAGCTACATTGTTTTTTCTTCTTCAAATAAACAAATGAAACACTACTGTATGACCACTACAGTAGGAATGTAAGCAACTGATACAAAAGTGTGATGAGCAAGTCCTAAAAAAGAAGAAACCGAGTCATAGGAGAAAAGAAGTTTCATTTTTAAGAGAATCAAAATTACCTATACATTGTATTAACTACAGTACAAAAAAGGAGGACAATAATCAACATATGGTGAAGTGCTTAAAAGTATATTTAAATGCCCTTAAAGAAAAATGTAAGGTTTCTGGATTTCACTAGGAATATAATATACCTATATAGACCTCTAATATTGTGTACTTGGGTAGAAAGAAAGAGCTAATAAGCACTTCTTAATAAAATACATAAAGGTAAATGAATACATGGGTATATTATATTCCTAGTGATCTCCAGAAACCTTCCATGTCACTTTAAATGGACCTTAGCCATGTGTTGGATAGCAGCGCATTATCAAGTGATGGAATCATAATCTGGACTATCATAAACCTACCCAGGATCATGTACCTACATCACAGATGAGCAACTTGGAGCCTGATTCAATTTGAAGCCCCCATCTCACTATGTCTGTGGGCTTGAACTCTGCTACAATTCAAGTGCTATTCAATTGAACAAGCCCGCAAGTTAGGGGCCGAAACTGTAATTAAGCAAGGTCGTGACTACCGATTTAGAAACAGCCAATAGAAAATGAGTCAGTAAAACATGGAGGTTTCATGTCAATCAATAAGCGTTTAGAGGTCCGATATGCGATATCGGACTGGCAAAATTGCAAAATAAAAATTAATAAAAATGAATGCTAATATTGTTCTAGTCCATGTGGGTGGCCTGATATGTATTAACCCATTGATTCCCAAAATCGATATAACCCCAAAATTAAACATAGATTTATTTTTTTATTGCTGATTTGCGAGCTTGAGACTGTTGTGCAATTAATTCTAATGTCTTTCATCGCTTTCCCCGTCATTTACAGTGCAGTATTGAATTTGTATTTGCGTTTACAGTGCTATGGACAGGGGTTAAACCCCTTTGCGAGTCCTATCTGGTACTCGTAGGATTTCCTCTTACATTTGCCATTTACAGGTGTGAAAAGATTTGCGGGCTTGGGGAATTGTAGCAATTGAATAGCGATTTGCGATTTTATCGTTCAGAACTCTTGCATACTTGAAAGATCAAAGGCTTAGATGGGCTGTAAGTTTTGGGTTTAACAACTGCAAAGTTTTCAAGGCTGTAACACGTAAGCCGTTTTTGGCTCACAAAAAGAACCCCCAATAGAATAGCAAATTAGCTTATGGGCTCCATTACGGGCTCCAGTAACTTACAATTGCTCAATTGAATCAGGCTCTTGGTCGTTTGAGGGCCACCAAAAGTTCAATATAGGATAGATTTGCCCACCACTGGCCTACACAGATGAGTTCAATTAAACTGCAGTTAAGTTCCACTATAACCTGTCTATACCTATGACTAATGGTTATGGTCTTCTTCCCTGAGGACCAGCAGATAAAGTCTCAGAGATTGCCACCAGTCCTAGGACTAGCTGTATGAAAGATTGTTTTTTTGTAAATGCATACACCCTCTTTAGGTATGATTAGTATATTAATGAATGAGAATTCAGCTTGTTCTTAATAAAATAATTATATTACATGGGATAAAAATAAACTCTTTAAAAAAAATAAGTGACTCCATTCGCAGCTCTGATCAAGCAGTGAGGGCCCTCCTTTGCTGCTAAGTCATTCTAGGAGGATTCTATGTAAATTATGGGGCATGTACATGGCTGATTCTGGAGACACCACCATAATGTACATAGAATCCTCCTAGAGTGAAACAGCAGAAAAAGAAGGATTGGTGTACTTGGTAAGAGCTGCAAATAGAGAAGCATAGAATGAAAATAAAATGTAAATAAGTAAGTTTGAGTGTTTTTTATTAACATGGGCAATTCTCAGTCTTTTCAAGTATGCATTAAAAACAAACTTTCATACTGTGGCCCTTTATGCATATACCTTTCAGGTAGACCACATGGGGTAACTAGATGCCTCATTTATAACCTATAATGATGATTTGGATGCATTGGTGAAAAAACATGATATATTATTATTTAGTCTATACATACATGGCCGGATTACCCATTATGCCATCTAGGCAGCCGACCAGGGGCGCTACCCTGTGAGGGGGTGCCACTTCTTAAAAAAAATGGTTCCTGGCTTAAAAAAATTTAATGTTGCAGTTCATAGACTGGCTACTAGGGGGTAACCACCGAGAACAAGAGAGTTACAACACGAAAGGGAAACACAGAAAAGGCAAAAATGGGTACATGCATACCTTGCGTACTCATATGCAGGGGCTCCTCCACTTCACTGCCTAGGGGCTCCAAAAAGGTAGATACGACCCTGTATATATAGCATATTTCTCACCTGAGCTCACGCAAAGTACAGTTTGGGTTTGTCAGTCCATCACACAGATGTTTTATCCCAGCGTCCTTCAGGCTGTTCCCAGTCAGGTACAATTTGTTTAGAGAATTGTTACAAAGAGCAGATGAGAGATACTGACAACAAACTGATGTCAGGCCACAACCAGATAATCTGCATAAAGGCAAGAGAAATACAACAGATAAAAGATGTATCTACACTTGATGTATCCACATATGATAATGATAGAGTGGGAAAACATTTTCATGTAATTTATGCTTAAATTACCTAACTTTCAAGCTCAACTATCGAAAACTTCCACTGAACGTTTTTTAACTGCAATATATGGTAATTATATTTATAAATATTTCAGTCATGGTGAAGTGATTCACTGTACTGGTGGTACCATGTTCAGCTCTGGGTGTATTTACTGTACTATAGAGGTGGTTGTTTCACCGTACTGTAATACTGGGTGCATTTTATCTGTGAGTAATAGCTTGCTATAGTGGTTATAGTCATGTTAAACATGTCTGATAATTGTATTGTTTTATAAGTAGTTTTAACTATACTGTTTGACCGGGTCTATGTAGGTGTAATCAAATTATTATTCGTAAAGACACATCTACAATGTCCTTTGTAAAGTTGAAACAATGCTTAAAATCAAACACTTTATCATTACATGCCCTTCTGTGGAGAGATGCAAATAACCAGATATTAAAACTAATCACATCTTTTGCAACATTCTGAGTAGTTAGGTTAATTTGGCTTTCTGATCAAGTGGTATTGATAATGGCACCACTGTTTATATTACATTGATATATTACATTGATATATTGCATTTGGCACCTAAGTTCCTGCAGGTTGCAGCCTGGATCTGACAGTCCATCACAGAGTTGTTCTACTCCTGAGTCCTGCAATTTATTGTTACTGAGGTGCAATGTAATCAGAGATTTTCTTGTCATAATCACAGTGCGGAGATAGTCACAGCAAGCGGAGGTGAGACCACAATTATACAACCTGTAGAAAGGACAGAAAGACAGTAAATAGTGTGCCCTTATGTTTTAGTTGCCTTTCCCAGGGTTAGAAGATTGTTAATTTAGTTAGAAAATATCATACTTCTGCAGGCAATATATAAATAACTTTATTCAAGCAATGTTTTCCCAAGCAATGGATCTTTATTTCATGTTTGGTAAATAAAGATTACTTGCAATAAAAAATAAAAATACATAATTATATATTTTAATTTTTTCAACTGACAGAAAGACTTATAAGTTAGAATGAAATTAAAAAAGGCAATTAATCAGGGTATAAAAATAAATGCCAGGTACAATGAACTGGGAGAGACAAATTTATAGCAAAGACAGCAAGGTTCAAAAAGAGAGATATAGAGAAGGTGGAAGAGAATGTGTCATACAGTAGGAACTGAAGGGACATAGAAGTTATTTTAGTTATTGATTTATAGCCACTTATTAGAGGCATTTAGACTATTTGATAAAGTTTCACATAGATCTAGCTTCATCTTTTGTAGTTTGATCACATGGCATCATTGGGTGACTGCTGAAATTGAAAAGCAATTTGTAGGGGTGCCCAGCCCTACAGCATACGATCAGGGTATGTTTGCAGACTATGGGGCTTAATCAGTAAGAACGTGCTACATGCCGCTGTAATATGTGAGTGTTATTCTTGGTTCTGTGTTATCTATGCAAGATGTTCTTTTGCAGTTTTACACTGTAAACCAAGCCCTATTTATTTATTTTATGTATTGTTTAGTTTATCACCAAAGCTTATAGACCATCTCCAATCAAGAGTCAGCGTTGTCCTGTAAGCCTGTTTACTGTAAGAAGTCTTACAACAAGAAAGTTTGGAGATTGCTACACCCCAAGACTATCATATATGACAGAAATCTATCTTAAAGGACCATACATTTGCCACTCTGCACCATCAGAGAGAGGGTATAGAAAGCATATGGAAAATATGTTTTCCTTCTCAAAATTGATACAGAATTCATGGAGTTGTGATCAACAATAGTCAGTCTATTTCAGTGTGTCACCTCTGCCTGAATGAGTAATGAGCTCTGTGCCACATGGGATGTAAAAAATATTAATTAAAATATATTGTATAGTCTTTGAATCAAGCAGTGGATAAGTGATTTGTAACAAATTGATTATATTCTAGCAGCTAATGAAGCAATAGAATAGACAGTGTTGGGGAAATAATACAAATATCCTTATATTTTTAGTATATATATATATATATATATATATACACATATATATAAAGATTAGCACTTATTTCAGTGAGTATGATATTTGGCTGGGATGTAAGCTGTGAACCAGCATTTTCCATTTCTGTAAGATAGAAGTTATGAAATGGTTAAGTCATGACCCATGACTTAGCACTTTCAGTTACAGACAGTACACAGCTCTTAGTCATAACAAATATATGTTTTTTAGCTTTAACCCAAGGTCATAATTTGCCCTTTGCGTAAAACATTAGGAATTAAGTATTTCTTATGCATCTAGAGTGACGTACCAAAACATGTTTGATAAGTACTGATCACATGTGTTATAGCTTAATGGATATCATATGTAAATAAAATGTTATTGGTTGTTGTTGGGAATGTCTCATTCTCCTAGAAGGGAAGATGGGTTATACCATGGTCTTTATGTAAACAAGTAAAAAAGCTATGTTGTTTACTTTTTCTATTCAGCCAGTAAGTCAGTGGCAGCCATTTTGGATGTTTTTTTGCTACTGATCCACATTTGTGTCTAAATAAACTCTAATAATGAGAAAATTACCAGAGGACTCTGTTTTTTTTTTTATCGTGACTGGTTTCGGAATACAAAGTGGTGTGTAAGTATGCGTTTTTTCCTAATCAATAGCACAGTTGGTAATGCTGCAGTCTGTGGTAGTAAAGTTCCTGGGTTCAATTCCAAATAAGGCTATTTTTTTTCTTTAATGTTTAAAAATCAGAAACATTTCCTTAAAGTTATATAACAAGGCATATGTTAATATAAAGTCTGTAATGTAGCATAACACCAGCTACTTTGAATCCCACTCTAGAAAGTGCAGCTGACAGTCCCATATTTCTCCCTTACCAACAGCATGCACATCATTACAACATTTTATCACTCTGTCATTAAGTCCTCCATAGCAGGTTTAATTGACTTGGTTTGTGCAAAGTCATTATACACATAGCGGTTTCAGGAGGAATTAAAAAATCTGCAACCTCTAATTCAAATGCCTCAAAAGGCAAAAAAAAACTTTTCCACATATCTTTCAATGTACGGTATCCAATATCAGATTTGTGCCCATTTTAAACAGTCACAAAAAAAGTTCAGGAGTGACATGTCTGCTTTATTATTTTCAAAAGAGCCTAGCACATATCTCAGTATCCTGTATACTCACCTGATGTCTTGCAAGGTGCCATGTGGATGTGTCAGTGCATCACAAACATATTTTACTCCTGAATCCTGAAGGTTATTATTACTGAGGTCTAGTTCAGTAAGAGACTTGTTCCTAATAATAACAGAGCTAAGATCCTCACAGCAGGTCGAGGTAATAGAGAAGATATAATATAATTAAAAAAAACAAGAATATAATAGAAGGAATTTTTGTAAATTATTGGATCATTCACTAATTACAAATCAGCTTCAATAAAACACCCAGTCTGAGGCAAAAATGGGTGCAAGTTAAAGTGACTCAACAAAGGTCCCAATTATTGTAATAATTATTGCAAAAAAAGTAAACGGAGAGGCACTGATGAAGATCATACACTTGAAGAGTGAAACACGTAAGCGTTATTCTCGTTGTGTCCATATTATTGGCATGGGACCTTCTCGATATGCATGCTTTTTATAGAAAAGATCATCATCACACCTCTGGAATGAGGCGCAATTTCTCTATGTTTTATAGTGAGATTTGTTTTCTTACTTACAGTACATAATTACATAGTAATTGAACTTGAAAAAAGATGTTTAGTCCATCAAGTTCAACCTTTTCAGATCTCCTCTGACCTTTGTAATATGCAAATTAGTTTTTATATAACTGTTAATTAATCCAGAGGAAGGCAAACAGAAAAAAGACCCCATGAAACTTTGCCAAAAGGGAAAAAAAAAATTCCTTCCTGACCCCAGATACTGGAAATCAGATTTGATCAATACTCCTCTATTTATCCATGATAACCCTGAAGGCCCTTTTTATTCAAAAATATATCCAAAACCTTTTTAAAGTTATCTATTGAATCGGCTTTCACCACCTACTTTTGTAGAGAATTCCACAGTTTAGTTTTGTTGTCCTTCTCTGTCCCCTTTCCAGATCTAAAATGTCCTTTTTATGAAGTGGTAGTCAAAATTATACTTCATATTCCAAATGAGGGCATACAAGGGATTTGGGCAGAATTATATTTGCTTCCCTGGCTTCTATACCCTTCTTAATACATGCTAATATTGTATTTGCCTTTGCAGATGCTGCTTGGCATTGAGCACTGTTACTTCATTTTATATAAGCAGTATTTTGTATTTGATAAATCTAGTGATGCTTTTACTATTATACTAGGTTCATTTTATTCACATTTACTTTCCCTTCTCCTGTGTGGAAACAAGGAGAGTGGAAACAAATAGGCGTGACATGAGAAGAGAAAAGGTGAGACATGAGAAGACCATGAGACAAACTATATCATAATACTGCAAAAGGATCACAGTGTCCAAACAAAGAAGGCTTAACTATTATTATTATTATCTTTTTTTTGTATCGCGCCAACATATTCTGTAGCGCTGTACAGTGGATAAGAACAGGGGAAATACACGTTTAACAAATTCAGAAGTTGAAGGGCCCTGTTTTGAGCTTAGAATCTTAGCAGATTTAACTAAATCTAATACTGTTGTTGTATCCTCTCTTATTATATCAGAGAATGTTTCAGATTATTAAAGGATTTAATTAGGAACAGTGTTACACAATTGTTTCCATTTATAAGTCTAACATAAATACATATCATTACAATTAATTGAAGTTGGGTATTTAACTAATTTATTTCATGAAATGGTCTTCCTCTTTCGCTTAATAACTTTATATTAAAGGAACATGGAAGATTTCTGGATTTCACTAGGAATATAATATACCTATGTATCAATTAACTTTTGTGTACTTATTTTATTAAGAAGTGCTTAATAGATCTTCCTAAAATCATAAAATGTTTACCTTTTTTGATCTTTCCTCTGTAGCTCATAAATACACAGGCCCTCATTCTATTATCGGCCGTAAATCGGCCGTAAAGCTGCGATTCCTTGCGGGCTCCCGTTACCTTGCAATTCAAATAGATGGCGCCCTTACGGCCGACCGTATATCTTGCAACCGGCCGTAAGCTCAGAAATCTTTAAAAGCAAATATAAATTCAAGACGGCACTGTAAAGCTCTGTAAATGCTAGGGATCATAATGGGTGACATGAGGATTAATAGCAACCCCCTCTCAAGCTTGCACATCAGCCCAAATCCGAGATTTCATTAACTGTTTATTTTCCGGCCGCAGCGTGGGCGGGTCTGAGGTGCTCCAAGCCCTCTGGACTTTTTCCACGGATATTTGACATAAATTAAAATAAAAATTATTTACGGATTTGAGTGTAGGGGAATGTTGTGCTATGAATGCTAACACCTACAATCACTTTATAGTCTCCTCAGAGTGCAGGATGGCTTTATTATGGCTTTATAATGTGCCTAATTGTGTGCCTGCGGGACCTTTTTGCTGCAAGTAATCTGCGGCTCGGTTTTAGCCTTGCAGAGAGGGTTCCCGGAGCAATTGAATAGCAACCGGGATTTTCTTGCGGCCAAAACTCTTGTGGCCGTTTAAGATCAAAGGCTTTCCTCCGGCGCGTGCGCCCGCAAGGGATAACAAGGCGCCGGCCGCAAGCCTGCCGGAGTCCCCGGCCGGAAGGGAATAGAATAGGCAAATAGCTTGCGGCCGGTCCTTGCGGCCCCGCATCTCCTACGGCCGATAATAGAATGAGGCCCACAGAGTTTAAAGTGCAGTATTTCAAATTAGCTGCCAGTGACCTCTCTTGAGTAGCATGTTGCAGTATGTTGCCAGTGATTTGTTGCTGTGAGACAGGGCAGCCCCTGTATTTAGAGGTACACTGTCTTCATTAGCTGCAAAGGGGAAAACTAGTTAGGAACCAAGATTTTATGCAAAAACAGAGCACTTTTCTCTTTTGTGTACTTTGTTTTATGACGGAGATACAAGGTTATATTATATTCCTAGTGAAATCCAGAAACCCTCTATGTCCCTTTACGTTGTTCATTATCTTGATTAATGGGAGGTGATAAACTAAAAGAGCATGCCAAGTTGGTAGATACAGTAATACAAGCTTAAAAGTCTCTATGACTATAATTACTTATCCAACTGCTCTTTGTGACTTATCATCAATCATTCTGTTAATTAATCACATGAGTTAAAGTCATTAAGAAGGACTTTTTCATGTAATTTATGCTTAAAATACCTAGCGTTAAAGCTCAGTTATCTAATACTTCACTCAAAAATTTTAAAAACAACTAACTGTAATTTTATACAAGTCATGGCCATTTAAAAGTAGAAGCTACATCCAACATAACAAAACTCCAATTAACATGTTTGTTATTCATTCAATTTTATTTCCCTCTGCACACCACTAGGTGCCCTGTAGTTGTCTCACTCCTCCACTAACTCAAAGTATATAATTAAGTAAGGTAAATGGGCAGCAAGCTATAAATGTTCATATTGAAAGTTGGACCTCTTACTGTGGTAATGTAGTCAATGTGGTCAATGGAGGCAACTATAACTCAGTGGAAGTTGCGTGTGTGAGTAGGGTGCTTATATTTCTGGAGAGCTGTGGTTACTTCTGTACCTACAAGCAATTATCTAACAAAGACCTTTGACTTTCCCTGTTCCCTGTACTACTCCATCCTCCAACTACATGGCCGAGTAAGATAAGGGTGCTTACATTTCTGGAGAGCTGTGGTTACTTCTGGACCATAAGCAATTATCTAACAAAGACCTTTGACTTTCCCTGTTCTCTCTACTACTCCTTCCTCCAACTACATGGCCGAGTAAAACAATAGAAAACTGTCTCTGACGTGTGTATTAGAAGAGATGGGACTTCCTGTAGGCTCCACCAAAAGGCCAGCTTATAATCAGCAGATAACTAGCAATTGTTGACTACTCTCTAGATAAAGGCTAAGGCACCCAGTAACCCTCACTCAACCATGGAGCACTTGATTTAGTAAGAAAAGAAAATCAAGGCATGGACCTCCTGACAGGAGTGACACACATGGTGGGATGAAGTCAGCAACGGGGCCTATAGAGGCTGAAGCAGCTCATTCCCACATCAGACATAAAGCGAGGCAGGTGATCACCTACCAACGGGGGCCTTGAGAGATAGAGATACAAGGCACACATGTGCCAAACAGAAAAGCCTAAAGTGCACTGGTGGGAACTAAGATAAACCACAGAGGCCACAGAGGCCGCATGTAATATTTACTAAAATTCTGAAAATCTCAAGGTGAAGTGGCATCATAAAAGATAAGCAGATAATTTGGGTGCCAAGAAAGAAGAAAACAATCAAGCTCTTCAAATAACGCTCTTCAATCATAGATTTATGGAAATAGTATGTCAGCCACCATCAAACAGCACAACATGGAGCTAAACTGTGCAAATCCATTCAAAGTTGCTGCAAATAAATTAGATTAACAACTAATACGATTAAAATATATAAAAAACAAACAAAAGATAAACCAACAACATTCTCAAAAGAGGGAAGGGACAGGAGAGTTAAACAGCAGAAAAAGGCAATCACTTACAAAAGAGTAAAAGAGACAATAATTACTGATAAAGAAAAACCTACACCAGAAATTCATTAAAAAAAATCCAAATATTTGTCATGACCACACCAGAAATGTGTGCTAGGGATCAAAGCCAAAGAAAAATCAACACCAAAAAACTCATGGTGGAAGTGAAATGTTACCCCCACAGAATATATAATCGGAATATCAATCATCGGAATTAGTAATTACAATTAAATCATTTATTGAATCTGTTTTTCATTCCCAAGCAGCAAACATCCAGCTGTCAGACTGACCTGAATGTGGCCTCTTTAACCACATATGTAACATTGCTCCAAAGACAAGTCCATTTTTTGACAAGAAGAAAATACACCACGAGAAAAACAGTAGGACCTGAAAAAATGTTTCCACTGCGAAACCACCAGACTTGCAAATGAAAAAATAACTAGGGATCAACTAAAGCCCTTTGTAACCTCTAAATTGCACAAATTTATGGGTATTTATATCATGTAAAATCATATCCTGGTAGAAAACCAAGTCTAACTAAGAGCATAACTAAAAAGGGAAGAATTCAAGAAACCTATTTTTAATTAGAAGAAAATACATTTTGAAACCTCTGTTGTATCTTGGAGGCATCTATGACTCATTAGTGGAAGTTGAAGAGAAGGTTGCTTACATTTCTGGAGAGCTGTGGTTACTTCTGGACCTACAAAAAATTATCTAACTTTAACTAACTTTAACTTTCCCTGTTCCCTCTACTCGCTTTTAGCCTTGCAGACAGGGTTCCCGGAGCAATAGAATAGCAACCAGGCTTTTCTTACGGCCGATTTCCTTGCGGCCGTTTTAGATCAAAGGCTTTCCCCCAGCGCGATCGACCGCAAGAGATAACAAGGCGCCGGCCGCAAGCCTGCCGGAACCCCCGGCTGGAGGGGAATAGAATAGGCGGATAGCTTGCGGCCGGTCCTTGCGGCCCCGCAACGGCTGCGGCCGATAATAGAATGAGGCCCTTAGCCTCTCTGTCTCATATTTTCTTCTATAACCTCTTATCATTTTGACATTTCATTTGACATTTCATGACATTCTCCTTATACACAATTCTCATTAGAGAGCTCTCAAATCCAATTTATGTGGTTAATGGTTTAATTAAACAAGATTAGTTTAAGTTGTTTCAAGAACTGCAGGATCAATATAATATCCTATACCCTGGAAAAAATTTCAAATATTTTCTGAAGATTTTAAGAAAAAAACATTGGGCAACCTTTGGAAAAAGGTGATTTTACATAATGATTTTAAAATGAAAACAATTTCAAACTTCTATAAATTTACATTTGAGTTAAATTTAATAGGGAAAAAAATTATATAATTGCGCTGGAAGAAAAAATATGCATCACTTGCATTAAAATCAATTCATTGTGAAAATATAAGGATTTAACATGTCCAATTCCAACTAAGGGATTGTGGTGGCAAAGGGTTTGGTGGAGCTCCCCAAAGATCCAACCAATGTTGGACCTTTCCAAATTATTAATGTAAGCCCCCTCTCCAGCGTCTCCATTTTACATTTATTCCAATGAAATAATCATATTTCAAATACAACTATTTTAATGACTGTTAAAATTAGCTAAATTGTGGAAATCAGTTGAGATCCCTAGTTGGTGTGAACTTTTAAAATATATTTAAATATATTTTAAATAACTGGAGCTTTATTAAGATTTGGTACCCATGGGAAAACTAGATTATCAATAATCAATTTGTCTAATTTTAATTTAATGTTTGAATGGCTTCTTAGGCATTATGCATCGCTGCTGTTTATTGCATATTGTATTTATGACTGTTCTGTTTGAAAAAGATGAGTATTTTTTACCGTTTGTTATGAAAATATGTAATAAAAAAAAAACTGTTAAATTAGGGAGATTGCATTTTTGGTATCAAGGGGTAATGACCCACAAAGAAAATAGGCCAAATATAATATTTATTATAATGACCTATAATCCTATAACAAGCCTTCCACATTGTGTGGCCATAGGCTGACCTAAAACATGCCAAGTTCCACGTGTTGGCCCTTGGTCCATAGTCTCCCCACCCAAAGACTAAGGTAGAAATTAAAACTTTACATATAAATAAGGATATTTGGACTTGAATAATGCTATGTCTTAAGCAGAAATTAAAAAAGAACAGAGCCATGAGAAGTTATTTCTTCCTAAAATAGTAAGGTTCAAAAGCCAACTGAAAATATTCTTATTTATAGATAGAGTTTTCTGGAGCAAACCAAAGATCCAACCAACATCGGACTTGCCAAATTATTAAAGTAAATTCCCCTTCTCCATCAAATCCATTTTACATTTATTGTCCTTCAGTCCTAGGTGTCTCTAACTCCATAGGATAGCTGAGCGGCAACAGTCCACCAGTGACGGCCAAACAGGAGAAAGACCACAGCGTGTGGAGCACTTCAATTCTGTTGAGATAGAGATATATATTCTATGCTGCAATATACGCTTTTTAAATTGTTTTACTAACTATGTATTAAACTTTATTGATCATACCTCTCTCCCTGAATGCAGTCATAGGGTAAATCACTGAATATATATATAGAATAGCAACAGGTTCTGAAAGCCTAAATGAATATTTATATAATATACTTAGTGTATGTGTGTGTATACATTATCTATATTTACCTTACACTTCAGTTGTGTTAACACAGTTCCTAGTTATATTTATAATGCAATACTTACTTAATCTCGGTACACTTGCAGAGAGCTGGAGCTAACATCTTGAGGCATTTTATATTCATGTTACATCTTGAAAAAATAATTTTGTGATCATCTCTTGGACTTTTCATCAAGCAATAAGAAATCTCTCTGTAATAGTGATCCATTTCTATGTTGCTAAATGACATCTGTAGGAAGCAACCCATCATTCTCCTCACAAAGCCTGCATCCTGCATCTCATGCAAGTATTTCAGTGCGGTGAAATATTTGAATGTCTCCTTTTCTTGAGAACATGTTTTTCTCAGCCATTCCTCTAGGGCAGATATGGGGCCCTTTGGAAATTTAAATCCCAACAATTTTTCAATTTCCTTTTCTTGGTCCTTTCCACAGAGACCAAACAGGAACTGTCCGGTTAATGGAAACAAATGACGGACCAATCCATCCATCAGACCCATTACTTCTCTGTAACTAAGGAGATCCTGTGGGTGGTCACTGCTTTCTTTATCTTCAATCAGCACATAATACAGAGCTGCAAAAAACTCCTGTATGCTCAAATGAATGAAACTGTAGCAGGTGTAGTATTCAATGTCCCTTTGGAAGACATTCTCATTCCGAAAGAGAGACTCTATCTCTGACTCAGTAAGTCCATGATGTGTCAGGTCTTCTTCTTCAAATAGGATTTTTTGTTCCCAAAGCCCATCCTTGGCTAGAGCGCACAACTTCTTCACACAGCTGAGAACACACTGACTGGAGTCTCTCTTGTGATATTTTATTAAACTCTTCAAGTAAAGGAGGTAAACAGAAGTGGTTGTTTTATAAAGTGATATATTTAAGCTCTTTTCCATTTCCAGTTTCATCACAGTACATACAATCCAACAAGTGATAGGTACTCTGCACATAGTGAATAGAGTATCGTTTTCTGTTATCACAGTAAGAGCCATGTCTGCCTGTTCCTTTTTTTCAAAGAAATTATAGAAATACTCCTTGCGTGTCTCCCCTGTAAATCCCATAATTTCAACATTTTGTGTAAAAGGGACACATTTCCTGAGTGTCTCTAGTGTAAAAGGTCTTGTGGTAATTAGTATTGAAGCTTGTTCCATAATATGTTTTCTTAATAGTCTGTTTAAAAGTATTTCCACAGATGTCTCCTGAAAAGGGTCGTCACAAACCTCTGTTTCCTCCTGAAGTTGCCATTTTAATTCATCAAAACCATCAATGATAAAGAGGATTTTTTTCGAATCTTCTAATATTGTCTTCATCATAATGTCTGAGCATTTCAGCTGACACGTCCTTGATATAAACCCAGCAAAGCTCATTGTACTAGTGATGTTGTTGATTCCTCTACAACTTACACAAAACACATAGTTAAATGTGGCTTGATAAAGATTTCCAGAGGCCCAGTCAAGCATGATCTTCTGAACGGCCATGGTTTTTCCAATGCCGGCAGGTCCCTGTAACACTACAAATCCTGGAATTTCCCAGTATTCACCAGGATCAAACAAAGCCTCAATACTGGTTTGTGAATACTCCCCTGAAGCTCTGCTATCCATGATCTGTAGGTGGTGTAGACCTGTACTTGTCATTTCATGTTCTCTCTCTTCTTTATTACGATTCCTTCTTATCATAAGCAGATTAGTGTATCTTCTTGCTAGGTGAACCATTTCCCCTAAACGTGCATTTTTATCTTGAATTCTTTTATACTTTTCTTTCATAGTCTCCATATATTGTATCTTACAATCTGTGTTAAGAAATAGCCAAGCATTAGAGATAAAGTTACAGAAGCAAACAGCAGTGTGAAATATGTTTCAGTGGACACAAACTATATCCTAATATATAACTGATAAAGCTCTTAACAGAAAAAATAGTAATAATAGCATAGCACAATACTAACATGGCAAACATACCCTGCACAAGGATATCTGCAGAACATTCTGCTGTGAGTCCAATATCCGCATAACAAATATGGATATATATATCACATATAATAGTTGTCAAACTGCGATTTGTCATCACGCTTGCGACAAATCGCAATTTCACAACTCCGATTGCAGCAACCCCCGCGCATGCGCATTGCGCGGCATAAGCCGCGCATGGGCATTGACGCGAGGAGACACAGAGGAGGAGGGGAGACACACAGGGAAAGAGGGGGGAGACACAGAGGAGGGGGGGAGACACAGAGGAGGGGGGGAGACACAAAGGATGGGGGGAGACACAGAGGAGGGGGGAGACATAGAGGAGGGGGGAGAGACATAGGGGAGTGAGAGGAGGGGGAAAGACACAGGGGAGTGAGAAGAGGGGGGGAGACACAGGGGAGTGAGAGGAGGGGGGAGAAACACAGGGTAGTAAGAGGAGAGGGAAGACACACAGGGGAGGGAGAGGAGGGGGGAAGAGACACAGGGGAGGAGGGGGGAAAAGACACAGGGGAGGGAGATGAGGGTGAAGAGACACAGGGGAGGGGGAGACACACGGTTGGGAGCGGAGGGGAGTAGACACACAGGGGAGGGAGAGGAGGGGGGAGAGGAGGGGGAAGAGACACAGGGGAGTGGGAGACACAGGGGTGGGAGCAGAGGGGAGTAGACACACAGGGGAGGGAGAGGAGGGGAGTAGACACACAGGGGAGGGAGAGGAGGGGGAAGAGAAACAGGGGAGGGAAATGGGGGGAAGAGACATGGTGAGGGAGAGGGGGGAAAGAGACACAGGGTAGGGAGAGGGGGCAAGAGACACAGGGGAGGGAGGGGTGGGGGCAAGAGACACAGGGGAGGGAGAGGGGGGAACACAGGGAAGAGAGAGGGGGTAAAAACACAAGGGGGAAGTAGACAGAGGGAGAGACTCACAATGAGCGCCAAAGGCTCTCATTGCAATGCCCGTGATGAGCGCCAAAGGCCAAAGGCGCTCATCGCAAGGCCAGTAAAGTAGAGGGGGAGAGGCTCTCATTGTGTGGCAAACACACGGTTGGGAGCGGAGGGGAGTAGACACACAGGGGAGGGAGAGGAGGGGGGGGAGGGGGAAGAGACACAGGGGAGTGGGAGACACAGGGGTGGGAGCAGAGGGGAGTAGACACACAGGGGAGGGAGAGGAGGGGAGTAGACACACAGGGGAGTAGACACACAGGAGGGGAGTAGACACACATGGGAGGGAGAGGAGGGGAGTAGACACACAGGGGAGGGAGAGGAGGGGGGAGAGAAACAGGGGATGGAAATGGGGGGAAGAGACATGGTGAGGGAGAGGGGGGAAAGGGACACAGGGTAGGGAGAGGGGGCAAGAGACACAGGAGAGGGAGGAGTGGGGGCAAGAGACACAGGGGTGTGAGAGGGGGGAACACAGGGAAGAGAGAGGGGGTAAAAACACAAGGGGGAAGTAGACAGAGGGAGAGACTCACAATGAGCGCCAAAGGCTCTCATTGCAAGGCCCGTGATGAGCGCCAAAGGCCAAAGGCGCTCATCGCAAGGCCAGTAAAGTAGAGGGGGAAAAGGCTCTCATTGTGTGGCAAACAGCATTGCCAGGCTTCCAAATTTATTGCCGTCATTTTTGACGGGCAAGTTGCTAGTATATATATATATATATATATATATATATATATATATATATATATATATATATATATATATATATATATATATATATATATATATATATATATATATATATATATATATATATATATATATATATATAAAACAACCATTTAGAGTATGGTGAGCAAGAGAACACCTCCTCCACTGTACAGAGTACAGAAACAAATAATACATTTGTAAGTCCATCTGCAAGTCTAAAAATATTAACTGCTCCGGATTCCCAGAAATACAGTTATTGCACTGCATTCTGAGCCACTGGGTGGGGACATGCAAATGAGCAGACAATGCATTCTTGCTCTTAAATCCAAAATGCTACTTTATACATAGCTCCTTCAAACGCTTTAAAGCAAAGCAAAGGATTGGATTTTGCACAAATCATAAACCCACTCACATGCAGATGTTTCAAGCTTAATAGCTATCATCAGTGCGAGGATGGTTTTGATTTGGTCAATGGATTTGTGTTACTTTAAAATAAAAAAGGATTTTCCAAATCCCATGAGTTTTTCACTCTAGTGATGGCATACCATGACTCTTATAAAGTAATGTTGGGAATAAATTTAGTATATTCTTTTTTACGACGTAGGATAGGGGAACATGTTTTAAGTATTAAACATATGCTTGACACCCCTATTGGACGACATGTCAGACTTTACCACAAAAATCAAAGTAAAGTTTTATCTTTCTTTGCCATTGACAAAGTCACTATGAGTCAAAGACAGGGAGATATTGACCGAAAACTCCTTCAATGTGAGGCCCAGTGGATTTATAAACTAAAGGCCCTCTCTCCTCTTGGTCTAAATGAGGGTTTTAACTTCACAGCCTTTATCTAGTAATTGGGTCCTGCTTCTATAAAGATTAAACTTGGAAAGAGTTAACATCTAATCCAAATACTCTGAGAAAGCATTGACATCACCCTGAAGTCAGGAATAAAAATCTTTATTTGGATGTAGATGGAAATAGAGCCAAAATGTATAATTCATGTTAATGGTAAGTGTCATATAACACTAGACAATAATATTATCTTATACTTCTATTGGATTTATAACATTATTATTGAGAGCCCTTTAGTTGCTCTCTTATTAATTTAATTTTTTCACTTATGTCACTTTCTTATGATTCTGCATTTGTAGCAGACATCTTACACAATTTACACATTTATTATATTAAGATATCACTTTAAGATATATGACTACTCATTATACTTGGGTCTATATTAGAGAGTTTTTTCTCATTTTAGCCCTTTGATATATCAGGGTTGTGGCCTATTTCCAAATTCTACCCTTAGTTATTTCTGCCATTAGTGTTTTTTAACACGTTGATCTCAATTCTGAATTGCTTATTCTTTACTTATCTTATATATATATATCTTTACATTGTTCAAATTCGCCCTCTCTTTCTTGCATTTAACCCGTTTTGACATTGCTTATGGTTGCCGCAGCAACCGCTGTGTATAAAAACCTCACACAGACGCTACTCCCATGTTTGCCCTTTGAGAAAGACGTCCTTCGTGACGTAGAAACGCGTCAGACGGAAGCGTCCTATGCGGTCCACAGTGGCACGCACATAGACGCTGGTTGCTTTGCTCTGTTACTTCGCGCTCTTTCGACCATAATAGCCTTAAAACCCCTCTAAACGAGATTGTTTTTCCCATACAAACCGAAAGAATCCCTCCTAAACAAGAGTTCTCCTTTTTCATATTAATCTCAAGCGCCAAATAAGAACAGTAGCAAACCTTAACCTCATACTTAACAAAATTGATACTAGATATTGAGATATTGTTTATCCTATAAACTTGGGCCCTTTTTAGGCCTCATGGAAAGCTTTGTTTTTATTGCACCCTTCCCATCCTTGTTTTTAATGTTTTATTCGTCGTTGTGAGGTATAAGTACCTAATAAAAAAAAGAAAATACTAACTTTATTCCCAACATTACTTTATAAGAGCAATGGATTTGTGTGACTGAGTATAACACAACAACCATATAGTGTATGGTGAGCAAAAGAGCAAGAGTATATATATACTGTATATATATATATAAATATATATATATATATATATATATATATATATATATATATATACACACACAAACACACACTATCATTTGTACACATAAATTACTACACTGTATGAGTATATAATTATATATTCAATTATGTGTGTATATATATATATATATATATATATATATATATATATATATATACATATATATATATATATAGTGCCTTGCAAAAGTATTCACCCCCTTGGCATTTTGGGGGTTTTGTTGCCCACACAACCTGGAATTAACATGGTTTGTTTGAGGATTTGCATCATTTAATTTACAGAACATGCCCACAACTTTGAAGATATATATATGTATTTATTTTTGTGAAGCAAGCAACAAATAGGACAAAATAACAGAAAAAGATTTTTGCCCATTCCTCCTTGCAAAACTGCTCCAGCTCCTTCAAGAAGGATGGTTTGCGCTTGTGAACAGCAATATTTAAGTCTGACCACAGATTTTCTACTGGATTGAGGTCTGGGCTTTGACTAGGCCATTCCAACACATTTACAGGTTTCCCCTTAAACCGCTCAAGTGTTGCTTCAGCAGTGTGTTTGGGGTCATTGTCCTGCTGTAAGGCGAACCTCCGTCCTAGCCTCAAATGATGCACAGACTGGTACAGGTTTTGCTCAAGAATATCCTTGTATTTAGCACCATCCATCTTTCCCTCAACACTGAGCAGTTTCCCAGTCCCGGCTGCTGAAAAACATCCCCACAGCATGATGCTGCCACCACCATGTTTCACTGTGGGGATGGTGTTCTTTGGGTGATGTGATGTGTTGGGTTTGCGCCAGACATAGCGTTTTCTTTGATGGCCAAAAAGTTCAATTTAGTTTCATCAGACCAGAGCACCTTCCTCCATACATTTTTGGAGTCTCCCACATGCTGTTTTGCAAACTCAAAAAGTGACGTTTTGTTTTTTGCTGAAAGTAATGGCTTTCTTCTGGCCACTCTGCCATAAAGCCCAACGATGGAGCATCCGGCTTTTTGTCATCCTATGTACAGATACTCCAGTCTCTGCTGTGGAACTCTGCAGCTCCTCCAGGGTTACCTTAGGTCTCTGTGCTGCCTCTCTGATTAATGCCCTCCTTGGCCTTTCCGTGAGTTTTGGTGGGCGGCCGTCTCTTCGCAGGTTTGTTGTTGTGCCATGTTCTTTCCATTTGGTTATGATAGATTTGATGGTTCTCCTGGGGATCATCAAAGATTTGGATATTTTTTTATAACCTAACCCTGACTTGTACTTCTAAACAAAATTGTCCCTTACTTGTTTGGAGAGTTCCTTGGTCTTCATGGCAGTGTTTGGTTAGAGGTGCCTCTTGCTTTGGTGTTGCAGCCTCTGGGGCCTTTCAAAAAAGGTGTGTTTATGTTTATGGGCTTCATAACGAAGGGGGTGAATACATACGCACATGCCAATTTTCTGTTTTCTATTTCTAAAAAATAGTTTTATGTATATATTTTTCTCATTTCACTTCACCAACTTATACTAGCTGAAAATCCCTGCAGTTGCTAAAATCGTATCTCCAACCCATATAAGCCTTTGATCTTTCCAGCTCATAAATTTTACAATCGCAAATCGCTATTCAATTGCTACAATTCCTCAAGCCCGCAAATGTTATTACACCTGTAAATGGCAAATGAAGAAGAAAAGCCTACGAGTACCAGATAGGACTCGTAAGGAGCTTAACACCTGATTATAGCACTGTAAATGCAAATAAACAATCAATACTGCACTTAAAAAATGAGGAAAGAGACAAAGGACATTAGAATTAATTGCAAAACAGTCTCAAATCTGCAATAAAAAATATTATTGTTTACGTTTTATTTTCATGTTATATTGATCCCAGGAATTTTTACATATCAGGCAACCAACATGGACTAAAACATTTCCTTTGTTCATTTTTATTATTTTGTACATTGCCGGATTGAAAATCTTATCGCATATCGGACTTCTAAATGCTTATTGATTGACGTTTATCCTCCATGTTTTAATGATGTCATGATGATGGTCTCATTTACTATTGGCTGTTTAAATATTGGTAGTTACGGCCTTGCTTAATTGATCATGATTACTCTCTGAAATACTTACGATTGCATTGTTTACGGTTTCGGCTTTTGTCCCGTAAATTGCGGGCTTGATCAATTGAATGCTCTGTAAATGTATGAAATTTCAAGCCCACAGATTTACGGCCTGTATAACGTAATCTGCAGGCTTGCGATTGAATAGAGGCCAATATTTGGAACATAGAGTTCATTGAGGTTTTTATCCACCTTCTGTTGGCACCTCAATATCTTAAGATCTGAAAATGATGGAGGTTATACAGAAACATTCCAAAAACATTTGATTACTGGCTTCAGGTGTTTACAATCATGGCATGTATTTTGGTCGCAAGCAGCTTGAATAGTCTTCTGACTGGTTTGTTTGTTTATTTACATGAGATTTTTAGGGGCTTGCTTGGTTGCAGTATGATGAAGACTTTCATCAGAGTCTTTCCATTACCTCCTCAATGATGTAGAAGAAGAAATATATGAGTGTGGCTGAATCCAATGACTCCTGCTCGTACTCAACTTAATCCCTTTCAGAAAGAAAGCCTGTTTCTCCTTAAATGATGGTCAATTTAATTAGGCAAAATATTGTAGATTTAAACACATCTGCTCCTGGGATTGTGAAAGTTCTGCTATATAAGGATAAGATTTCCAACCTACGGGGGGACTTTGCAATTTTGCAATCTGTGATTGGCAAGCTGCAGTTTGCTTGTAAAGATACCCAAACTGGAAGAATCTTTGTGGCAGATTAGACTTGGTTATGTTTTATTGTGTCCCAGCCTTTCCACAGTTTGAATTGCATTTTTGGAATCTTTTAATGGAACATTATTTTTCAGGAAGGATAAATTGTCCGATAGTCAATTGGTTTTGTGTATTGACGTGGCTGGTGGGGTTACGGTTGGAATTTACATTCATGACAAAAGGTGCGCTGCTGCCTGGCCTCTGGAATGGGCTGAGGAGGACATAACACGGAACATGCAGTTGCTCAAATTATTTCCCATTGTGTTGTCTTTTATTCTTTGGGAAAAGAATAATTAATAATTTAGGAGTGGTAAAGGCCATTGATTTTCAGTCTGCTTCATTTATTCCAGTATTTACACATACAGCCTTTTTAAATTGTGATTCGGCCAATTGAATAGGGCTCTATTTAAGCACATAGCATATTTTTTTTACAGAAGTTTTAGTTAGTGATCTTCTCTCCAAAAGCAAGGTCTTCACTAACTAATAATTTCTGTAAAAAAAATATGCTAAGTGCTTAAATAGAGCCCTATTCAATTGGGCGAATCACAATTTAATAAGGCTTTTGATGTTTAGATGATTGCAACTCAATATTCTCTTATGAGTGTAACACATCCCTGACAATATATATTCCGTGGCTGATGCTCTGTCTCGTTTACAGTTCAGGAAGTTGGCTTCAGAAGTAGACAAGATGGGAGTGGTAATTTCAGGTCACTTGTGGGAGCTAGGATGAAGAAAACCGCCCATTGTATTAAGGGATTACTGACTCCCTCCTCTTGGGCATCTTTCTTGGGGTCTTGGAGGGAGTGGTATGTGATACCGTGACCAATTTCATTTTCAATGTTGTCATAGTTTATGGACTTCCTGTTGGCCATCTACTTTGATCATTCTAAATTATGTTTGTTTCAAATTGCTTTCTTCTTGGCTTTCCTTTGTGCTCTACTCATAAGGTCAGCCTTAGAAAGTCTGCCCTGGGGGTTTACTCCACAAGGATGTTGTGGATGAAGGTGATTATTTCAACATTTCTATAAGAAAATCAAAAACTGACCAGGAAACTAGAGGGAAACGTGTTTACCCTATGTAAAGCCTTGCATTGTTGGTTGCTTTGTTAAGAGCATATTATATTATATATATAATTATATATATAATTCCACCAACCCAGCTACTCTCCCATCTCGGTCACTAACAATTTTTCTTTTACTCTCACACCTTTATCTCATCTACTCCCTACACCTACACACTGTGTCGAAATGCTCTCTCACTTTTTTCTCCTTCTCATCTTCTACTGCCTCTCTCTCAGACTATCATTTGCAGCCTATCCATATCACACTCCCAATACTATAACCATCTCACCCTCTTTGCTTTCCTCTCCTCTTCTCTGCTCCCACGAGCTATTCTCTCTCCTCCAATCCCAATCTCATCCCCTCCCCAACACTCATAAGCAGAAACATCACTGTAAGTCCCACTCCCATATTCTCTCACTCTCACTTCTCCTTCTGCTAGCTGCTGGAGACATATCCCCTAACCCAGGTCCATCCCTCATTTCCACCTGCTTTCAGCCACGCTCTACTCCAAGGGCAGAAAACACCAGAAAAACACAGAATTTGATACCCATCACTTGTCACAAACCCTCCACTCTTCCTTTCTCCTGTGCTCTCTGGAATGCACGATCTATCTGTAATAAACTCACTTTCACTCACGACCTTTTTACTACCAACTCCCTCAATCTACTGGCTCTTACTGAAACCTGGCTCTCCTCTTCTGATACTGCCTCCCCTGCAGCACTCTCGCATGGGGGTTTTCACCTCAGTCACACACCTAGACCTGGGAACAAACAAGGTGGTGGTGTGGGTGTATTACTTTCCAGTCGCTGTACGTTCCACCTCATACCCCCTGTCCCATCCCTCCAATTTTCGTCTTTTGAAGCTCACACTATCCGACTCTTCTCTCCTATCTCTCTACGTGTTGCTGTAATCTATCGCCCCCCAGGTACTCCGTCTCAATTTCTCGATCACTTTTCCACCTGGCTCCCACACTTTCTTTCCTCCAACATTCCCACACTGATACTTGGCAACTTCAACATTGCCATTGACACCCCCCCCTCCACAGCAGCCGCCAAACTACTTGCACTCACCTCTTTCCTCGGCCTCTCACAACTTACAGATTCTTCAACTCACCATGCTGGACACTCTCTTGACCTTATTTTTACCAATATTACCCATACCTCCAACCTAGTCATCCACCCTCTCCCTCTATCTGACCATCACCTCCTTACCTTCAACCTCAACACATCTTCCTCCCATCACACTTCTTTAACCCCAGCCACAATAACCCACAGAAACCTGCTAGAACTCTACCCTACCCAACTCTCCACTGTGCTACAACCTCTTCTCAGCACTATCACCAACCTCAACTGACTTGACACTGCCACCTCACACTACAACTCTACTCTCTCTTCCACTCTTGACACCCTTGCCCCCATAACTACTCGCAGACGCCCTCAATCTCATCCACAACCATGGCACACTACACACACACGTTACATTCAGAAGTGCTCCCGCACTGCTGAACGACTATGGAGGAAATCACGCTCCGCAGCAAATTTCCTTCACTACAAGTTTATGCTACGTTCCTACTCCTCTGCCCTCAACCTGGCCAAACAGCAGTACTTTACATCACTAATATCAACTATGTCCTCTAACCCAAAACGTCTTTTTGCCACTTTCAATACTCTCCTCCGCCTACCACCTCCCCCCATCCCTTCCTGTCTCACGGCTGAAGACTTTGCCAACCATTTTACTCATAAAACTCAATCTATCCACAATGAACTCTTCTCTAACCGTGGCTCACACACTTCACTCTCTCAACTAACTCAATTAACCAACAACACCCAATCTACCCCCCCCTCCATTCCCACAGCCACTCTGGACTTCTTTACCCCTGCAACAGAAGATGAAGTCTCCATCCTAATATCATCCTCTCACCTCACCACCTGTCCTTCAGATCCTATTCCATCTCAGATCATCCCTCCCCTCTCTACTACACTAATCCCAGCTCTCACACATATCTTCAACCTTTCCCTTAACACTGGCACATTTCCATCATCTCTAAAACATGCCATAATTACACCCACTCTCAAGAAACCCTCATCCGATTCTGACGTTGCATCCAACTATCGCCCTATCTCTCTACTTCCCCTGGCTTCCAAACTGCTGGAGCGGCTCGTTTATAACCGACTTACCAGTTTCATCTCCTCTAACTCTCTTCTGGACACTTTCCAATCCGGCTTTCTGCCCCAACACTCGACTGAGACAGCCTTCATAAAAGTCACCAATGACCTGCTCACCGCCAAGTCTAAAGGCCACTTTTCTATTTTGCTTCTCCTGGATCTCTCTGCCGCCTTTGACACAGTTGACCATTCAATTCTACTCCACATTCTCTCCTCCCTCGGCATTCGAGACACTGCTCTCTTGTGGTTCTCATCATACCTCCAAGAATGATCATTTAGCATCTCCTTCTCCGGCACATCTTCTTCTCCTCACCCTCTGTCTATTGGAGTACCCCAAGGATCAGTCCTAGGCCCCCTCCTCTTCTCCATCTACACATCCTCACTCGGCACCCTAATAAACTCTTTTGGATTCCAGTACCATCTCTATGCAGATGACACCCAAATCTATCTCTCAGCACCAGATCTATCCCCCTCTCTTCTAGCACACGTCTCCGACTGCCTCTCTAGTATATCCTCTTGGATGTCCGCCCACCATCTGAAACTCAACATGTCTAAGACTGAACTCTTAATCTTCCCACCCTCTACTACAGCTTCAATTCCTCACATCTCTCTCTCTGTCAACAACGCCATCATCACTCCCACCTCCCAAGCCCGTTGTCTCGGGGTTCTACTGGACCCTGCCCTCTCTTTCATCCCACACATACAGTCTCTAACCAAATCCTGTCTTTTCCATCTAAAAAACATATCCAAAATACGCCATTACCTTACACAAGACACTACTAAGATTCTAATACACTCTCTCATCATTTCTCGTCTTGATTATTGCAACTCGCTCCTTGTTGGCCTGCCCATCACTCGCCTCTCCCCACTTCAATCCATAATAAATGCCTCCGCCAGACTCATCTTCTGTACACATTGTTCAGTGTCGGCAGCTCCTCTTTGTCAATCACTCCACTGGCTTCCCTTAGCCTCCAGAATAAAGTTTAAAATCTTGACCCTAATTTATAAAGCCCTCAACAACAGCACACCCCCATACATCTCTGCTCTCATCTCCAAATACTCCCCCACACGCCCTCTTAGTTCTGCTAACGACCTTCTTCTTTCTACCACTCTTGTCACCTCCTCCCACTCCCGCCTCCAGGACTTTTCTCGCGCTGCCCCTATTCTCTGGAACTCCCTGCCTCGCTTCACCAGACTATCCTCCTGCCTTAAATCCTTCAAAACATCAATAAAAACGCACCTCTTTAAAGAAGCCTATAACCTTCCTCCCTAACATGCTCAGCACTACTCTCTCCCTACTGTACCACATACACACTTCAACCTTTAGATTGTAAGTCTGCGAGTTTCAATCCTGCGCAGTGCTTTAGGGAAAGCGCTATGGACACTGGATTCCAAGCTCAAAGACAGGGCCATCCACTCTTTGCAATGTATGAATCTTTAACTTGTCATTGCCTGTAACTTAATTTATGTATAGCGCTAAGGAATATGTTGGCGCGTTACAAATAAACGATAATAATAATAATAATAATAATAATAAGAGAGTCCTTGCCTATGCACCTGGTTTGTTTTGCGCCTAATGCCGATAACTCCCAACTGTCCAAGTTTCAATTCATTAAAGTTTTGAGGTACTGCATCAGCAACTTAGGTTTGCTGCCAGATGAGTCCCATAATTTAGAATTGGTGTAGCTATGGAGGCTGCAAGATTGGGTCTCCCGGAGGATATTATTAAAAACGGATTGGTAAATGGGAGTATAAGCAATTTACTTTGTATATTTGCCCCAATGGGTGGTTAATGTCTAACTGGGTTAAAATATTTTTTGCCATTCATATATTTATTGGGGCGAATGGTTGGCTTCGGAGCACTCTCAATGGAGCCAGTTGGGCTTGAATGCATCCAATTAGGAGGTTAGCTGGTTGGGCCTCAGAAGATTGCATTAGCTAAAAAGTTTGGTCGACTGTGTTTGATTATGTTAATCAGTTAGGGGAGCCAGAGGTGTTTTGTTTCATTTGGGTGGTAATGACCTGGAAACAATGCCTATAAAGGTGCGTCTAAAATGGATTCAAGGTAATTGTAAAGTGTTGAGCAGATGCCCTTACTCCAGAATAGTATGGTCCAAAATTGTTAAGAGAAGGTATTGGCAGATTAATAGAGACCCTGCTAAGATCGAGTTTTGTAGAATGAAAATCAGCCACATTGTTTTTGAAACTGTAGAAAATGACTTTATGTGTCCTAAGGATGGGGTTCATCTTTGATAACTTGGCCTCAGCCTGTTTAGCACCAATCTGATTGAAGCTTTTGAGGTTCTAGCTTGGGAAGTATCCACTGTGTTTGTTTGGGGCTAGTTGAGGGCACATAGTGTTCAAAGCAGCTTCCAGCAAAGTAATTTTGGGCCCTTTGTCACAAACTCATGGTGGGGCTTAAGGACACAGTTGTTATAATTACTGCAACCAGAGCTAATGAAAGAGTTCTGATCACAGATATATTCAATATTGTTATGTATTGTAATAAGGTTCTTATTGTGTATTGTTGGAGGGTCAACATGTTAGGGATGTGGTGGCTCACACCCAATACCCAATCTCTCTGAAGATAATACATTTTAAAATATAACTTTTATTAACATTGCTTAAAATAAATATATGTGTTCATTAAAAACATGAGATTACTTGAGTAGTATGCCTCTTAGAGCAACAACCAAGTTATTCAATTCTATACAGTAGAAGGAACATAATCAATTGGAATGTCTTAAATCTATATTGCTCTGTTGCTTAAAGTGCTCAGTGCTTGGATAAATTAATTCCTTGAAACCTTAGTAGGTGGACAAAATGACAGTGCTGAAAAAACCCTCTATTGCTTAAATTGTAAACGAGTGAATACTAAAGTGCTAATGTGCTAAACAGTGTACCAATTTTTCAAAGAAGAATAATCTAGCGCAGCTATATATAAAATACTATCCAAATCTAATGTGGACTTCTATCTAGTACTTGGTTGTATCCAGTATTGTATTTTGACTCAGTTAGAGGTAGCTAATATTTTAATTGTAAGCGTCCATTTCCTCCTATTTGCATTCTTCAAAGAATAAATACGGGACCGGAGTATTGGTTTATATGGGAGGCCTATTATGAGGAGATGACGCAAGCCACCACTACCTCGTGTTTCCACTGATACACACCGTCTAGTGACGCCATCAACTTGGGACAAGTCATCTAACGTGTATACTGCCTGACCCAACGCACATTTCTCAATCTCATCAGGGGTCTATGTCTATGTTTCAAGTTTTTAATGAACACATTTTTTTCTTTTTTTAAAAGCAATGTTAATCAAAGTTATATTTTAAAATGAATTCTCTTCAGAGAGATTGGGTATTGGATGCCCCAATAAAAAGGATCAGTACTGGTACTTTAAGGTAGCAGACCCCTGGCCGCGTGCACCCTGCCCTGTCCCGTTCCCAGCAGTATAGTTTTACAGCAAAGTGGCACTCCTGCAGTAGCTAGACTTCTCGCGTGGGTTAAGTGTTGTAACTGGTACCTCTTTAATTGGGTTAAGTAATGTAACTAATACCCCTTTGATCCATTGTCTGCGTGTAACCACAACGTTTGCATAGCTTCCTATGCTGGTCTATCGGTCCAGACTACCCATTTATTACACTACTGGCATAACCATGTAAACAAACGTAGCCGTTTAAGGGGAAAATAGTTATAGAGGTCAGGTATGGGCTAACAGAGAAATTCATGACACTGGACACAGCTTAAATAAAGTTCAGATGGGCCCAGAAAGTCAGGCCATCCATATAGGGACAGGATTCCAAGGATGGAACACTAGAGGTGTATGTGACACTATTTCAGCCAAGCCACTAGTCTGATAGGAATCTGTCCTTTGGGACATGACTGTACTAGATTAGGTAGCATATCACTTATCACTTGCTTGACCCCTGTAAGACACATCTCTTTCTATGATCATTAACCAAAGTATCTGCTGTCACGTAAGCCACTTCCTGTTACGGACCAGTGTTCCTGGTTCTGAACTAACCCTTAGGCATCACTGTAAAATGTCACTGCCTCCTGATTGGCTCTTCATGGATATGTAGGCATATCCAGTATTGGCTGTTTCTAAACCTGGAGGTTAATTTGAATGTGTTCAGCCCCCTAAAATGTAAATGTGCCTAAATCCTATGTTCCCTACCATACAGGTAACCTGTAAATTCCTAAATAAAGCATGCTATTTATGCAACACTTAGAAATAGTGTGTTTCATATAGAGAAAGACTTGTGTTATTTTGGATGGGCTATAATCACTTTGAAATCCTGTACCTCTGCTTCTACCCTGGAAAAAGGAATTGAAGAACTGGATTTGATCTGCAGGTAGGATTGGTCTTCTTGGCCTTTTCAAGCCCACTGAAGAGCAGATTGTATCAGTTATGCTGATCCTGTGGTCCAGATGCTCCTGCTGATGTTCCTGATATGAGTGCCAGGCACTGAGAGGTCTAACTTTTCCAAGGTACTGAGGGAGGACGCCATTAAATAAGAATATAATAATATGTCAATCTACATTGGCAGAAATACACTACCAATCTACGTCCATGTGAATAGGTTCAAATGAGTTTACAGAACAAGTGTGTGTTAATATTACCTCCATACATTTTTACTTTTGTTTATAGTTCTATTCAGTTTAATTCACAGAAAATGTTGATGTAAAAAAATAAAGTTTGACGTAATCTGTAATGCCATGGATGATATAATTTGTGATATTATAAATGATGTTATAGCTCATGCCATTAGTCATATCCCATAGGATGTCTCAAATAAAATAAGTTGGATAATCCTTTGGATGTTAGCTAGAGTTTAAGGTTGTGTGGAAATTAACAGTCATGTACAGGAATCCATTTTGTTTTTGTTACATCATATCCTCAGAGCCATATGATGGGTGTTTGTTTGTAGTTATCAGTACAGGGATGGGTGGGGGGAAGAGTGAACAGACAGAAGATAAGAGCTTTTGTTTGGTAATAGAATTCGAGTGAAAATGACACCACAACCCTTTTCCCTCTCTGGCCCAGAAGCAGATACCTTGAATCATTGAATGAAGCCATTGCTCTCTAGAAATGTACACAGCGCTCTCACAGACACACACCCAACTTCCACCAATGTATGATGGATCCCTCCAGGGTCCTGCATATATATTTTTCTAATTAGAATGTAGCTGATTGATTTTTTTCCTGATTTATTATGCTCTTAGTCATACTTAAAGTTTTTGGGTAGGCCAAGGAAGGCCCCGCTCATTGTTCATGTCAATCCATGGCCTGTAGGGACTGATTAGATCATGAGGGAGACCTAGAAAAGTTGGTCTACTCCTGAGTGTCATAACCCCACCCACTAGTCACTGACAGGTGCTGGGGATCAACCAATCAATATCGAATTAGACCTTTAAGATGTGGGTGAGTTCACAGCAAAATGCCAATTGTAAGACTCTATTATGCTATCCTGCTGCCAGTATTTTGTGTGCTTGTTGCACTATTGCTGCTGATGCATCCAACACTGCTGCTAGTTCCTGTCTGGCAGGCTTTACCTGCACCAACTACTCTGCATATGTTCCAGCATTCACCTCCACCCACATGCCTTCTGTTCCTAGTCTGCTACTGAGGACTTTGGCTACCAGTATATATTGCTGCCTAGTCATCTGCTGCTTTGCCAGTCTGCTTCGAAGCCTGCCTGTCACTTATCTGTCTGTTAGGGGCCTAATGGTGTTTCTACTGCCTGGTACCAGCACTAAACCCTGCATGAACTCTGATGCCTACAGTTGCTGAATGCCTAATAATACTGGCTCCTGTTCCAGTTTGGCTTCTTCTAACTGCACCAGGTACTCTGCTTCTGATCAGTCACCTAGCTGTGTGCTTTCAGTGCTTGACTATACTTCTGCTGCTCATTCCAGCACATGGGCTGATACATGCAATGGACTGTTTACTATAGCTATACAAACCTTTGTCTATGTTTACCTTGTTTATTGTTAATTTAATGCTTAACCTCACCCCTGAGTATCCAGTTCCTGACACATATATATTTTTTCGCTGTGCAGCTCAACCAATTCTTTGTTACATCACAATTATATACAAAAAACATATTAAATAATTTAACATACCTTTTAGATTTTCCTCTTGCTTCATTTTATCCATGCCTGTAGAAAACAGAGTATGCATAAATGTTGAAGTAGATATCAAACAGTAATAAGGCAGTAATACCATTATGAGAGAAAGCAAAGAATGAAAGTCCCACTGTGGTTTGGGAAAACACATGACATGTTTGTGATGCATGTGACAAACGAACAACATTAGCAGCTATATAAGTTTTAGTTTAAGTATAAAAGCATTTTGAAAAACATCTTATATCTAGATAACTGTTCTTGTGTTATGAGCTCTTGCCTGTAGCTGTGCTATTTAGAATGGCAGTTTTTAAACTGAACTGAATAGAAATCTTAATTGCGTCCACCATTCCTCCTATACCTCCCTGGTATCTGTTAATGCAAAAGTGAATACAATTGTTAAATACGAACACCTGCATTTATTTATTGTAAACTGTACACAAATGAATTATTAAGACATGTTCTTCATAAGATTATATTATAATGGGAATAAAAGTAAAAGGAGTAAATCACATCCCATGTGGCTTAACAATGATTTAAAGATAAAGATACAGAGTAAAAAACATGCATTTAAATTAATTATACAAACAAGAGGGGACAGAGACTGCTTTACGGGAGTACAGGAAATCAACAAGGCTTGCAAAAGGGCTATTAGACTGGCTAAAATAGAAAATGAAAACTATGTTGCAAAGGAAAGTAAGACTAACCCTTATATATTCTTTAAATATATTAATTGGAAGAAGGCGAGGAAGGAAGCTATAGGAACATTACAATGTGACACATGCCGTCTTATAAGTAGTGACCAGGAAAAGGCAGATGCGCTAAATAGGTTATTTTCTTCTATGTATACAAAGGGAGGTACCAGTGTTTGGGACACTGCAACATAATGGGGCTACACTACCTTCACCAAATAACTGGTTAATGCAGGAAGAAATCCAAAAGCGGTTGGAAAAAATAAATGTTAATAAAGGCCCAGGTCCTGGGCGTCTAAATGGCAGATGAGATTTAATACAAATAAATGTAAAGTTATGCATCTGAGAAGGAAAAATAGCCATGCAATTTATAAACTTGGAGCAAATCTAGGGGTATCAGATATTGAAATGGATTTGGGAGTACTTGTGGACAACCAACTAGGAAACAGTGCTCAATGCCAAGCAGCAGCTGCAAAGGCAAGTAAATTATTAGCATGTATTAAGAAGGGTATAAAAGCCAGGCAAGCAAATATAATTCTGACACTATACAAATCCCATTTTAGAGCCGGATAAAGTACAGATAAGGACAACAAAACTAATAAGGGGAATGGAGGGGCTAAGTTATGAAGAAAGACTAAACAAATTAAACTTATTTTCTCTAAAGAAAGGCATTTAAGAGGGGATATGATTACCCTACATTAATATAGATAGGGTCAATATAAGGCTTTGTCAAGTGATTTTTTTGTGCCAAGAGGTTTTCAACTGACAAGAGGACATCCTTTGAGGTTAGAAGTTAAACGATTTTACCTTAACATGAACATTGCCACCCGAGTGCATGCTGCCGCCCAAGCCGTGGGCCCTCCTAAATAGAGAAAAGTAGTATCCCCACATCTTATCAACCTGAAGAAAGTCCATTACCTGTTTTGGGGGCTGGGTTACTTGGGTTAGAGTAGCAGAGCTACAAAGTTGCAGGAGGATACCACCTTGGCAGAAAGCAGATAGTTGAGAACTTCCTTCCGGGGGAAGCGGCGATATTCACCTAGACGGGCATATGGGAAGCAAACGCACCTGACAATGTCTCACCCAGGCGTTCTACTGGCTAGGGATTAACAGGGTCGTGAAACAGTACTGTGATACCTGTGATTTGCACCAAAGATTTAGCCATAGAGGTTGGGGAACCAGAGCCTTGCAACAACCCTTACCCATTATAGATATAATCTTTCATGGAGTGGCCAAAGATATAGTGGGTCCCCGAACTTGATATAGTGGGTCCCCGAACTTGAAAGATATAGTGGGTCCCGAGCTGTAGCCCTGGGTAAGACCACTGTGGCAGAAGTCCTGATCGGTATATTTTCAAGAGTGGGGTTCCCAAGAGACATACAGTGCAGATTGAGACACTCGATTTATGGCTGATCTGACCCAGCAATTGTGGCAAATTTGTGGTATCTGTCATCTGTGTTCTATCCATTACCATCCTCAACCAAATGGCTTGTTCAAATGATTTAACAGAACTCTCAAATGAATGCTTAGAGCATTCGTAGAGCTGAGGTGAGATTGGGAGAAATTGCTGCCCCATCTCCTCTTTGCCTATAGAGAAGTCCCTCAGGAGTCTGTGGGGTTCTCGCCCTTTGAAGTCCTGTAAGGACATAAAGTGAGAGGTCCCCTAGATGTCATTCAAGATGCATGGAAAGGAAGATATGAGCACAGTGACGTACCAGTAGTCCTCTATGTGTTAGCTTTCCAGGAGTGATTGGCCACTCTTGCTGGGATAGCTTGGGACCACTTACAGTTAGCCCAGAGAAAAAAAAACAAAGGTATGATCAAGGTATGACCTCTACAGCACATACAATGCCCTCCAGACTTTCAAAGTTATAGTTATAGGTCAGGGCCTATGAGACATCTTTATCCATGAGTGGAATAATTATGCATTGATGGACAGTTGGTCTAACCTCTCAAAAAAAATCTACTACTGGACCTACTTGACACCAGAAAGATTCACAGTTGGAATCCTAGCCTAGGCCAAAAATTATTCAGGGGTCTGCCAGTCCAGAAGAACGTTTATGGAAGGTTGTTCCACTTATCTATTACCCTTTCCGTAAAGGTGCTAAATCTTCCACCCACCAACTTCAAATAATGGCAGCTACAGGTATCTAAACAATATACCCAATTAGGAGTGTTGCCATTGATTTACCAGTAATTATTTTGGCAGAAGAGGTATTGTTTTAATACACAAATGGAGATTCACTCCACAAGCTCTGGCAGTGGATACTCTGAGCTAGGTAGATGGAGCTCAGATAGCTTAACAACATACATTAGACACCTGGGTAGGGATGATGGCTAGCTGCTGCCAGGTTGGGCATTAGTAAAATATTGACTTAGAGAACAAATTGTGTTTCCACCAGAAGGGTCACTTATGCATAGGTACTGAGGCTACTTACAATATTGGACCAGTTCTGATAAATATTTATGCTGTGGCCCCCTGGAGTATTTTGCACTGGGTGATGTGGGAGTACATCAGACAATCAGTAATGGTTCCTACAATTTGTCTGGATTCATTTTGTAAGGGGAAGTTATAATGACGAGTTGAGCTCTTTTAAATTAGCTTTTTAAAAGCTTAAATGTTAAAATATATTTGCCAATGAACTTATTTATGAATTGTTTATTAATTGTCTTTCAGCAAATTAAAAACAGTTGAAACTTAATTTTCCACTGTAATGCAACTTGTTGAAATGTAATTTGCCACTTAAAGGGTTTAAATAAAGTTTAAAAACTTAAAATAATTATGTTTAAAAAATCTAGGGCCTCTGTTCTGCTTACGACTTAGGTTACACAAAGATATGAATAGACATGTAGCTCTTACTAGACTATGTGCGATAACTGTTTCATTGCACACTACATCAGAAGGAAGGGAGCAGATATGAGTGTGAGGCTTAATAGACTGCTGGTGATTGTGAAGATTAAATTACACCACACTGCCAAGTCATAGCCCAGCCTAGAGGAGACCAAGTCCAGCCTCATTGAGACAAGTATGTGGAGGAAGGAGGGGGGAGTGAAGTGAGCTGCTGCTCCTGGGAAAGCATGTCCTTCTGTGTGGCTGTGTTCCTCAAGAGCCAGACAGCACAAACGATACAGCAAACAAGCATCCTGAGAAAGTACCTTACTTATACACTACAAGAGAAAGGTAGAAAGGCCACATGATCTTAAAGGACCACAATCACAGGGCAGAGCATACCCTGGCTGGATATACTAACATGTGACATACCTGTGCTAGATAACAAGAGCGCAAATCCTTGACGAGCATAAATCTTGCAAGTAACTATTAGTCCTATTGTTGCAAATGTGAGGAATAGTTGAATACAATGGCCAATAAAACTTTAATTCGGTAATATAAACATATGGACCAAAAAATGTACATACAAATGAAGAAAGTAAAAAAAGATGCATACGTATACATGAGAAGATGAGGGCTGTGCTACGTTCTTTTGACAGATTTCAATCTAAGTGGTAATTGGGGTGGTAGGAACATGAGACGAGGAGTCTGCTTAATTAATAGATTTTTAAAGGGAAAAGGATGTGTGAAAAATAGAACAAATAGCATTGTGTGAAGTTACTAGCAGAGTTAAGGTTATTGGTATGTTTCATTGGACATATGAGTTTTCAGTGAAGAATATAATTTTCTTCTTACTTCAGTAGTCCTTTAAAGAATCACTGTTAGGAAATTGCATATAAATCATTCCTATTGATGCACCTACACTGTGTACCTAATCCAAGGTGTTGTCTTGATTTTTAATGATTATGGTATTATAATACTTTTCACAACATTATAAAGTTGAAGTTTATTAAACTGAATTTCAGAGACTTTAATCTCATGGAGCATGATTTATTATCAAAATGTATTCCAGCAGTATTACCTGGGTGATACTTAAATGTAGTAACATCCAACACTGCTCACCTGCATATAATCTCCAACAGTATTGAAATTGCTGGTCTCATTACTTAAATTCATTCTTCATTTCCCATTCTATCTCCTTACTTCCAAACATTCCTTAGAAGTAGCAATTATTATTACTATTACATTTTTAAAAGAAGACAGTACATGGTATGAAAATGTGAAATTATTAAAACAAATGAGATAATTAACATGAAGATTTTGTATATAATGATGTTGTTTGAACTTACATATTTCCTCTTGAATTTTTTCTGCACATCCCATCAGATCTATGTCCTGTAAAACTTGAATTGTCACCTCCAGAGCCTTTTCTCCGTAGACATCTATGAGCAGGTTTTTTGTGTCTATGACATCCTCACTTTCTAATCTTCCACGTGGAATGGGAAGTTTATCACCAAAGTGAAAATCTGACAATTTGTCTTTAAATCTTTTGAAATCCAGTGTTGAGAGATTGCACAGATGATAATACAGAATGTCCTCAGAGGTCCTCATGTTGTCACCTGAAACAAACAAGGAACACAATGTTATTTAAAAAAAATCATGTGGTGCAAGCTAACTCCTGATGAATCAAGGTAAAGAAACAGTTTGAGTGTAGAAAAAACATTAACTTTAACTTTTCCCCGACTCACCGTGATGGGCACTCCATTGTCTTTATTTTTGCTAGTCTCCAACCTTGTCCTCTCCCCACTCCCTCTATCTGACCATGCCCTCCTAACCTGCAACATCACCACACCTCCCACTCATAACCCATCTTCAATCCCTGCCACCATTTGACCCACAACAAATTTCCAATGTGCCACAACCCCTTCTCATCACCTCACCACCCTCACCTACCCTGACATGGCCACTTCAAAGTACAACATGACTTTAACTTCCACCCTTGACACTCTTGCCAATATCATCACAAGCAGAAAACTTTACCCTCATCTACAGCCATCGCACATTACACAATCACGCTTTATCCAGAGGTGCTCCTGCACTGATAAACGCCTATGGAAGAAATCTCGCACTTCAGCAGACTTTCTTCATTACAAGCTTCTATTTCTCTGCCCTCAATCTTGCCAAACAACACTACTTCTCATCTCATTGTTAATATCAAATCTGTACTCCAACCCCAAACATTTATTTATATATTCAACAGCCTCCTTTGCACACCCCCACCTCCTACCCTGTCGTTATATATATATATATATATATATATATATATATATTGAGCTTAGAATCCAGTGTCCAAAGAGCTTTCCCCAAAGCACCTTGCAAGAATAACCCTTCAATTAAAATGAAATATTTTTCTTTAAACTCAACAAGTGACCTCTTATCAATGGCAAACTTCTTGGCCAGAACCATTTTATGCCAAAGCCTTATACTGACTCAAGATATATTTATTTAAGATATAATATCACATCTTATGTTCCTTTATTCTAGTTTGGTTTGCCCTTTAATTCCTCCCTAATGCTTATTTACTCGTTTATTAACCTTTTCTTAGCTCTATAAGTGTCTTTATTTTTTAGAAGTGTGCCCAAATGCATACATTTAAATGTACCTGTTTAAATCCCACCTGTAATTTGACTTATCAATTTGAATATCTTTTCTGTGTCTGAGCCACTGAGGTTTCTAGTATTGTAAATATAAATGTTAAATGGCTTTGGATCAAACCATGAAGCCATGCTATTTTTCATTTACTTTACATTTTCCTGTCAAAAGTCACATGTTGCATTTCACTGGAAACATTGTATTCCTGGGCATTCAGGCATATATAAAAGGTAAAAAAAGTTTAAAGGGATATTATTTTTTCTTAAATTCTAAAAACATTTAGAATGTATGTACAGTATATTGGCCAATTGGCTAATGAACAACTGAGAAGGGAAAATGGAACTAAACCTTGTAACAAAAGTGTCAATACATTTGTAATAATGACACAGCCATACATAATAACAAGACCTATAACATCAAAGGATCGTATACATGCACATCGTCCAATGTGGTTTATATAATGCAATGTACTGTATGTGACACAGGTGCTCATTGCGAAACATGAAAGTGGTGGGTTGGCCTGCAATGAACGGTAAAGGCCTTTGGCGACCATCGGGAGGCCTGCAAGACAAGAAAAAAGCTTGTAATGAGTGCCAAAGGTTGCAGGCCACCCACAAAAGCAGGACTTTGACAAAATACATCTAACATGCAATCACTAAATACGGACTTACACAAAAAAATACGAGCCGCGGGACTTCGAAAATAAACCATTCCGAACTCGCAAAAATACAACCTTAACGGCCGAACAGCGCTCAGCTGAAAACATTAAAAAACAATAAATACACACAAAAGTGACATAAAAACCTTACCCACAGCAAGGGGGCACCCAGGACCTCTGCAAGTGAAGTTACACCTCAATTTAAGTCCAAATTACCGAGTTTAGATACACGAAAATCCCCTAAGCAAGAGAAAAAATGGCCTCCGAAAAAAAACAAAAAAACGAGTCTACACGACCCTAAAGCCGCAAAAAACCACCAAGCACATACAGCTTTTCCAAAAAAACGTACGAGGTACAAGATACACTTTTAGCAAGGACGCTAAATCATCCACACCCGCGTAACACATACACATCCGCCACCATTTTACAACACTAACTTACAGAATGCGGAAGTACACAGCTACACTAACGGCTTCCACGCAGCCTATTTACACTACACACTGCACACATTGCTGACACTTACACCTCAGCTCAACAACACTGGAAACCTACATTATATGCTGCAGGAACATCAAAACAAATTGTCAGCTCTTTGGCACAATGCTTCATGCACATATTACTTACAAATAGGTAAAGTATATTAAAAAAAAAAAACACTATCGCAATAAACGCAAAAGCCATTCACCGCGCACCTCACAATGAGCGCCAACGCTGCTCATAGCATACAAACTACACCAGGGGACAGCCTTGCAATAAGCACAAAAAGCAGATCAGCGCGACCTTACAATGACAGGAAAAGCGCCTCTGATAAAAAAAAATACAACAACCAAGAGGCTTGCAATGAGCGCCGAAGGGGCACAGCTCAAGGCTTGCAATGAGCGCCAAAGGATGTCAGACCACTAAAAAAATTAATGACCGTGGCAAACAGCATTACCTGCCTTACAATTTTAGAAACATCAAACACATTTTGACTACTTAATAACTTTCATATCTTGGACTGACATACAGGTTTGATAACTACATAGACTTTTATCATTGTTTTTTTCTAAATATTCAGGCATTTCAGGGCCAGATTTACATCTATGGCACACCTAGGCACAGCAACTTCCTTCCTCTTGTAACTCCCTAATTCTAGGTGCTCACCACCCCTAGTGGTAAGTCTGTGAACTTCAGTATTTCCTTTTTTACACATTAAAAAAAAAGGCTACTCATAAACTGATATTCACATAATGAGTGAGAGACTAAATTTACTATACATTTTAAACCAATATATATATAAACAATCGAACAATTAAAACTTAAAAAAAATGTCTCCAGGGTGTTAGAGCCTGACTAGCAATGTATGATCCAAAAAAACTCAATATAATAAGACCAAGTTGTATTATGCCAATATTCATATACAACATATCTATCTTGTGGGCTTACTAAAGAACATCTGTTCTCATTGCTCAGAGAGATATTTTCCTATGTAGTTTAATGTTCAATTATGTGATGTATATAAATCATACACTTACATACACACTGTATATACATGAGTACTATACCAGGATGGGATCTGAATGCTAATGATAAACTATCGACTTGCCAGTCAAAAAATTACGGCAATAAAATTTGAATCCATGACAATTATTATCGTTTATTTATAACGCGCCGACATATTCTGTAGCGCTGTACATAAGATAAGTTCAAGACAAAGATACATACAAATTAAACATAGCAAAGCAAGGAGTGCGGTGTCTTTGAGCCTCAAATCCATAGTGCCCATAGTGCTTTCCCTAGAGCACCTTGTGGGATTGAAACTCGCAGACTTCCAACCTAAAGGTATTGTGTGAGGAAAAGGAGGGAGAGAGAGGTGAGAGTGTGTTAGGGTGGAAGGTGATACGCTTCTTTAAAGACATGCGTCTTAAGTGAGGTTTTAAATGTTTTGAGGCAAGAGGATAATCTGGTGGAGAGAGGCAAGGAGTTCCAGAGACTAGGGTCAGCACGAGAAAAGTCCTGGAGGTGGGAGTGAGAGGAGGTGACAAGAGTTGTAGAAAGAAGGTCATTAGCAGAACAAAGAGGGCGGGTGGGGGAGTATATGGAGATGAGAGCAGAGATGTATGGGGGAGCGTTACTTTTGAGGGCTTTGTAAGTTAGGGTCATGATTTTAAATTTCATTCTTGATGCTAAGGGAAGCCAGTGGAGTGATTGACAGAGAGGTGATGCCGATACTGAACATTGTGTAACAAAGATGAGTCTAGCAGAGGCATTCATAATGGATTGAAGTGGAGAGTAGGCCAGCAAGAAGCGAGTTGCAGTAGTCTAGTCGAGAGATGAGAGAGTATAATAGGGTTTTAGTTGTGTCTTGTGTAAGATAGTGTCGGATTCTGGAGATAATTTTTAGATGGAGAAGACAAGATTTAGTTAGTGATTGTATGTGAGGGATGAAAGACAGAGCCGGGTCCAGTAGAACTCCAAGACAACGGGCTTGGGAGGAGGGGGTGATGATGTCATTGTTGACAGTGTGACAGATGTGAGGAATTGACACTGGGGTAGAGGGAGGAAAGATAAGGAGCTCAGTCTTAGACATGTTGAGTTTGACATGGTGGGTGGACATCCAAGAGGATATACTAGAGAGGTAGTTGGAGACGTGTGTTAGAAGTTAGGGGGATAGATCTGGTGCTGAGAGGTAGATTTGGGTGTTATCTGTATAGAGATGATACTGCAGCCCAAAATAGTTTATAAGGGTACCAAGTGAGGATGTGTAAATGGAGAAGAGAAGGGATCCTTGGGGTATGCCAACAGACAGGGGATAAGGAGAAGAAGAGGTGTCAGAGAAGGAGATACTGAATGATCGATTTCGTAGGTATGATGAGAACCACGAGAGGGCAGTGTCTCAAATACTAAGGGAGGAGAGGATATGGAGTAGAAGTGGATGGTCAACTGTGTCAAAAGCAGCAGAGAGATCTAGAAGAAGGAGAATATAAAAACCTTTTGACTTGGCAGTAATCAGGTCATTGGTGACTTTTATGAGGGCTGTCTCAGTGGAGTGTTGGGGCCGAAAGGCGGATTGGATGGTGGTCAAGAAGGGAGTTAGAGGAAATAAAGCTGGTAAGGCGGTTATAGACAAGCCACTCCAGCAGTTTGGAAGCCAGGGGAAGCAGAGAGATAGGGCGGTAGTTAGATGCAATGTCAGAGTCAGATGAGTTGTTTTTTTGAGGATGGTTGTAATTATGGTGTGTTTTAGAGAAGAGGGAAACCTGCTGGTATTTAGGGAAAGGTTAAAAATGTGTGTGAGAGCTGGGATTAGTGTGTTAGAGAGAGGGGAGGTATGATCTGAGATGGAATCGGATCCTGAGGACATTTAGTGAGGCGAGTGAATGGTAGCAGGCTAGCGACTTCATCCTCTGTAGCTTGGGCAAAGCAGTTCAAAGTGGCTGTTGGATTGGGGGAGGGAGAAGACTGGGTGTGGTTGGTTAGTTGAGACGGTAGAGTGAGTAAGCCACTGTGAGATGAGAGTTCATTGCGGATATTTTCAATTTTATGAAATGGTTGGCAAAGTTTTCAGCTGTGAGAGAGGAAGGGATGGGAGGAGGCGGTGGGTGCAGGAGAGTTTTGAAAGTGGCGAACAGACGCTCAAAGTTAGAGGACAGGGTTGATATTAGTGAAGTGAAGTAGTGTTGTTTGGCGAGGTTGAGGGCAGGGGAGTAGGAGCGAAATATAAATTTGTAGTGGAGGAAATATGCAGAAGTGCGTGATTTCCTCCAGAGCCGTTCAGCAGTGCGTGGGCACCTCTGGATGTATTGTGTTTGTATTGCCTATGCACCTGGTTTGTTTTGCGCCTAATGCCGATAACTCCCAACTGTCCAAGTTTCAATTTATTAAAGTTTTGAGGTACTGCATCAGCAACTTAGGTTTGCTGCCAGATGAGTCCCATAATTTAGAATTGGTGTAGCTATGGAGGCTGCAAGATTGGGTCTCCCGGAGGATATTATTAAAAACGGATTGGTAAATGGGAGTATAAGCAATTTACTTTGTATATTTGCCCCAATGGGTGGTTAATGTCTAACTGGGTTAAAATATTTTTTGCCATTCATATATTTATTGGGGCGAATGGTTGGCTTCGGAGCACTCTCAATGGAGCCAGTTGGGCTTGAATGCATCCAATTAGGAGGTTAGCTGGTTGGGCCTCAGAAGATTGCATTAGCTAAAAAGTTTGGTCGACTGTGTTTGATTATGTTAATCAGTTAGGGGAGCCAGAGGTGTTTTGTTTCATTTGGGTGGTAATGACCTGGAAACAATGCCTATAAAGGTGCGTCTAAAATGGATTCAAGGTAATTGTAAAGTGTTGAGCAGATGCCCTTACTCCAGAATAGTATGGTCCAAAATGGTTAAGAGAAGGTATTGGCAGATTGATAGAGACCCTGCTAAGATCGAGTTTTGTAGAAGGAAAATCAGCCACATTGTTTTTGAAACTGTAGAAAATGACTTTATGTGTCCTAAGGATGGGGTTCATCTTTGATAACTTGGCCTCAGCCTGTTTAGCACCAATCTGATTGAAGCTTTTGAGGTTCTAGCTTGGGAAGTATCCACTGTGTTTGTTGTTGCTTATGGTGGGTGGTGATTATGAAGAGCTCCTCTGAATGTCGCTGTGTTAAATATAAATGTTACATGGCATTCTATCAAACAAATTGTATATAGAAATACACTCTCTTAGGTTTTTTGGAGGGAAGCTAGTTGATTCCTCGGCAAGCCAAGAGGGAAGTAATTATTTTGCCTGGGGCTAGTTGAGGGCATATAGTGTTCAAAGCAGCTTCCAGCAAAGTAATTTTGGGCCCTTTGTCACAAACTCATGGTGGGGCTTAAGGACACAGTTGTTATAATTACTGCAACCAGAGCTAATGAAAGAGTTCTGATCACAGATATATTCAATATTGTTATATATTGTAATAACGTTCTTATTGTGTATTGTTGGAGGGTCAACACGTTAGGGATGTGGTGGCTCACACCCAATACCCAATCTCTCTGAAGATAATACATTTTAAAATATAACTTTTATTAACATTGCTTAAAATAAATATATGTGTTCATTAAAAACATGAGATTACTTGAGTAGTATGCCTCTTAGAGCAACAACCAAGTTATTCAATTCTATACAGTAGAAGGAACATAATCAATTGGAATGTCTTAAATCTATATTGCTCTGTTGCTTAAAGTGCTCAGTGCTTGAATAAATTAATTCCTTGAAACCTTAGTAGGTGGACAAAATGACAGTGCTAAAAAAAACCTCTATTGCTTAAATTGTAAACAAGTGAATACTAAAGTGCTAATGTGCTAAACAGTGTACCAATTTTTCAAAGAAGAATAATCTAGCAACTATATATAAAATACTATCCAAATCTAATGTGGACTTCTATCTAGTACTTGGTTGTATCCAGTATTGTATTTTGACTCAGTTAGAGGTAGCTAATATTTTAATTGTAAGCGTCCATTTCCTCCTATTTGCCTTCTTCAAAGAATAAATACGGGACCGGAGTATTGGTTTATATGGGAGGCCTATTATGAGGAGATGACGCAAGCCACCACTACTGCGTGTTCCCACTGATACAAACCGTCTAGTGACGCCATCAACTTGGGACAAGTCATCTAACGTGTATACTGCCTGACCCAACGCACATTTCTCAATCTCATCAGGGGTCTATGTCTATGTTTCAAGTTTTTAATGAACACATTTTTTTCTTTTTTTAAAAGCAATGTTAATCAAAGTTATATTTTAAAATGAATTCTCTTCAGAGAGATTGGGTATTGGGTGCCCCAATAAAAAGGATCAGTACTGGTACTTTAAGGTAGCAGACCCCTGGCCGCGTGCACCCTGCCCTGTCCCGTTCCCAGCAGTATAGTTTTACAGCAAAGTGGCACTCCTGCAGTAGCTAGACTTCTCGCGTGGGTTAAGTGTTGTAACTGGTACCCCTTTAAATGGGTTAAGTAATGTAACTAATACCCCTTTGATCCATTGTCTGCGTGTAACCACAACGTTTGCATAGCTTCCTATGCTGGTCTATCGGTCCAGACTACCCATTTATTACACTACTGGCATAACCATGTAAACAAACATAGCCGTTTAAGGGGAAAATAGTTATAGAGGTCAGGTATGGGCTAACAGAGAAATTCATGACACTGGACACAGCTTAAATAAAGTTCAGATGGGCCCAGAAAGTCAGGCCATCCATATAGGGACAGGATTCCAAGGATGGAACACTAGAGGTATATGTGACACTATTTCAGCCAAGCCACTTGTCTGATAGGAATCTGTCCTTTGGGACATGACTGTTCTAGATTAGGTAGCATATCACTTATCACTTGCTTGACCCCTGTAAGACACATCTCTTTCTATGATCATTAACCAAAGTATCTGCTGTCACGTAAGCCACTTCCTGTTACGGACCAGTGTTCCTGGTTCTGAACTAACCCTTAGGCATCACTGTAAAATGTCACTGCCTCCTGATTGGCTCTTCATGGACCAATCAGCAAAATGCATATGTAGGCATATCCAGTATTGGCTGTTTCTAAACCTGGAGGTTAATTTTAATGTGTTCAGCCCCCTAAAATGTAAATGTGCCTAAATCCTATGTTCCCTACCATACAGGTAACCTGTAAATTCCTAAATAAAGCATGCTATTTATGCAACACTTAGAAATAGTGTGTTTCATATAGAGAAATATTTTTGTTATTTTGGATGGGCTATAATCACTTTGAAATCCTGTACCTCTGCTTCTACCCTGGAAAAAGGAATTGAAGAACTGGATTTGATCTGCAGGTAGGATTGGTCTTCTTGGCCTTTTCAAGCCCACTGAAGAGCAGATTGTATCAGTTATGCTGATCCTGTGGTCCAGATGCTCCTGCTGATGTTCCTGATATGAGTGCCAGGCACTGAGAGGTCTAACTTTTCCAAGGTACTGAGGAAGGACGCCATTAAATAAGAATATAATAATATGTCAATCTACATTGGCAGAAATACACTACCAATCTAAGTCCATGTGAATAGGTTCAAATGAGTTTACAGAACAAGTGTGTGTTAATATTACCTCCATACATTTTTACTTGTGTTTATAGTTCTATTCAGTTTAATTCACAGAAAATGTTGATGTAAAAAAATAAAGTTTGTCGTAATCTGTAATGCCATGGATGATATAATTTGTGATATTATAAATTATGTTATAGCTCATGCCATTAGTCATATCCCATAGGATGTCTCAAATAAAATAAGTTGGATAATCCTTTGGATGTTAGCTAGAGTTTAAGGTTGTGTGGAAATTAACAGTCATGTACAGGAATCCATTTTGTTTTTGTTACATCATATCCTCAGAGCCATATGATGGGTGTGTGTTTGTAGTTATCAGTACAGGGAGGGGTGGGGGGAAGAGTGAACAGACAGAAGATAAGAGCTTTTGTTTGGTAATAGAATACAATTGAAAATGACACCACAACCCTTTTCCCTCTCTGGCCCAGAAGCAGATACCTTGAATCATTGAATGAAGCCATTGCTCTCTAGAAATGTACACAGCGCTCTCACAGACACACACCTAACTTCCACCAATGTATGATGGATCCCTCCAGGGTCCTGCATATATTTTTTTCTAATTAGAATGTAGCTGATTGATTTTTTTCCTGATTTATTATGCTCTTAGTCATACTTAAAGTTTTTGGGTAGGCCAAGGAAGGCCCCGCTCATTGTTCATGTCAATCCATGGCCTGTAGGGACTGATTAGATCATGAGGGAGACCTAGAAAAGTTGGTCTACTCCTGAGTGTCATAACCCCACCCACTAGTCACTGACAGGTGCTGGGGATCAACCAATCAATATCGAATTAGACCTTTAAGATGTGGGTGAGTTCACAGCAAAATGCCAATTGTAAGACTCTATTATGCTATCCTGCTGCCAGTATTTTGTGTGCTTGTTGCACTATTGCTGCTGATGCATCCAACACTGCTGCTAGCTCCTGTCTGGCAGGCTTTACCAGCACCAACTACTCTGCATATGTTCCAGCATTCACCTCCACTCACATGCCTTCTGTTCCTAGTCTGCTACTGAGGACTTTGGCTACGAGTATATATTGCTGCCTAGTCATCTGCTGCTTTGCCAGTCTGCTTCGAAGCCTGCCTGTCACTTATCTGTCTGCTAGGGGCCTAATGGTGTTTCTACTGCCTGGTACCAGCACTAAACCCTGCATGAACTCTGATGCCTACAGTTGCTGAATGCCTAATAATACTAGCTCCTGTTCCAGTTTGGCTTCTTCTAACTGCACCAGGTACTCTACTTCTGATCAGTCACCTAGCTGTGTGCTTTCAGTGCTTGACTATACTTCTGCTGCTCATTCCAGCACATGGGCTGATACATGGGCTGACTGTTTACTAGAGCTATACAAACCTTTGTCTATGTTTACCTTGTTTATTGTTAATTTAATGCTTAACCTCACCCCTGAGTATCCAGTTCCTGACACATATATATTTTTTCGCTGTGCAGCTCAACCAATTCTTTGTTACATCACAATTATATACAAACACATATTAAATAATTTAACTTACCTTTCAGATTTTCATCTTGCTTCATTTTATCCATGCCTGTAGAAAACAATCAGAGTATGCATAAATGTTGAAGTACATATCAAACAGTAAAAAGGCAGTAATACCATTATGAGAGAAAATAAATGTTAATAAAGGCCCAGGTCCTGGGCATCTAAATGGCAGATGAGATTTAATACGAATAAATGTAAAGTTATGCATCTGGGAAGGAAAAATAGCCATGCAATTTATAAACTTGGAGCAAATCTAGGGGTATCAGATATTGAAATGGATTTGGGAGTACATGTGGACAACTAACTAGGTAACAGTGCTCAATGCCAAGCAGCAGCTGCAAAGGCAAGTAAAATATTAGCATATATTAGGAAGGCTATAAAAGCCAGGCAAGCAAATATAATTCTGACACTATACAAATCCCTTGTACGCCCTCATTTGCAATATGGAGGACAATTTTGGGTGCCACTTCATAAAAATGACATTTTAGAGCCGGAAAAAGTACAGAGAAGGACAACAAAACTAATAAGGGGAATGGAGGGGCTAAGTTATGAAGAAAGACTAAACAAATTAAACTTATTTTCTCTAAAGAAAGGCATTTAAGAGGGGATATGATTACCCTACATAAATATAGATAGGGTCAATATAAGGCTTTGTCAAGTGATTTTTTTGTGCCAAGAGGTTTTCAACTGACAAGAGGACATCCTTTGAGGTTAGAAGTAAAACAATTTTACCTTAACATGAACATTGTCACCCGAGTGCAAGCTGCCGCCCAAGCCGTGGGCCCTCCTAAATAGAGAAAAGTAGTATCCCCACATCTTATCAACCTGAAGAAAGTCCATTACCTGTTTTGGGGGCTGGGTTACTTGGGTTAGTGTAGCAGAGCTACAAAGTTGAAGGAGGATACCACCTTGGCAGAAAGCAGATAGTTGAGAACTTCCTTCCGGGGGGAGGGGGGATATTCACCTAGACGGGCATATGGGAAGGAAACGCACCTGACAATGTCTCACCCAGGCATTCTCCTGGCTAGGGATTAACAGGGTCGTGAAACAGTACTGTGATACCTGTGATTTGCACCAAAGATTTAGCCATAGAGGTTGGGGAACCAGAGCCTTGCAACAACCCTTACCCATTATAGATATAATCTTTCATGGAGTGGCCAAAGATATAGTGGGTCCCCGAACTTGATATAGTGGGTCCCCGAACTTGAAAGATATAGTGGGTCCCCGAGCTGTAGCCCTGGGTAAGACCACTGTGGCAGAAGTCCTGATCGGTATCTTTTCAAGAGTGGGGTTCCCAAGAGACATACAGTGCAAATTTGTGGTATCTGTCATCTGTGTTCTATCCATTACCATCCTAAAACAAATGGCTTGTTCAAATGATTTAACAGAACCCTCAAATTAATGCTTAGAGCATTCGTAGAGCTGGGGTGAGATTGGGAGAAATTGCTGCCCCATCTCCTCTTTGCCTATAGGGAAGTCCCTCAGGAGTCTGTGGGGTTCTCGCCCTTTGAAGTCCTGTAAGGACATAAAGTGAGTGGTCCCCTAGATGTCATTCAAGAGGCATGGAAAGGAATATATGAGCACAGTGACGTACCAGTTGTCCTTTATGTGTTTGCTTTCCGGGAGTGATTGGCCACTCTTGCTGGGATAGCTCGAGACCAGAGAAAACAAAAACAAAGGTATGATCAAGGTATGACCTCTACAGCACATGCAATGCGCTCCAGACTTTCAAAGTTATAGTTATAGGTCGGGGCCTATGAGACATCTTTTTCCATGAGTGGAATAATTATGCATTGATGGACAGTTGGTCTAACCTCTCAAAAAACATCAACTACTGGACCTACTTGACACCAGAAAGATTCCCAGTTGGAATTCTAGCCTAGGCCAAAAATTATTCAGGGGTCTGTCAGTCCAGAAGAACGTTTATGGAAGGTTGTTCCACTTATCGATTACCCTTTCTGTAAAGTAGCAGTTTACAACATTTGGTGCTAAATCTTCCACCCACCAACTTCAAATAATGGCAGCTACAGGTATCTAAACAATATACCCAATTAGGAGTGTTGCCATTTATTTACCAGTAATTCTTTTGGCAGAAGAGGTATTGTTTTAATACACAAATGGAGATTCACTACACAAGCTCTGGCAGTGGATACTCTGAGCTAGGTAGATGGAGCTAAGATAGCTTAACAACATACATTAGACACCTGGGTAGGGATGATGGCTAGCTGCTGCCAGGTTGGGCATTAGTAAAATATTGACTTAGAGAACAAATTGTGTTTCCACCAGAAGGGTCACTTATGCATAGGTACTGAGGCTGCTTACAATATTGGACCAGTTCTGATAAATATTTATGCTGTGGCCCCCTGGAGTATTTTGCACTGGGTGATGTGGGAGTACATCAGACAATCAGTAATGGTTCCTACAATTTGTCTGGATTCATTTTGTAAGGGGAAGTTATAATGACGAGTTGAGCTCTTTTAAATTAGCTTTTTTAAAGCTTAAATGTTAAAATATATTTGCCAATGAACTTATTTATGAATTGTTTATTTATTGTCTTTCAGCAAATTAAAAACAGTTGCAACGTAATTTTCCACTGTAATGCAACTTGTTGAAATGTAATTTGCCACTTAAAGGGTTTAAATAAAGTTTAATAACTTAAAATAATTATGTTTAAAAAATCTAGGGCCTCTGTTCTGCTTACGACTTAGGTTACACAAAGATATGAATAGACATGTAGCTCTTACTAGACTATGTGGGATAACTGTTTCATTGCACACTACATCAGAAGGAAGGAAGCAGATATGAGTGTGAGGCTTAATAGACTGCTGGTGATTGTGAAGATCAAATTACACCACACTGCCAAGACATAGCCTAGCCTAGAGGAGACCAAGTCCAGCCTCCTTGAGACAAGTATGTGGAGGAAGGAGGGGGGAGTGAAGTGAGCTGCTGCCCCTGGGAAAGCATGTCCTTCTGTGTGGCTGTGTTCCTCAAGAGCCAGACAGCACAAACGATACAGCAAACAAGCATCCTGAGAAAGTACCTTACTTATACACTACAAGAGAAAGGTAGAAAGGCCACATGATCTTAAAGGACCACAATCACAGGGCAGAGCGTACACTGGCTGGATATACTAACATGTGACATACCTGTGCTAGATAACAAGAGCGCAAATCCTTGACGAGCATAAATCTTGCAAGTAACTATTAGTCCTATTGTTGCAAATGTGAGGAATAGTTGAATACAATGGCCAATAAAACTTTAATTCGGTAATATAAACATATGGACCAAAAAATGTACATACAAATGAAGAAAGTAAAAAAAGATGCATACGTATACATGAGAAGATGAGGGCTGTGCTACGTTCTTTTGACAGATTTCAATCTAAGTGGTAATTGGGGTGGTAGGAACATGAGACGAGGAGTCTGCTTAATTAATAGATTTTTAAAGGGAAAAGGATGTGTGAAAAATAGAACAAATAGCATTGTGTGAAGTTACTAGCAGAGTTAAGGTTATTGGTATGTTTCATTGGACATATGAGTTTTCAGTGAAGAATATAATTTTCTTCTTACTTCAGTAGTCCTTTAAAGAATCACTGTTAGGAAATTGCATATAAATCATTCCTATTGATGCACCTACACTGTGTACCTAATCCAAGGTGTTGTCTTGATTTTTAATGATTATGGTATTATAATACTTTTCACAACATTATAAAGTTGAAGTTTATTAAACTGAATTTCAGAGACTTTAATCTCATGGAGCATGATTTATTATCAAAATGTATTCCAGCAGTATTACCTGGGTGATACTTAAATGTAGTAACATCCAACACTGCTCACCTGCATATAATCTCCAACAGTATTGAAATTGCTGGTCTCATTACTTAAATTCATTCTTCATTTCCCATTCTATCTCCTTACTTCCAAACATTCCTTAGAAGTAGCAATTATTATTACTATTACATTTTTAAAAGAAGACAGTACATGGTATGAAAATGTGAAATTATTAAAACAAATGAGATAATTAACATGAAGATTTTGTATATAATGATGTTGTTTGAACTTACATATTTCCTCTTGAATTTTTTCTGCACATCCCATCAGATCTATGTCCTGTAAAACTTGAATTGTCACCTCCAGAGCCTTTTCTCCGTAGACATCTATGACCAGGTTTTTTGTGTCTATGACATCCTCACTTTCTAATCTTCCACGTGGAATGGGAAGTTTATCACCAAAGTGAAAATCTGACAATTTGTCTTTAAATCTTTTGAAATCCAGGGTTGAGAGATTGCACAGATGATAATACAGAATGTCCTAAGAGGTCCTCATGTTGTCACCTGAAACAAACAAGGAACACAATGTTATTTAAAAAAAGGCATGTGGTGCAAGCTGACTCCTGATGAATCAAGGTAAAGAAACAGTTTGAGTGTAGATAAAGCTTTTACTTTAACTTTTCCCCGACTCACCGTGATGGGCACTCCATTGTCTTTATTTTTGCTAATCTCCAACCTTGTCATCTCCCCACTCCCTCTGTCTGACCACGCCCTCCTAACCTGCAACCTCACCACACCTCCCACTCATAACCCATCTTCAATCCCTGCCACCATTTGACCCACAACAAATTTCCAATGTGCCACAACCCCTTCTCATCACCTCACCACCCTCACCTACCCTGACATGGCCACTTCAAAGTACAACATGACTTTAACTTCCACCCTTGACACTCTTGCCAATATCATCACAAGCAGAAAACTTTACTCTCATCTACAGCCATCGCACATTACACAATCACGCTTTATCCAGAGGTGCTCCTTCACTAATAAACACCTATGGAAGAAATCTCGCACTTCAGCAGACTTTCTTCATTACAAGCTTCTACTTCTCTGCCCTCAATCTTGCCGAACAACACTACTTCTCATCTCATTGTTAATATCAAATCTGTACTCCAACCCCAAACATTTATTTGCTATATTCAACAGACTCCTTTGCACACCCCCACCTCCTACCCTGTCGTTATATATATATATATATATATATATATATATATATATATATTGAGCTTAGAATCCAGTGTCCAAAGCACCTTGCAAGAATAACCCTTCTATTAAAATGAAATATTTTTCTTTAAACTCAACAAGTGACCTCTTATCAATGGCAAACTTCTTGGCAAGAACCATTTGTATGCCAAAGCCTTATACTGACTCTGGATATATTTATTTAAGATATTATATCACCTCTTATGTTCCTTTATTCTAGTTTGGTTTGCCCTTTAATTCCTCCCTAATGCTTATTTGCTCTTTTATTAACCTTTTCTTAGCTCTATAAGTGTCTTTATTTTTTAGAAGTGTGCCCAAATGCATACATTTAAATGTACCTGTTTAAATCCCACCTGTAATTTGACTTATCAATTTGAATATCTTTTCTGTGTCTGAGCCACTGAGGTTTCTAGTATTGTAAATATAAATGTTAAATGGCTTTGGATCAAACCATGAAGCCATGCTATTTTTCATTTACTTTACATTTTCCTGTCAAAAGTCACATGTTGCATTTCACTGGAAACATTGTATTCCTGGGCATTCAGGCATATATAAAAGGTAAAAAAAGTTTAAAGGGATATTATTTTTTCTTAAATTCTAAAAACATTTAGAATGTATGTACAGTATATTGGCCAATTGGCTAATGAACAACTGAGAAGGGAAAATGGAACTAAACCTTGTAACAAAAGTGTCAATACATTTGTAATAATGACACAGCCATACATAATAACAAGACCTATAACATCAAAGGATCGTATACATGCACATCGTCCAATGTGGTTTATATAATGCAATGTACTGTATGTGACACAGGTGCTCATTGCGAAACATGAAAGTGGTGGGTTGGCCTGCAATGAACGGTAAAGGCCTTTGGCGACCATCGGGAGGCCTGCAAGACAAGAAAAAAGCTTGTAATGAGTGCCAAAGGTTGCAGGCCACCCACAAAAGCAGGACTTTGACAAAATACATCTAACATGCAATCACTAAATACGGACTTACACAAAAAAATACGAGCCGCGGGACTTCGAAAATAAACCATTCCGAACTCGCAAAAATACAACCTTAACGGCCGAACAGCGCTCAGCTGAAAACATTAAAAAACAATAAATACACACAAAAGTGACATAAAAACCTTACCCACAGCAAGGGGGCACCCAGGACCTCTGCAAGTGAAGTTACACCTCAATTTAAGTCCAAATTACCGAGTTTAGATACACGAAAATCCCCTAAGCAAGAGAAAAAATGGCCTCCGAAAAAAAACAAAAAAACGAGTCTACACGACCCTAAAGCCGCAAAAAACCACCAAGCACATACAGCTTTTCCAAAAAAACGTACGAGGTACAAGATACACTTTTAGCAAGGACGCTAAATCATCCACACCCGCGTAACACATACACATCCGCCACCATTTTACAACACTAACTTACAGAATGCGGAAGTACACAGCTACACTAACGGCTTCCACGCAGCCTATTTACACTACACACTGCACACATTGCTGACACTTACACCTCAGCTCAACAACACTGGAAACCTACATTATATGCTGCAGGAACATCAAAACAAATTGTCAGCTCTTTGGCACAATGCTTCATGCACATATTACTTACAAATAGGTAAAGTATATTAAAAAAAAAAAAACACTATCGCAATAAACGCAAAAGCCATTCACCGCGCACCTCACAATGAGCGCCAACGCTGCTCATAGCATACAAACTACACCAGGGGACAGCCTTGCAATAAGCACAAAAAGCAGATCAGCGCGACCTTACAATGACAGGAAAAGCGCCTCTGATAAAAAAAAATACAACAACCAAGAGGCTTGCAATGAGCGCCGAAGGGGCACAGCTCAAGGCTTGCAATGAGCGCCAAAGGATGTCAGACCACTAAAAAAATTAATGACCGTGGCAAACAGCATTACCTGCCTTACAATTTTAGAAACATCAAACACATTTTGACTACTTAATAACTTTCATATCTTGGACTGACATACAGGTTTGATAACTACATAGACTTTTATCATTGTTTTTTTCTAAATATTCAGGCATTTCAGGGCCAGATTTACATCTATGGCACACCTAGGCACAGCAACTTCCTTCCTCTTGTAACTCCCTAATTCTAGGTGCTCACCACCCCTAGTGGTAAGTCTGTGAACTTCAGTATTTCCTTTTTTACACATTAAAAAAAAAGGCTACTCATAAACTGATATTCACATAATGAGTGAGAGACTAAATTTACTATACATTTTAAACCAATATATATATAAACAATCGAACAATTAAAACTTAAAAAAAATGTCTCCAGGGTGTTAGAGCCTGACTAGCAATGTATGATCCAAAAAAACTCAATATAATAAGACCAAGTTGTATTATGCCAATATTCATATACAACATATCTATCTTGTGGGCTTACTAAAGAACATCTGTTCTCATTGCTCAGAGAGATATTTTCCTATGTAGTTTAATGTTCAATTATGTGATGTATATAAATCATACACTTACATACACACTGTATATACATGAGTACTATACCAGGATGGGATCTGAATGCTAATGATAAACTATCGACTTGCCAGTCAAAAAATTACGGCAATAAAATTTGAATCCATGACAATTATTATCGTTTATTTATAACGCGCCGACATATTCTGTAGCGCTGTACATAAGATAAGTTCAAGACAAAGATACATACAAATTAAACATAGCAAAGCAAGGAGTGCGGTGTCTTTGAGCCTCAAATCCATAGTGCCCATAGTGCTTTCCCTAGAGCACCTTGTGGGATTGAAACTCGCAGACTTCCAACCTAAAGGTATTGTGTGAGGAAAAGGAGGGAGAGAGAGGTGAGAGTGTGTTAGGGTGGAAGGTGATACGCTTCTTTAAAGACATGCGTCTTAAGTGAGGTTTTAAATGTTTTGAGGCAAGAGGATAATCTGGTGGAGAGAGGCAAGGAGTTCCAGAGACTAGGGTCAGCACGAGAAAAGTCCTGGAGGTGGGAGTGAGAGGAGGTGACAAGAGTTGTAGAAAGAAGGTCATTAGCAGAACAAAGAGGGCGGGTGGGGGAGTATATGGAGATGAGAGCAGAGATGTATGGGGGAGCGTTACTTTTGAGGGCTTTGTAAGTTAGGGTCATGATTTTAAATTTCATTCTTGATGCTAAGGGAAGCCAGTGGAGTGATTGACAGAGAGGTGATGCCGATACTGAACATTGTGTAACAAAGATGAGTCTAGCAGAGGCATTCATAATGGATTGAAGTGGAGAGTAGGCCAGCAAGAAGCGAGTTGCAGTAGTCTAGTCGAGAGATGAGAGAGTATAATAGGGTTTTAGTTGTGTCTTGTGTAAGATAGTGTCGGATTCTGGAGATAATTTTTAGATGGAGAAGACAAGATTTAGTTAGTGATTGTATGTGAGGGATGAAAGACAGAGCCGGGTCCAGTAGAACTCCAAGACAACGGGCTTGGGAGGAGGGGGTGATGATGTCATTGTTGACAGTGTGACAGATGTGAGGAATTGACACTGGGGTAGAGGGAGGAAAGATAAGGAGCTCAGTCTTAGACATGTTGAGTTTGACATGGTGGGTGGACATCCAAGAGGATATACTAGAGAGGTAGTTGGAGACGTGTGTTAGAAGTTAGGGGGATAGATCTGGTGCTGAGAGGTAGATTTGGGTGTTATCTGTATAGAGATGATACTGCAGCCCAAAATAGTTTATAAGGGTACCAAGTGAGGATGTGTAAATGGAGAAGAGAAGGGATCCTTGGGGTATGCCAACAGACAGGGGATAAGGAGAAGAAGAGGTGTCAGAGAAGGAGATACTGAATGATCGATTTCGTAGGTATGATGAGAACCACGAGAGGGCAGTGTCTCAAATACTAAGGGAGGAGAGGATATGGAGTAGAAGTGGATGGTCAACTGTGTCAAAAGCAGCAGAGAGATCTAGAAGAAGGAGAATATAAAAACCTTTTGACTTGGCAGTAATCAGGTCATTGGTGACTTTTATGAGGGCTGTCTCAGTGGAGTGTTGGGGCCGAAAGGCGGATTGGATGGTGGTCAAGAAGGGAGTTAGAGGAAATAAAGCTGGTAAGGCGGTTATAGACAAGCCACTCCAGCAGTTTGGAAGCCAGGGGAAGCAGAGAGATAGGGCGGTAGTTAGATGCAATGTCAGAGTCAGATGAGTTGTTTTTTTGAGGATGGTTGTAATTATGGTGTGTTTTAGAGAAGAGGGAAACCTGCTGGTATTTAGGGAAAGGTTAAAAATGTGTGTGAGAGCTGGGATTAGTGTGTTAGAGAGAGGGGAGGTATGATCTGAGATGGAATCGGATCCTGAGGACATTTAGTGAGGCGAGTGAATGGTAGCAGGCTAGCGACTTCATCCTCTGTAGCTTGGGCAAAGCAGTTCAAAGTGGCTGTTGGATTGGGGGAGGGAGAAGACTGGGTGTGGTTGGTTAGTTGAGACGGTAGAGTGAGTAAGCCACTGTGAGATGAGAGTTCATTGCGGATATTTTCAATTTTATGAAATGGTTGGCAAAGTTTTCAGCTGTGAGAGAGGAAGGGATGGGAGGAGGCGGTGGGTGCAGGAGAGTTTTGAAAGTGGCGAACAGACGCTCAAAGTTAGAGGACAGGGTTGATATTAGTGAAGTGAAGTAGTGTTGTTTGGCGAGGTTGAGGGCAGGGGAGTAGGAGCGAAATATAAATTTGTAGTGGAGGAAATATGCAGAAGTGCGTGATTTCCTCCAGAGCCGTTCAGCAGTGCGTGGGCACCTCTGGATGTATTGTGTTTGTATAGTGTGCCATGGTTGTGGAAGAGAGAGAGGGCGTCTTTGTGTGGTTATGGGGGCCACAGTGTCTAGGGTGGAAGAGAGAGTAGAGTTGTAGAGTGAGATGGCAGTGTCAGGGCAGTTGAGGTTGGTGATGGGGCTGAGAAGGGGTTGGATATTAGTGGAGAGGTGAGCAGGGTCAAGTGCTAGCAGGTTTCTGTGGGTGATGGTGGCAGGAGTTGAAGAAGGGTGGGGGGAGGAAGAAGAGGTGAGGTTGAAGGTAAGTAAGTGATGGTCAGATAGAGGGAGTGGGTGGATGACTGAGTTGGAGGTTGCGCTGAGATTGACTGTTCCCAGGTCTAGTTGTGTGAGGTGAAAGCCACCATGAGAGAGTGCTGCAGGCGAGGCAGTGTCTGAGGTGGAGAACCAGGTTTCTGTGAGACCCAGTAGATTAAGGGAGTTGATAGTGAATAGGTCATAAGTGAAAGTGAGTTTATTGCAGATAGACCGTGCGTTTCAGAGGGCGCAGGAGAAAGGAAGAGATGAAGGTTTGTGACATGTGATGGATATCAGTTTCTGGGTGTTACGGGTGTTTGCTGGCCTTGAACCAGAGCGTGGCTGACAGCAAGTGGAGATGAGTGAGGGGCCCGGGTTAGGGGATATATCTCCCGCAGCCAGGAGAAGGAGGAGTGAAAGGGAGAGAAGATGGGACTGGGACTTACAGTGCTGTTTCTGCTTGTAAGTGTTAGGGAGGGGAGGAGATTGTGACTGGAGGAGGGAGAGATGCTCATGGGAGCAGAGGAGAAGAGAGCAAGGAAGGTGAGATGGTAATATTGTTTGGTACGTGATATGGAGATGCTGCAAAGGAAAGTCTGAGAGAGAGGCAGTAGGCTATAAGAAAGAGGAAAGCGTGAGAAAGCATTGTGTCACAGTGTGTACGCTCAGGAGAAAGATAGGATGATTGTTTGATAGAGGGGGTAAGAATGATTATCCTAAGATATAAACGTTGTAGTGATATAGATTCAGGAGTATGCGAAAAAAGTCTGATAAGGTTAATCATAATGACGGTGGTGGGTGAGTATCTAAGAGACTGTATTAATTAGTTTTTAGCAGGTGATATTAACTGAGCAGAAGCAAGTCATGTAAGTATCTATAAATTAAGGTTATGCAAGGGTGGGTGGGAGTGGGGCAGGGAGGGAGGGCAATCTAGATAATTAACAAGATTACAAAAATGTTACACAAATGTTACTATGTGGCCAGATATCAGATAAGATATGAAAGTGAATAATTAATGTAACAGACAGAAGTATATTGTGGTGGGTCTTCTAGGTGACTGTAAATACCTTGTAATCGGTTAGTTGTTAGTGTCCAGAGTGAAGGGATAGGAGGTCTGAAATGGCAATACTGTTTGCCACACAATTTAAGGCTTTTGGTCCTGAGTACCTTTGGCGCTCATTGTGAGCCTCTCCCCTACTCTTTTTTATATATATATATATATATATATATATATATATATATATATATATATATATATATATTTTTAATAATAATTAATTAATTAATTAATTAATTAATATACTTTACCTATTTCTAATTAATATATCCAGCAATCAATATCCTGAAGAGCTAATAATCTGTTTTCCTGCAGCATACAATGTACATTTGGACTGTTGCTGACCTAAGGTGTAAGTGTCAGCATGTGGCAAGTGTGCAGTGTAAATAGGCTGCGTGCGCAAGGGCAAAGCGTTTGTTTATTTGTGTAAAGCACCATTTTAGATTTGTAATGGTAATAGTTGCAAGTTAGTGTTGTAAAATGGCTGCGATTGTCTATGTGTTACGCGGGCCTCAAGCATTTTCCTAATAGTGCATTTTGTACCGCCTACGTTCCAGGGTAAAAGTCTTATGTGCCTGGCAGGGTTTTGCGTGGTTATGGGTTGTGTAGCCTCGTTTTCATTTTTTTCGTCCACCATTTCTTTTGTTGACAAATTGTGTTCAAATTCTCGTGCAACCTCACTACCAGACGTCCTGGCTGTCACCCCCGTGCTGTGTGTGATGTTTTTGTGGTTTTTGGATGTGCGCAGTTCGGCCGTTAACTTTGTATTTTCTAACCTCTGATTTATTTTTTCGAAGTCCTGCGGCTCATATTTGTTTTTTTCTACGTCCCACTTTCCAGTCTTATGTGCCTGGTGGTGTTTTGCCTGGTGGTGGGGCGTGTAGCCTCGTTTTAGTTTTTTTGGGGGCGCCATGTTTTTTCTTGCTTAGGCGATTTTCGAGTGGCGAAACTCAGCAACTTCGACTTAAATTTGCGTGCAACCTTAGTCCCAGACGTCCTGGCTGTCCCCCCGTGCTGTGTGTGATGTTTTTTCTATGTTTTTTTCTGTGTATGTTTTTCGTGTTTTTTGATGTGTGCGGTCCAGCCATTAACTTCGTATTTTTTCTACCTTGTTCCAGTTTCCTTTCCAATGTGTTACGGGCTGTAAATTTTGCAGGCACTTTTTTCAAACTGCTACGGGTCTCGCACTGTGAATTTTATAATTGAGCTTTCTGTTCATCTGTAGTCCCGCGGGTTGTAGGGATGATCCGTAAGTTGTGCGCTCATCTCCACCAGCGCCATGAGCGCCATTGGCGCTCAATGCCTGGCCGCAACCGTGGCCCTCGCTTCACAAGGTCCGCTGTTGCAGCCCGCCACTGAGGCCCTAGCTTCACCAGTTTTAACAGTGCGTTACCAACGTTTTTTGGCAAGCCCGCACTGCTGAGAATTATATATGTGATGTTTACATTTCCAAATATGTAGATCGATGAAACATATATTATTTGTATAAACATAAATAAACATCTTCAAACTATAGATATATGGGCATAAGTCTTATGTATAATATATATATATATATATATATATATATATATATATTAGCAGCTTCTGCTACCCTTTCCTATTAACCCTTTACAGAATGTTTCCTCTTGCCTGCTTCTTCCTCATATCCTCCTGCCTTTTCCTCAGACTCTTCTTAACTTCTGCAACTTTTGTCTCCAACACAACCATCTCAGCTCTCATGTCCTCCTCTCCTCTTTTACCCTCCCATGAACTACTTCTACTTAAGATGTGGTTAAACTATGTGTCTCCTGACATTTCCATCTGCAGGTTACATTATCTGACCACTAGGGGCAGATACCATATTACATAATAGTGCCAATCACTTATATCACATATTTTCCCTCTCTAACGAATGGATAACCTAACCTCTTTACTTTCACAATTTCCTTCCTATGTACCTCTCACTTCCTTCCTAACCTTGCTTTTCCTTATCTACCCTTCCCAGGTCTCTGTCTCTTCCATTACCTTTAGATTGTAAGTGGCGAGTGTCTAATCCTGTGGGGTGCTTTGGGAAAAAGCACTTTTACAAGATTCGAAGCTCAAAACAGGGCCATCCATGCTTTTGTCAATATTGTATGTTGTATATTTCCTTGTTCTCCTCCCCTGTATAGCGCTACGGAATATGTTGGCGCGATACAAATAAATGATAATAATAATAATAATAATATATACATAAGACTTATGCCCATATATCTATAGTACATATATATATAATGAATATGTACTTAGGAGCACATCCCAATATGTATGTATCTATGGTGGCTCACTTTGTATCATATACTCACAGGGTCTTACAGGTCTGCATCTGGAGCCCTCATAGCAGCCACAAGCCATATCCATTACTGGCTCTGGAGGGCACTGAGCTGCCAGTCAGCTGGTAATAGACAGACAGCTACCAGTAGAAAGCGGCATTGACTCCTGTATATGCATTGGGAGAGAGAGACACAACGTCAGGAGAGAGAGACAGAAGAGAGATAGGAGATAGACACAGGACAGAGAGAGTGAGTGTGAGAGAGGAGAGAGACGACTGAGAGAGAGAGAGGCAAACACATGACAGAGAGGGAGAGAGAGAGAGAGAGAGAGACAGACAGACAGACACAGGACAGAGAGAGAGGGAGTGAGGAGAGACAGACACAGGACAGAGAAGGAGAGAGAGATGTCTGAGAGAGACACAGGAGAGAGAGGGCGAGAGAGACAGGAGAAAGAGAAAGAGAACACAAAGAGAGAGACACATAGGACAGAGAGAGACGGGAGAGAGCGCACAGCTTACAGACAAACAGCACAGAGAGAGAGAGAGACAGCATACTTGCCATATAAATAACACACACACAGAGACAGCACAGACAATTCAACATAATATTCTATGATACCTTCATTTATGACAGGCAAGTTACTAGTATATAAATATATATATACTAGCGAATTGCCCGTCAAAAAATGACAGCAATGAAATTGTAAGGTAGCTAATGCTGTTTGGTGTATAATAATGAAATAAATAATACATTAATAAATGAATATACTTTACGTATTTTGAAGCATTGTGTTGAAGAGCTGGCAATCTGTTTTGATGTTGCTGCAGCATTAGTGGTGTGGAGCTGCTGTGTGAACGTGATGAATGTGTGCAGTGTAATAGTGTGCGTGCGCGAGACCAAACCGTTAGCGTAGCTGTGTACTAAAATGGCGGCAAATGTGTGGTATGCATCTGTAGTGGAATATCCGTAGGTGTTTTGTGGTGTTTTGTGTTTCTTGTGGTGTTTTGCGTGGTTAGAGTGCTGTAGCCTCATTTTCGTTTTGTTCGGCCGCCATTTTTTCTCTCGCTTAGAGAATTTTTTAGTGTCTAAACTCTTTTATTTTGAGTTAAATGAAGGTGTAACTTAATTTTTTGAGGTCCTGGATGCTCCCTCTTGCTGTTTATGTATGTGTTGTGTGTATTTATTGTGTTTTTAATTTTTTCCTGTCCGCGGGTTGCGGGCGATTTGTGCGAGTCTGTAATGGGTGTTAACGTGTCTTGTATGCTGTTTGCGTTGCGACGTAAAGTTTGCGAGGGTCGCAGTTGCTGGCAATGAGCGCCTGTGGCGCTCCATGCCAACAACTGCAGCGAGGGCCGCAGCCCGCAAGCGTGAGCAACAGCTCGAGCAGGCTCGCCTGCTCACAACTATATATGTGATATATAAATATAATCACTATAGGAAGTTGCTACACATACAATGCACCCAGTATTACAGTACAGTGAAATAACCACCTCTATAGTACAGTAAATATACCCAGAGCTGAACATGGTATCACCAGTACAGTGATGAATCCCTTAGTCTAGAAACTCAGTGCCAAGAGAGTACACAGCCCTGACTGGTACATGGGGGGTTATGACACTTTATTTTATAAATAATACTATAGTTCCTTTTACTTTGGAGAGAAGGGCACATGAGATTGTATCCTTAGTGCCAGTTAGAGCAATATTCACTGACAAACTTTGTGTAAAAGTAAACTGCCTGAGAAATGTGGGTGTACTCAGAATGGCTTTTTCATTCAATATTAAGCACTTATTAATTTAAATCACCACCCTACTCTGGCTTTTCAGTTAGTGCCCATAACAATCATGGTGGATCTGAATCATGTGGTACACACTGTAGGGTTAAGTATACATTATACTATACTGTGCAAGAAGTAGGAAGTGAACTGAGCGCCAAACAAGATTCCACGGGGAACATGAGCAGAGATTGAATGCTATGTAGAGAGTGAAGAACAGGTAACTAATAATATGTGTTCATATAATAACTATTATATACAATTCTAGAAATATTGAGACAGTATATATATATATATATATATATATATATATATATACACACACACACGTCCTTCCATTTCATATGCACAACTTGGTTAAAGAAGCAGGAACAAAAGTTCTCCCCCTCCTTCACATGTCCTTGAAGGACCTAAAATAAAGTTATGAAATGACATTCCCTTACAAGAAAGCGGCTACTTTCCTATCTAATTTGAGGCGTGCTAAGAGTCCGTGTCTATACATCTATACATAACCCTCTGTTATATATAGATGTAAAATTTATAAAATACATGGTGCAACATTTCTTTACTACCTTGACCTATATCTATTTCTCCTAACGAATAATCAGAGTATCGCAATATATAGGGATAGCATTTTTTATTAGCAAAAATGTTTAGAGTGACAAGCTTGTTTCTCTTTTTTGCTCTTTATCAAGCCAGAAGCAATGCTGATTAAGTTTCTCAACATATATATATATATATATATATATATATATACAATTATAATGTGATAACTTTTCTTATTGGAAAACATTTTAGCATGACAAGCTTTTTAGAGTTGTACCTCTCTTTATCAAGTCAGAAGCAATACCTCTGATTTGATAAAGAAAGACTGCAATACTCTAAATATTCATCTAGATTACTGGACACTCACGGCTACTTTTCACAATATATATATATATATATATATATATATATATATATATATATTTATTTATTTATTTAAATATACACACACAAATATCAGTAGAATATCTGTAAAAAATTGTATTTACAAGTGATTAGGTAAGAAAAGAGAATAAGTAGTTGATTGTTTTCCTTTATGGTCCTTCAAGGACCTTTGAAGCTCAGGGAGTGGTAAATAATTGCTTTAGAGGGAGCTCCTGTCTGTCTAACTAGGAAATTCCTCTGCTCTCCTAGTCTCAGATTTTTCTATGTTTTCTATGTTTGAATGTATGTATAAATATATATATATATATATATATATATATATATATATATATATATATATTTTACGGCCTGTGTATACAATGAGATGCATCCTCCCCAGAATTATTCTGGCTCCAACACCCCTGATTGACAGTAAAAAAATAAAGCCATATTGCTCTCCTCTATTGGTATTCAATGTTCAGTGTATTTGCCTGTTTCATTCTCCTTCCTATTGTTTTATAATCTGTTGCACTGTTACATTGTGTAAGTATCTATAAATTAAGGTTATGCAAGGGTGGCTGGGAGTGGGGCAGGGAGGGAGGGCAATCTAGATAATTAACAAGATTACAAAAATGTTACACAAATGTTACTATGTGGCCAGATATCAGATAAGATATGAAAGTGAATAATTAATGTAACAGACAGAAGTATATTGTGGTGGGTCTTCTAGGTGACTGTAAATACCTTGTAATCGGTTAGTTGTTAGTGTCCAGAGTGAAGGGATAGGAGGTCTGAAATGGCAATACTGTTTGCCACACAATTTAAGGCTTTTGGTCCTGAGTACCTTTGGCGCTCATTGTGAGCCTCTCCCCTACTCTTTATATATATATATATATATATATATATATATATATATATATATATATATATATATATATATTTTTTTTTTTTTTTTTTTATAATAATTAATTAATTAATTAATACATGAATATACTTTACCTATTTCTAATTAATATATCCAGCAATCAATATCCTGAAGAGCTAATAATCTGTTTTCCTGCAGCATACAATGTACATTTGGACTGTTGCTGACCTAAGGTGTAAGTGTCAGCATGTGGCAAGTGTGCAGTGTAAATAGGCTGCGTGCGCAAGGGCAAAGCGCTTGTTTATTTGTGTAAAGCACCATTTTAGATTTGTAATGTTATAAGTTGCAAGTTAGTGTTGTAAAATGGCTGCGATTGTCTATGTGTTACGCGGGCCTCAAGCATTTTCCTAATAGTGCATTTTGTACCGCCTACGTTCCAGGGTAAAAGTCTTATGTGCCTGGCAGGGTTTTGCGTGGTTATGGGTCGTGTAGCCTCGTTTTCGTTTTTTTCGTCCACCATTTCTTTTGTTGGCAAATTGTGTTTAAATTCTCGTGCAACCTCACTCCCAGACGTCCTGGCTGTCACCCCCGTGCTGCGTGTGATGTTTTTGTGGTTTTTGGATGTGCGCAGTTTGGCCGTTAACTTTGTATTTTTTCAACCTCTGATTTATTTTTTCGAAGTCCCGCGGCTCATATTTGTTTTTTTCTACGTCCCACTTTCCAGTCTTATGTGCCTGGTGGTGTTTTGCCTGGTGGTGGGGCGTGTAGCCTCGTTTTAGTTTTTTTGGGGGCGCCATGTTTTTTCTTGCTTAGGCGATTTTCGAGTGGCGAAACTCAGCAACTTCGACTTAAATTTGCGTGCAACCTTAGTCCCAGACGTCCTGGCTGTCCCCCCGTGCTGTGTGTGATGTTTTTTCTATGTTTTTTTCTGTGTATGTTTTTCGTGTTTTTTGATGTGTGCGGTCCAGCCATTAACTTCGTATTTTTTCTACCTCGTTCCGGTTTCCTTTCCAATGTGTTACGGGCCGTAACTTTTGCAGGCACTTTTTTCAAACTGCTACGGGTCTCGCACTGTGAATTTTATAATTGAGCTTTCTGTTCATCTGTAGTCCCGCGGGTTGTAGGGATGATCCGTAAGTTGTGCGCTCATCTCCACCAGCGCCATGAGCGCCATTGGCGCTCAATGCCTGGCCGCAACCGTGGCCCTCGCTTCACAAGGTCCGCTGTTGCAGCCCGCCACTGAGGCCCTAGCTTCACCAGTTTTAACAGTGCGTTACCAACGTTTTTTGGCAAGCCCGCACTGCTGAGAATTATATATGTGATGTTTACATTTCCAAATATGTAGATCGATGAAACATATATTATTTGTATAAACATAAATAAACATCTTCAAACTATAGATATATGGGCATAAGTCTTATGTATAATATATATATATATATATATATATATATATATATATATACATAAGACTTATGCCCATATATCTATAGTATATATATATAATGAATATGTACTTAGGAGCACATCCCAATATGTATGTATCTATGGTGGCTCACTTTGTATCATATACTCACAGGGTCTTACAGGTCTGCATCTGGAGCCCTCATAGCAGCCACCAGCCATATCCATTACTGGCTCTGGAGGGCACTGAGCTGCCAGTCAGCTGGTAATAGACAGACAGCTACCAGTAGAAAGCGGCATTGACTCCTGTATATGCATTGGGAGAGAGAGACACAACGTCAGGAGAGAGAGACAGAAGAGAGACAGGAGATAGACAAAGGACATAGAAAGTGAGTGTGAGAGAGGAGAGAGACGACTGAGAGAGAGAGAGGCAAACACATGACAGAGAGGGAGAGAGAGAGAGAGAGACAGACAGACACAGGACAGAGAGAGAGGGAGTGAGGAGAGACAGAGACAGGACAGAGAAGGAGAGAGAGAGATGTCTGAGAGAGACACAGGAGAGAGAGGGCGAGAGAGACAGGAGAAAGAGAAAGAGAACACAAAGAGAGAGACACATAGGACAGAGAGAGACGGGAGAGAGCGCACAGCTTACAGACAAACAGCACAGAGAAAGAGAGACAGCATACTTGCCATATAAATAACACACACACAGAGACAGCACAGACAATTCAACATAATATTCTATGATACCTTCATTTATGACAGGCAAGTTACTAGTATATAAATATATATATACTAGCGAATTGCCCGTCAAAAAATGACAGCAATGAAATTGTAAGTGAGCTAATGCTGTTTGGTGTATAATAATGAAATAAATAATACATTAATAAATGAATATACTTTTAGAGTGCTGTAGCCTCGTTTTCGTTTTGTTCGGCCGCCATTTTTTCTCTCGCTTAGAGAATTTTTTAGTGTCTAAACTCTTTTATTTTGAGTTAAATGAAGGTGTAACTTAATTTTTTGAGGTCCTGGATGTTCCCTCTTGCTGTAGGTAAGCTTTTTATGTATGTGTTGTGTGTATTTATTGTGTTTTTCATTTTTTCCTGTCCGCGGGTTGCGGGCGATTTGTGCGAGTCTGTAATGGGTGTTAACGTGTCTTGTATGCTGTTTGCGTTGCGACGTAAAGTTTGCGAGGGTCGCAGTTGCTGGCAATGAGCGCCTGTGGCGCTCCATGCCAACAACTGCAGCGAGGGCCGCAGCCCGCAAGCGTGAGCAACAGCTCGAGCAGGCTCGCCTGCTCACAACTATATATGTGATATATAAATATAATCACTATAGGAAGTTGCTACACATACAATGCACCCAGTATTACAGTACAGTGAAATAACCACCTCTATAGTACAGTAAATATACCCAGAGCTGAACATGGTATCACCAGTACAGTGATGAATCCCTTAGTCTAGAAACTCAGTGCCAAGAGAGTACACAGCCCTGACTGGTACATGGGGGGTTATGACACTTTATTTTATAAATAATACTATAGTTCCTTTTACTTTGGAGAGAAGGGCACATGAGATTGTATCCTTAGTGCCAGTTAGAGCAATATTCACTGACAAACTTTGTGTAAAAGTAAGCTGCCTGAGAAATGTGGGTGTACTCAGAATGGCTTTTTCATTCAATATTAAGCACTTATTAATTTAAATCACCACCCTACTCTGGCTTTTCAGTTAGTGCCCATAACAATCATGGTGGATCTGAATCATGTGGTACACACTGTAGGGTTAAGTATACATTATACTATACTGTGCAAGAAGTAGGAAGTGAACTGAGCGCCAAACAAGATTCCACGGGGAACATGAGCAGAGATTGAATGTTATGTAGAGAGTGAAGAACAGGTAACTAATAATATGTGTTCATATAATAACTATTATATACAATTCTAGAAATATTGAGACAGTATATATATATATATATATATATATATATATATATACACACACACACGTCCTTCCATTTCATATGCACAACTTGGTTAAAGAAGCAGGAACAAAAGTTCTCCCCCTCCTTCACATGTCCTTGAAGGACCTAAAATAAAGTTATGAAATGACATTCCCTTACAAGAAAGCGGCTACTTTCCTATCTAATTTGAGGCGTGCTAAGAGTCCGTGTCTATACATCTATACATAACCCTCTGTTATATATAGATGTAAAATTTATAAAATACATGGTGCAACATTTCTTTACTACCTTGACCTTTTTTTATTTCTCCTAACGAATAATCAGAGTATCGCAATATATAGTGATAGCATTTTTTATTAGCAAAAATGTTTAGAGTGACAAGCTTGTTTCTCTTTTGCTCTTTATCAAGCCAGAAGCAATGCTGATTAAGTTTCTCAATATATATATATATATATATATATATATATATATATATATATATATATATATATATATTTATATATATATATATATATATATATATATATATATATATATATATTTACAATTATAATGTGATAACTTTTCTTATTGGAAAACATTTTAGCATGACAAGCTTTTTAGAGTTGTACCTCTCTTTATCAAGTCAGAAGCAATACCTCTGATTTGATAAAGAAAGACTGCAATACTCTAAATATTCATCTAGATTACTGGACACTCACGGCTACTTTTCACAATATATATATATATATATATATATATATATATATATATATATATATTTATTTATTTATTTAAATATACACACAAAAATATCAGTAGAATATCTGTAAAAAAATTGTATTTACAAGTGATTAGGTAAGAAAAGAGAATAAGTAGTTGATTGTTTTCCTTTATGGTCCTTCAAGGACCTTTGAAGCTCAGGGAGTGGTAAATAATTGCTTTAGAGGGAGCTCCTGTCTGTCTAACCAGGAAATTCCTCTGCTCTCCTAGTCTCAGATTTTTCTATGTTTGAATGTATGTATAAATATATATATATATATATATATATATATATATATATATATATATATATATACGCTATTTTACGGCCTGTGTATACAATGAGATGTATCCTCCCCAGAATTATTCTGGCTCCAACACCCCTGATTGACAGTAAAAAAATAAAGCCATATTGCTCTCCTCTATTGGTATTCAATGTTCAGTGTATTTGCCTATTTCATTCTCCTTCCTATTGTCTTATAATCTGTTGCACTGTTACATTGTGGCAGTTAGATCCAAAACTTTTTAAACTGTAGATAAGGATCTATTAGAGTGAGCACTTCGCTACTATTTACACTGTGCTGAACCAAAGCAGTGCTGCCCACTATGAATTAACCAGTGCAACAGATTGGGACATGCAGAGGCAGAGACACTGATAATGGGATAGACCTAGAGGTTCTCAAAATCTAGAAGATAGAAGCCTAGAATATTCTGCAAAAATATCTGTATGGAACAAAGTGCTCATATTAAGGATATGTATCTATAAAATATAGTGTACACATCGTACAGAATGGCCCGTAACACTACTTAGCAGTGTACACGTTTTCAATATTACAATCTCCTTGCTTGACAACTTGAATTGTTGGAAGGTATTATAACACATACCGTATATACTCGAGTATAAGCCGAGTTTTTCAGCCCTTTTTTTAAGGCTGCTCGAGTCACTCCCTCGCCCCCCCCCCCCGTGTCTCTCTAACCCCCCGTGTCTCTCTACCACCCTGTGTCTCTCAAACCCCCCCGTGTCTCTTTCCCTCCCCCCTCCTCATCCTCAACCCCCCCTCCTCATTCTAAACCCCCCTTCTCACATGAGGTGCGCATGTGACGTCATTACCCGGTATATGCTAATGACGTGGCGCGCATGTGACGTCACATGCGCGCCGGGTCAAGACGGAAGGAGCAGAGGCCTAGAAGAAGCAGGCAAGTGACGAGAAAGGTAGATGGGGATGTATTTAGGGGGGTTTATAATTAGGAGGGGTGTTGAGGAGGGGGTTGAGGATGGGGGGGTTGAGGAGGGAGGTTGAGGATGAGGAGGGAGGTTGAGGAGGGGGGTAGAGGAGGGGGGGTTGAGGTTGAGGAGGGGGTTGAGGTTGAGGGAGGGTGAGGAGGGGGTTGAGGATGGGGGGGGTTGGGGATGAGGATGGGGGGGTTAAGGATAAGGATGGGGGTTGAGGGGGGAGGATGAGGATGGGGGGTTGAGGAGTGAGGTTGAGGGGGGTTTGAGGAGGGAGGATGAGGAGGGAGGTTGAGGAGGGGGTTGAGGATGAGGAGGGAGGTTAAGGATGAGGAGGGAGGTTGAGGAGGGGGTTAAGGATGAGGAGGGAGGTTGAGGATGAGGAGGGGGGTTGAGGATAGGGGGTTGAGGAGGGAGGTTGAGGTTGAGGGAGGTTGAGAATGAGGAGGGGGGTTGAGGAGGGTGATAAGGGAGGGGGGGAAGAGACACAGGGAAGGGAGAGGGGAGAAGAGACACGGGAGAGAGAGGGGGGACACAGAGGGCACAAGAGGGACACAGGGGGCAGCACATTTCCCAACCTCGGCTTATACTTGAGTCACTCATTTTACCCAGTATTTTGTGGTAAAATAGGTGCCTCGGCTTATACTCGGGTCGGCTTATACTCGAGTATATACGGTAGTTTGAAAACAGATACAATATTTCCTGGTTAATTACTAATGTGTAATGGTGGCAGCATATTGAGCAAAATGTCCAAACATTAGAACATGGCTTGAAAAATACAAGGTGCCCAGTCACCATGGTGCCTAAGAAGCAGTTGGTTGGTACAGAGACTTTGTGAATTTTATTTCTTTAGTTTTGTCTTTAAAAAATATTTATCTTTTAACTGCAATTGTTTTAAGCAAGTAGCTGGGTGAGACAGATCGGTAGTGACCTAGTGTGCAAAATTGTTGTGCGTCAGAAACCCACGTACACAACTGCCAGCTTTGCCAGCATTGTTATAACTTTGTACATTGACCAGGAATACTTACTGATGCTATGAATTTTTACATGCCGGTGTCACAAATAAATACATGAAGAGGTTAAAAACTTGCATAGGTTTTATGGTATACAAGGGGTAACATTTTCCCTTGAGAAAGCTTTAAATTGAAGTTTATTATGACTTTGATCGTTCTGGGGTACCAAATAAACCGTAGGTGTTTACATCTTTAATTGCATTGATGATGGCAGCTATATAATTGATCTTAGCACGTAAGTGACTGATAAAGTGGTTGTTACAGGTGACTGTTAGTTTGGATAAGTTGTTTTGTAGTTAACCCTTTCACCCACGCACGCATGTTATATGGACATTTGTTTCTGTAAATGCAGCAATGGTAGGGGGGAAAAGCATCTCACATCCCCATTAAGCGTTTCTTACCCCTTTGTCATCTGAAGGTTCTAATACCATACTGGGTCAGGGAGATACCATTTGTTGCAACAAGATTTGGCATGTCAGATCTGCATGTCCCCATAAGAAAGTATCATCATCATCATAAGCAAAACTGGTGGTGATGCTCATGAGTGGTAAGCAGGAAGACTTTTAATGCTACGTAGAGTCTGGCTGTGGGGATTAATAGACTCAAGGCTTAGGGACTCTATGGCAAGTTTCACTCTGGGGCATCCAGAGATGACAAACTCTGGGGACATTATTCCTGGGAAGACTTTGCCAAATATCGAGTGGAGTGGGAAGATTCCACCCAAGGTACCAGCGGTATTAAGGTATCTTGACTAGGGTCCTGGGAGGGGGCTGAAAGAGGAAGGGGTGTCCAAAGAAATTCCTATAAATTATTTTTTGGGGAATAATTTGGGTACTCCCATGGTAGAATGGTTTAATGTTAGGTACCATGGGGGACCTTTGATGACCTCCATTGTATGGAATTCACTTTTGATGCCACAGAGATCCTTTAAGGACCTCCGTGGGAAGGGTTATTATTTCAATTTCACTGAGATGTTTACAGGAAGTACATGCCATAGGGGTTAACTTAGGTGACATGGCTGTCCTTGGCAAAGGGGGTTCATTATTGGTGCCATAAACCTCTGTGGCAGGGGTTAATTTTTAGTTGCCATGGGGTCTATGGAGACCCTACACTTTTTTAGCCGGCCAGGACTTCCACAAGATAGGTAGTCACAGTAACTTAGAAAGTAGGGGGGCTCTGGGCTGATTGAAAAATTCAAGACAGTGAATGAAAGATATGTCAGTTACAAGGTACTTGGCTCTCTTAACCCTTGTCGATTGAAACAAGGTATCTGGGGTCAAGGGTCTGACAACCTGGTTAGCTCTATTTGTTGTCTCAATCAGTCCTGCAGACATTCAAGTCTATGGAGCCAAGACCGGCACTACCGCAAGTTTGCCTTTGTACAGAGACCAACTAGGTTATGATACTGGGAGTGAACTGGGTATGGCGGTTGGCTACTGGAAGTGGCTACTGGTTCATCTTAGCGTTATAGTTTCCCTACGTTTTTATTAAGTTGCATATGAACAAAAAATAACATAAAACATAACATGCATGTATATCATGTATATAAAAATCATATTGAAGAGTAAAACAGTAATTGGGGCTCCAAAGGTCTGGTCAAATCTCGAAAAGACTTTCACTCTCTAAACCCTTGTCATTTGAAAGAAAGTATTTCAATTGCTGTCTGACAACTTGGTTAACTGGTTAACTAGAGTGATAAATTTAAAAGGTGTTAGAGATAACTAGAGAGGGAGTATTGATACAGGGAGGAGGCTGATCGCCAGTATCTGGAGTTAGAATTTTTTTTTTCCCCCTTATAAGACAATTGGCAATGTCTCAATGTTTTTTTTCTTTTTGTTTGCCTTCCTCTGGATCAATTGATAATTAATTCACATATTACAAGGATCAGATGAGATGTAAAAGGTTACACTTGGACTAAAAGTCTTTTTTTCAACCTCAATTACTATGTAACATTTCCCTGTGTGAGTTAATTGATTGCGGAAACAAAGGTTAAGTGATGTCAAGTACTGTAGCTGATATCTCTTTGATCAGGTGAAATTGTGTAATTAATATCATTTGAAACTTTGTCTGAGGTTAACCACAAATTTGCATTTGTTCCATGCCATATGTTCCATTCCTGTCCTATGGTTAGACTCCCTGCAGACTTTTACTACATTCATACTTTCATATGAGAAGGTGGTGTGACCCTACAAAGGCTATCCACTTTCTTTGAAGCTGAGGAGGGTCTTGCCATCAATCAAGGTCTGAGGACACTTCAGCCGGTACCCTCTATTATCAAGCTTTCACTATATAAATAAAAAAGTGTACACCTACCAATCCCAATTAAAGTTACACATTACATGGTCACCTACTTTGATACACATTACATGGTTGATAAGAGAAGCTCACTCATTGTTGGGTGTTGTCTTAATGGTGCCCATCAACACCTAGGGAAACCCTGTAGCTCATTCCTGAATCCTACACTTGAAGTAAGCACCAATCAGATCCTCCACTACAAGAGCCTGATTAGTGGACTAGAGTGCCAAGAAGTCTATCACAAGAGGGCCTACCATGCTCTACTCTGACCGGGGTCATATAGACGGAGGGAAAAACAAAAAAATTGCTAAATTGTACAAAGTTGAATACGACTGCAAATTATTAGCTACTATTCTATTGTTGGGGTATAAGAAGGGTGCCAGGGAATAAACTTCATGCCACATTGAGGATACATCATTTGTGTGTATGTGTCTTTATTAGGAAAGTTTTCTTACTCTGTACCCTGCTGTCTTAGGGAAGGGGATTTAATACTATTATGACCAGAACCTGTAGGAAGATATCATGGTGCACCCATCCTAGACCCTGCAAAGCAACATACGGCTATCAAAATGTACTGCAGGGGGAGGATAGACAAGGTGTGGCACATGAGGTAACAGAAGATGAAAGTTATAATCAAGGACAGACACAGAATGGAAGATAGGACATTACACTCTTAGCACTATATTTGCTTCTGAACTGCTTCAGCAGAACTCGCAACAAGGTAGGGACCATCTGTTACAGACATCATCATGGAGTAAAGTGGAATTCTTAATTTATTAAGGGAGTGGTCCAGGCCCGAAATGCCAGGCAATTCTGTCCCGAACAGAAGAAAAAGCAAACCCCAGATGTATGTTTAGCCCTTCATTGTGCCTCATCAGTGAGGTGTAGCTGATATCTCCCTAAGGCTCAGTGAGCAAGGAGTCCACGTCTGGATTACCCTATCACCCTTTAGAAATGTGATCACCCTAGGAGTGATCTGACTGCCTACATATATTTTGGGCATTTGTATTGACTCCTAAAACCGCTTACCGGATCCCTTCATTCGCTACCTCTGCCTCTGGTCAGTAGATATCTACGATGGTAAGACATATTTTGCAGTAACCTACAGACAGGTGGGGCTGTAAGCTATTTTACAGGTATCTGGAATAATCATGGTTCAGGATTGACATAAAAATGCCACCACTTAAAGAATGTGGCACAGACTACGCTATAATGTAGATTAGTAGACCTGACTAGAGAAGCTGTATTAGGCAGGTTACAGCATACAGATGCACTTATGTCTTCTTAAGCAGCAGGTGCAGGGACAGGAGCATAGGTGATACTGATACACTCTAACACAAGGGAAGAACAGATGAGTGGTTCTAAAGAGAAACCACAGTCACCTAGAACAGGGGATGGTGTGTTTTGAGGGAAACAGGTTCATGAGACAATACTCATAAATACCAGGCCCGAATAGAAGGGACAGATTCAAATTTATAAGACATCTTGAAGAATCATATGGTGCGGTGAAGGTAGCATGTATGTGTAGGTTTCCTATATGCAGATGAGGGTAGTGGAGAAATTTCACCTGTTCTGAAGAAAAATCTGTTTTAAGAGCTGGAGAAGATGGGATATAAAAAATCTAGGTAATCCATATAAAAATGGAACCTTTAGAACATTTGCAGACTTGTGCATGGAATATGGGTTATTATTATTATTATTATTATCTTTATTTATATCGCGCCAACATATTCCGTAGTGCTATACAGGGGTTTAGTACATGGCATAACACCTTATAAAGAATGGAGGGCCCTGTTTTTGAGCATATAATCAAATCCAAGACACGGACACACAATTGAAAACTTGCATTCTTACAATCTAAGGGTTTAGGTGTGTTAAAAGAGGGTGACAAATACGAAATGGCAACGTGAATGCAATTTGTTTAGTCAATTGGAGGGGCCTGTGTGTTGTATTGTAGATTGTGGGTGTAGGTGTTATTAAGCTGTGGAGTGTGCAGTTGTAATTATAAAGGCTGAAGGTGATAAGATTTTTTGAACAGGTGTGTTTTTAGTAATTTTTTAAAGGTTTTGAGGCAGGAAGATAATCTAATGGAGCGAGGCAAGGAGTTCCAAATAGTAGGGGCAGCATGAGAAAAGTCTTAAAGACGGGTATGAAAGGAGGTGATGAGAAAGGAGGAAAGAAGAAGGTCATTAGCAGAACAAAGGGGGCGGTTGGGAGAGTATTTTGAAACAACAGCAGAGATATAAGGGGGTGCACTGTTGTTGAGGGCTTTATAAGTTAGGGTCATGATTTTAAATTTTATTCGGGAAGCTATGGGAAGCCAGTGGAGTGATTGACAGAGAGGAGCTGCAGACACTGATCGTTTGGTATTGAAGATGAGTCTAGCGGAGGCGTTCATTATGGATTGGAGGGGAGACAGACGAGAGATGGGTAGGCCAGCAAGAAGGGAATTGCAGTAGTCGAGTCGAGATATGATGAGAGAGTGTATGATAATTTTAGCTGTGTCTTGTGTAAGATAATGACTAATTTTGGAGATGTTTTTTAGGTGAAACTGACAAGATTTTGTTATCGATTGGATGTGAGGAATAAAAGAGAGGGCGGGATCCAGTAGAACCCCAAGACAATGGGCCTGGGAGGTGGGAGTGATGATGGTGTTGTCAACAGTGAGAGATATTTGAGGAGTGGAAGATGAAGTAGAGGGTGGAAAGATTAGGAGTTCAGTCTTAGACATGTTGAGTTTGAGTTGACGGTTAGACATCCAGGAGGATATGCTAGAGAGGCAGTTGGAAACAAGAGCTAGAAGAGAGGGGGATAGATCGGGTGCAAAGAGGTAGATTTGAGTATCATCTGCATAGAGATGATACTGAAATCCAAAGGATTTTATGAGGGTGCCAAGGGAGGAGATGTAGATGGAGAAGAGGAGGGGGCCTAGGACAGAACCTTGGGGAATGCCAACAGACAGAGGGAGAGGTGAAGAAGAGGTGCCAGAGAAGGAGACGCTAAATGTACGATCTTTTAGATAGGATGTGAACCATGAAAGAGCTGTGCCCTGGATGCCAAATGAGCGGAGAATTTGGATTAAAAGAGGGTGGTCAACTGTGTCGAAGGCAGCAGAGAGATCCAGGAGAATTAGAATGGAGAAGTGACCCCTTTGATTTGGCCGTTAGCAAGTCATTGGTGACCTTTGTGAGGGCTGTTTCTGTTGAGTGTTGGGCACGGAAACCAGATTGGAAGGGTCAAGAAGGGAATTGGAAGAAATAAATTGAGTGAGGCGATTGCAAACAAGCCGCTCAAGCAGTTTAGAAGCCAGGGGAAGTAGTGAGATAGGGCGGTAGTTGGAGGCAGAAGCTGGGTCAGATGAGGGCTTCTTGAGAATGGGTGTAATTATGGCGTGTTTTAAGGAGGATGGAAACCTACCAGTGTTTAGGGAGAGGTTGAATAGATGTGTGAAAGCTGGGATAAGTGTGGTGGATAAGGGAGGGATTAGCTGTGAAGGAATAGGATCATGTGGACATGTTGTAAGGTGAGAGGTTAATAATAACGTAGATACTTCATCCTCGGTTACAGGGTCAAAGGAATCCATAGTGGAGGAGGGATTGGGGAAGGGTAAGGATTGGGTGTTGTCGGCTTGTGGAAAAGGATGGTGGGATAGGGCCAAACTGGGAGGAGAGCTCATTTCGGATAGTTTCAATTTTAGTTTTAAAGTGGCTGGCAAAGTCATCAGCAGTTAGACAGGAAGGGGCAGGAGGTGGGGGTGGGCAAATGAGGGTGTTGAATGTAGCAAATAAACGTTTAGGGTTGAAGGACAGGTTTGATATTAGTGATGAGAAGTAGTGTTGTTTGGCAAGATTGAGGGCAGACAAGTAGGAGCACAAGGTAAACTTGTAGTGGAGAAAGTCTGCCGAAGTGCGAGATTTCCTCCATAGTCGTTCTGCAGTGCCTGGGCATCTCTGTAGATAGCGTGTTTGTGCAGTGTGCCATGGTTGTGGATGAGAGCGAGGGCGTTTGCTTGTGATTATGGGGGCAAGAGAGTCAAGGGTGGAGGTTAGAGTAGCGTTGTACTGTGAAGTTGCGATGTCAGGGCAGGCTAGGGTGGTGAGGGGGCTGAGAAGGAGTTTTAGTACATTTGAAAATTGTTGTGGGTTGAGTGCTTGCAGGTTTCTGCGTGTTCTGGTGGCAGGATTTGAAGAAGGGTGGTGAGCGTAAGATGAGGTGAGGTTGCAAGTTAGCAGGTGGTGGTCAGAAAGGGGTAGTGAGGAGATGTCAAGGTTGGAGATAGTGCAGAGATTAGTAAAAATAAGGTCAATGGAGTGTCCACCACTGTGAGTTGCGGAATCTGTCCATTGTGAGAGGCCAAGGGAAGAGGTAAGCGCAAGTAATTTTGCAGTTGTTGGGGAGGTGGGTGTGTCAGTGGCTATGTTGAAATCGCCAAGAATGAGTGAAGGTATATTGGAGGAGAGAAAGTGAGGGAGCCAGGCTGCAAAGTTGTCCAGAAATTGAGAGGGTGATCCAGGCGGGCGATAGATCACAGCTACTCGCAGAGGGATGGGAGAGAAGATGCGGATAGTGTGGACTTCAAAAGATGAGGTTACCAGAAAGTGAATGGTTACTATATATATATATCACTGATCAATTATAGAACATTTGAAAAATAAGGAGATTAGGGGCCTATTTAATTTGAACAATTAGGCTTGCAAAAAATGACAAACATACAATATCTAAACATTCTAAGAACCAATTTTGAGATGGAGAAAACGGAAAATTGGGAAAAGGGTTTTAAAGTAAAACAGTAAACAATGTGGTCAGAAGGGATCACATATACATATATGGTGGGAGTGCAGTAAGATCCAAGAATTATGGTATATGTGTTTTGACCACATCTACAACAAGTCTGTAACAGTTGCTCCCGAAATGGTACTATTTCATATTTTTCCAAAAAATATCAAGTTTTGAGTTAAATATTTTATTATATAAATTATATCTATAGCAAAATGGTTAAGTGGAAACAACAAAGTCTACCTTCTTGGAGCAAAGTAATTGAAGTAACAAATAGAAACGGACAGGTAGAAAAAAATTCTCGATCGAGCCAATATATTTAAGAACAACTGGAATATATGGGATGTAGTGTTAATCATACACCAATACAAATAAAGGCGTAAGAACTATGAGAGATAACTGCTTGTTGATATGTATTCTGCTGTGCTTACTTTTGGCAATAATGAAAAGTTAATTGCATATATGTAATGTATGACTGTTATTTTTGAATAAAAATATAAAAAAAGATTAATAGATGGATGAAATAAATGAATAAAAATCTATTTTAATATTAATGTATGAAATAAATAAATGGATGAAATAAATGAAATGCGAAATACTTTTTTTCTTAATTAATACAAATAATAATCTGGAAAAAGGTTTTGCAATAGTAATAGAAATATACTTGAATAAAAATTGATAGATAGCCGCTTATTGAAGAGGAATAAAGAGGTTCATATTTAATTATAATTAATTGTAATTTGTGGAAGTATATATTGATATTATGCTTATTAGGAATCTATGGCAATTAATTTCTATGACAGACAAGGTGTTAACATTTTAATGTGTTTAACATAAAGATATGTATTAAAATTATTTTAGGAATGGAGTAAATGTACATGATTTTTCAATATCTCTTATCTCATAATTACAATAGGTTATGTTGATATAATTATGAATGATTTGCATTTGCCCTTTTTGTGGTGACCAAAAAAAAAAATTATGCATATTTTCTATTTGTTCCAGGTGAAAAAAATGAGGACGTTAGAGGACATTTTATATTATAATCTATGTGATCTCACAGAAGTTGATTTCAAAAGATTTAAAGACAAATTGTCAACTTTTTGCTTTGCTGATAAACATCCCATTCCACGTGGACGTTTGGAAAGTAAGGATGTCATAGACACAAAGAACCTAATTATAGATCTCTATGGAGAAAAGGCTCTGGAGCTGACAATCCAAGTTTTACAGGACGCCGATCTGATGGGATGTGCAGAAAAAATCCAGGAGGAAATTTGTAAGTTTAAACAATTTACCTACAAGATCATCATAATAAAGGCAACTGTTTGCCCTAAAAACATGAGCTAGATGATTTAATGAGGCATTTTTCATTAATAAAATTCATATTGAGTGACTTAAAAAAAAATATTCAGTATTAAACTTACTTTTGAAGTTCAGTCATTGCTGGTATCACCAACTATAGGGTCAAGGAAGAAGGTGAATTGTCAAATGCCCACAGTCCCTTTAATGACCTTATCAGGGTGAAGACAAACACTCAACTGGGCGCTGATACTTACATCTTTAAAAGTGAATTTATTAGTGAATAGGAATATAAATCATTACATAGTAATACAGTAGACTCTCAGTTAACCAGAACTCAAGCAACAAGAAAAAAATGAATACTGTACATTAAATTAAAATTCAAATTTACAAGGCTCAACAAATGCTAGGAGCCAGGTTATCATGCCACAAAAGGCTTCTAGGCACCTAGATTTCATCCACTCTAAGTATCTGCAATTCAATTTTACCTGGAAGCAGACAGGCATGAGTGGTTGAGCCAGTGCAGTGTTATATTCTCCGGGTTCAGCACCGTACCCTCCAGCCGAACGTACCTGTGTGTAAGTGAGGATTGAAAGCTGCTGCTGCTAGAACAGCCCTCATTGACAAATATACTTAGCAGAGCATCCTATGTGCAGCTAATATAGGCCTCTTGTAATAGTAACTCTCAGGTAACCCGAAACCACATTTCTCCGGCATCTACCAATCCCTATAGGTGCTGGATAACTGAGAGTCTACTGTACTGCTAATCAGTAGATACATAGTCAAATGAAACCCTATTGTATGACCACTACAGTAGCTCTTAGCTAAACTGTATAAATCAGTAATAACAGTGGAGAAGAGTGGTAATTGAATTCCACATGGGTGGTTATGGACACTTATTTTTAACTTTTAGTATTCGAGAAGTACGGATGCACTAAAGTTAATTCTAAATTTTCACCAGCATGCTATCCCAAACTGATAACTATTTCCACCGACTTGGAGATGTTATTAGTTGGTAACATGATGAAGGATGAGGTTTAGCAGATCCACACATTATAAAAGGCAATTAGATCTGAGCATGATCTTTTCTACATGATCTGTAAAACTCTTTTACATTTTTTTCCCTGTAAGTTTATTTTCTTCTAAATGTAATAAATGTTTCTCCTGTAATTATTGTTTCATCTCTTCTAATCTGAATGGGTCTCAGTTGTTGTGACAGATTTACTTATCCTCTGTTTTTTCCAGGCACACATAAAATAAAGCAAGAAAAAAATGTGCAAGGTATGTAAAAATCTTATTGTAGTAATGATATTACAAATTATGGTGTATGAGTGAATGTACATATAATACATTTTTAAACTTCACTCATTTCTTCAAACTTTTTTTCACAATTTTCATATTTCTTGTATTTGACTCCAAGAAAACTTTTTCACAAAACTTTGTGTTGACTAAAAAACTTTTTACCCACCTACGTCATATTTGACAGATACGTAAATTTACTCCACCCCCATAGACATAAAATGCCAAGGAAAACATGGAAATATTGAGAATATTGAAAAAGACTATTTATTTTATTTAGTGGTTTCTTATGCTCCTAAAGTAACTTCTGATTTATAACATTTATCCATAAACTGATTTGTTCACACAATTATAATGTAAAAAATGTAATAGTTTTAAATAACATATTTTCCTTGTAGGCTCAGTGTGGATGATCGGTCCCAGATTAAATTCCTGCACTGTCCTGTCGTATTTTATTTTTATACACAATATATCACATATTATAGTTGTCGTAATTGCCAGTTGTCGTCACACAATGTTAAAAATTGCGGCCCTCGCTAACTGCGGGCCTTGCGATGAGCACCAAAGGTGCTCATTGAGAGGCCTGTAAGACTTAGGCTGCCATGAGCGCCGAAGGCGCTCATTGCAGGGCAGGCGATGAGCGCCGCAGTCGCTCATCACGTTATATTAGTATTACTATTTTATCAGTTACAAGCACAAGCATTTTTTAGTACATTATCATAACCACAAGTGTTCACCTTCTTGGATTTTTCAACATTTTTAATTTTTTCAACCTGAAAATAAAATGGATTTAATTGCGATTTTATGCCCCTAATCTAAAACAAATAGTCCATAATGTCAAAGAGGAAACACATCTATGCATTTTTCTAAACTTTTCACAAATTACAAACGTTAAAGCCTTGATTGCGCAGGGATCAGCCCCTTTGATGAGAACCTTTAAATAATCTTAAATGTACATGCAATTGCCTTCAAAAGACACATTGAATGGAACCCTCCTGTGTGCAATTAAGTTGTGACAAGATCCCAGAATAAACACACCTTGTTCTGGAAGGTCACAGAGTTTGTTAGAGAGCATATCTAAACAAACATCATCATGAAGACCAATGAAGTATTCAAATAAATCATGGATACGGTTCTGGAGAGGCATCAGTCATGGTTCCATTCTAAAAACAATATTTTAAACATACTCAGGAGGACCTTTAAATACATTATTAATAATGGAAGAAATATGGCACAACTGCAAGTCTGCCTAAAGAAAGCCGCTCTCATATACTCAGTGACCAGGTAAGGTGTACATTAGTCAAAGAAGTAAGCTGGAAGGAGGAGGAGAGATCCACAGCTTCGATAGGAGTAACTGTAACAAGATGCTCCACAAAGCAGATCTACATATTGCTGGAAAAAAAATAATAATCAAATTCCATATTAGGCTCGGAAAAAAATGCTTGTAGGAGACTGAGCAAAGATGTGTAAAAAAATTCTGATGAATCTAAAATGTAAATTCAAAGCCAGTCACTCCCATCCCTACATGAAGTCCGCTAGTGATAGCCTTATGTTGTGACTATATTTTTCATCACCTGGTACTGGGGAACTGATCAGGATTGAAAATAGCTGTTCACCAACTATCCTTACCTACCCTGACAGAGCAGAGCATGAGTAAATTTGATAAAGAACAATTTAAAAATCACTATATTTAAATGAGGAAATATAGTATAGACTTCACCCAAACACATACAGCTGTACTTGCTGCCAAAAGGTGTTTTTACCAAATATTGGGCTAAAGTATTGAAATATTAAACTTTTGTGTCACACTAAAAAAATATTTTGCTTCGTCAAAGTGTCACATATTGTGTATAAATCAAATAATAAAATGCAAAATACACTGCAAAATATGATAAAGTCCAAGGGGATGAACACTGTAGCTTGATGTCTGTAAATTATACTCCACATATACCATTGTTTGTTTGTACAGCATGTGCTTCACAATACCAGTTTGATACACATGTAACTATACTTAAATTATTTTCTTTCTTTTACAGACTGTAAAATAAAATATATGGAGACTATGAAAGAAAAATATAAAAGAATTCAAGACAAAAATGCACGTTTAGGGGAAATGGTTCACCTAGCAAGAAGATACACTAATCTGCTTATGATAAGAAGGAATCGTAATAAAGAAGAGAGAGAACATGAAATGACAAGTACAGGTCTACACCACCTACAGATCATGGATAGCAGAGCTTCAGGGGAGTATTCACAAACCAGTATTGAGGCTTTGTTTGATCCTGGGGAATACTGGGAAATTCCAGGATTTGTAGTGTTACAGGGACCTGCCGGCATTGGAAAAACCATGGCCGTTCAGAAGATCATGCTTGACTGGGCCTCTGGAAATCTTTATCAAGCCACATTTAACTATGTGTTTTGTGTAAGTTGTAGAGGAATCAACAACATCACTAGTACAATGAGCTTTGCTGGGTTTATATCAAGGATGTGTCAGCTGAAATGCTCAGACATAATGATGAAGGCAATATTAGAAGATTCGAAAAAAATCCTCTTTATCATTGATGGTTTTGATGAATTAAAATGGCAACTTCAGGAGGAAACAGAGGTTTGTGACGACCCTTTTCAGGAGACATCTGTGGAAATACTTTTAAACAGACTATTAAGAAAACATATTATGGAACAAGCTTCGATACTAATTACCACAAGACCTTTTACACTAGAGACACTCAGGAAATGTGTCCCTTTTACACGAAATGTTGAAATTATGGGATTTACAGGGGAGACGCGCAAGGAGTATTTCTATAATTTCTTTGAAAAAAAGGAACAGGCAGACATGGCTCTTACTGTGATAACAGAAAACGATACTCTATTCACTATGTGCAGAGTACCTATCACTTGTTGGATTGTATGTACTGTGATGAAACTGGAAATGGAAAAGAGCTTAAATATATCACTTTATAAAACAACCACTTCTGTTTACCTCCTTTACTTGAAGAGTTTAATAAAATATCACAAGAGAGACTCCAGTCAGTGTGTACTCAGCTGTGTGAAGAAGTTGTGCGCTCTAGCCAAGGATGGGATTTGGGAACAAAAAATCCTATTTGAAGAAGAAGACCTGACACATCATGGACTTACTGAGTCAGAGATAGAGTCTCTCTTTCGGAATGAGAATGTCTTCCAAAGGGACATTGAATACTACACCTGCTACAGTTTCATTCATTTGAGCATACAGGAGTTTTTTGCAGCTCTCTATTATGTGCTGATTGAAGATAAAGAAAGCAGTGACCACCCGCAGGATCTCCTTAGTTACAGAGAAGTAATGGGTCTGATAAATGGATTGGTCCGTCATTTGTTTCCATTAACCGGACAGTTCCTGTCTGGTCTCTGTGGAAAGGACCAAGAAAAGGAAATGGAAAAACTGTTGGGATGTAAATTTCCAAAGGGCCCCATATTTGCCCTAGAGGAATGGCTGAGAAAAACATGTTCTCAAGAAGACAAAACGTATAATGTTTTCACTGGAGTTAAATACTTGCATGAGATGCAGGATGCAGGCTTTGTGGGGAGAATGATGGGTTGCTTCCTACAGATGTCATTTAGCAACATAGAAATGGATCACTATTACAGAGAGATTTCTTATTGCTTGATGAACAGTCCAAGAGATGATCACAAAATTACTTTTTCAAGATGTAACATGAATACAAAATGCCTCAAGATGTTAGCTCCAGCTCTCTGCAAGTGTACCGAGATTAAGTAAGTATTGTACTGGGAAATATGTTGTTAACACAACATAGGAGCAAGGTAAATGTGGATAAATATATACCGAGGTATATTGAGTATATAGTCTATTTATAGATGTAATAAATTGTACTCTATTGTCATCACCGTCCTTCCTCAAACAAAACCCTCTATTAAAAGTACACAGTAAAGGTCCTTATTATGATTTTAGAATGGTATTATGTTAGGCAAATAACTTCTCAAGATTTTTTCTCTGGCTCCCTACTTTTTAAAATTTCTGCATAAAAAATAGCATCATTCAAGTACAAGTATCTATTTTTTAATAAATCTATAGGCAAATTATAGGTAACATTTACATTTCTATCATAGTCCGTGGATGGGGAACTTATGGGCTGCAGGCCAAAATGTAGCACCTGGCATGTTTTGGGTCAGTGTTTGGTTATACAATGAGGAAGGCTCATATGAGACAAAGTGCATAATAATAAATGTAACATGTCTTTTTTTTTCCTATGGGCCATTACTTCAATTCCAAAAATGCAACCTCCCTAATTTAAACCCTTTTTTATGTAAATTACATATTTTAATACAAAACAGAAATAAAAACACGCATCTTTATCAAACAAAAACGAATAAAAAATACAAGGTGGGCCTAGATACATGGGGATAAGGCACTTGTGATATTAGACATAATCATACACATATGGGAAACATTTTCCTAAAAATTATCCAATCCTTGTAACCTAAAAATATATTCCTCATGGAATAAGATGGGTCCTGCCCTTTTGATTATAGGGAAAGAAAAAAACCCTATCTCAGAAATGGTCATTCCCTATGGCCTTATTCACATAGAGCCTCATTATCAGCTAGTAGTGTAATTAGAATCAATTAGAATAAGAGAAAAAGTAAACTCCAAATGTCCCCAAATGGTATTGATCAATTCTTTGTTATCATGGCAAGGGGTGGATAGTCCCAACGGATTTGACTTGAATTATGCTAAACTTTTATTGAAAATGTATTTAAAATAGACAAAAATATAATTAAAAATCTTATGTACAGAAAAATCTCATACTGTGGTCTAAGATCTGAATGTCCAGAGTCACCCTGTGATGTTTGTGGACTTGATAACAATCTCTTATGTAATAAAAGCACCAAACATTGGCAGTTGCCAAAACCCAAAAAACTTTAATATTACTGACTGTCTAATAACTCATTTATATAGCCCCATTCTTTTGCTTTGAATAATATATGAACTTCTTTAGGATAAAGAATGCTCATGTTCTAGTTTGATAAATTGACACAGTTGTCTAATAATGCATTTTATATTGTATAGAAAGGTATTAAATCACTAATCAGGGAGAAACAGATGTCAAAAGAATGATTATTGTGTCACTGATGTAATCTGGCATATAGTGTGCGAACTATTGGGTGAAACTCAGATATGCTTTATAGGTCTTAATCCAACCGTTATAAAAGATAAATCTAATATTATTACAGATATGTGGCTCTGTAACAAAGCTTTACCATAAATGCACAATACCTGGTAAACGGTACTTTCTGACATTATAAAGTGGTATTCACTAAATAGGGGGTCCTACAAGCCTATCTTAAGGCTTGTAGGACCCCCTATTTATCCTCGCGCTAGCTCAGATCTAACACAATGTTTGTCTTACTGGGTTAAGACCCAAATATACTTTATGAATATCAGTCTACTTTTACTAAAGAACAAATCTGGTATTATAACATAAGGACATAAGGACCAATATTCTATGACTCTGCGAAAAAGCTATATACAGAAAATAGTTGTGGCACTTACTAACATAATATATATACAGATGGTCCCCGGTTAAAGATTCCTAAGAACTTTCTTAAGTTGGATTTGTAAGTAAATGGGATCCCTGATGAATAATAATACTGTAAAAAACCCTGTTATCCGACACCTATGGGGACTCCCTATTGCACGATAACTGTAGTTTCCGGTTAATCAGGAGTCCCCGAATTTAAGGGTCTAAATGACCCTTAAACCCTCAAAATGCCTGTGCATGTATATACCGAGGGGAGACCGAGACAGCGTTGTGTGCAGGTATATACCGAGGGGAGACCAAGACATTGGTGTGTGCAGGTATATACAGAGGGGAGACCGGGACAGCAGTGTGTGCAGGTATATACCGAGGAGAGACCGAGATATCGGTGTGTGCAGTATATACAGAGGGGAGACCGAGATATCGATGTGTGCAGGTATATACAGAGGGGAGACCGAGACATGTGTGTATGCGGTATATACCGATGGGAGACTGAGGTAGAGAGGTGTGTGCAGGTATATACAGAGGAGAGACCGAGACAGCAGTGTGTGCAGTATATACCGAAGGGAGACCGAGATATCGGTGTGTGTGCAGGTATATACCGAGGGGAGACCGAGACATGTGTGTGTGTGTGTGCAGTATATACCGAGGGGAGACCGAGACATGTGTGTGTGTGCAGGTATATACCGAGGGGAGACCGAGATATCGGTGTGTGCAGGTATATACCAAGGGGAGCCAGAGACATTGGTGTGTGCAGGTATATACCGAGGGGAGCCTGAGATATCGGTGTGTGCAGGTATATACCGAGGGGAGACCGAGACATGTGTGTGTGTGTGTGCAGTATATACTGAGGGGAGACCGAGACATGTGTGTGTGTGTGTGTGTGCAGTATATACCGAGGGGAGACCGAGACATGTGTGTGTGTGCAGGTATATACCGAGGGGAGACCGAGATATCGGTGTGTGCAGGTATATACCAAGGGGAGCCAGAGACATCGGTGTGTGCAGGTATATACAGAGGGGAGACCGAGATATCGGTGTGTGCAGGTATATACCGAGGGGAGACCGAGACATGTGTGTGTGTGCAGGTATATACCGAGGGGAGCCCGAGATATCGGTGTGTGCAGGTATATACCGAGGGGAGACCGAGACATGTGTGTGTGCAGTATATACTGAGGGGAGACCGAGACATGTGTGTGTGTGCAGGTATATACCGAGGGGAGACCGAGATATCGGTGTGTGCAGGTATATACCGAGGGGAGACCGAGACAGCGGTGTGTGCAGGTATATACTGAGGGGAGACCGAGATATCGGTGTGTGCAGGTATATACCGAGAGGAGACCGAGACATGTGTGTGTGTGTGCAGTATATACCGAGGGGAGACCGAGACAGAGGTGTGCAGGTATATACCGAGGGGAGACCGAGACAGCGGTGTGTGCAGGTATATACCGAGGGGAGACCGAGATATCGGTGTGTGCAGGTATATACCGAGGGGAGACCGAGACATGTGTGTGTGTGTGTGCAGTATATACCGAGGGGAGACAGAGACAGCGGTGTGCAGGTATATACCTAGGGGAGACCGAGACAGCGGTGTGTGCAGGTATATACCGAGGGGAGACCGAGATATCGGTGTGTGCAGGTATATACCGAGGGGAGCCCGAGATATCGGTGTGTGCAGGTATATACCGAGGGGAGCCCGAGATATCGGTGTGTGCAGGTATATACCGAGGGGAGACCGAGACATGTGTGTGTGTGTGTGCAGTATATACCGAGGGGAGACCGAGACATCGGTGTGTGCGGTATATACCGAGGGGAGACAGAGATATCGGTGTGTGCAGGTATATACCGAGGGGAGACCGAGATATCGGTGTGTGCAGGTATATACCGAGGGGAGACCGAGATATCGGTGTGTGGAGGTATATACCAAGGAGAGACCAAGACAGCGGTGTGTGCAGGTATATACCAAGGGGAGCCAGAGACATCGGTGTGTGCAGGTATATACTGAGGGGAGACCGAGACAGCGGTGTGTGCAGTTATATACCAAGGGGAGCTTGAGATATCAGTGTGTGCAGGTATATACCGAGGGGAGACCGAGATATCGGTGTGTGCAGGTATATACCAAGGAGAGACCAAGACAGTGGTGTGTGCAGGTATATACTGAGGGGAGACCGAGATATCGGTGTGTGCAGGTATATAGGTATATACCAAGGAGAGACCAAGACAGCGGTGTGTGCAGGTATATACCGAGGGGAGCCCGAGATATCAGTGTGTGCAGGTATATACCAAGGAGAGACCAAGACAGTAAGTTGGATTTGTAAGTAAATGGGATCCCTGATGAATAATAATACTGTAAAAAACCCTGTTATCCGACACCTATGGGGACTCCCTATTGCACGATAACTGTAGTTTCCGGTTAATCAGGAGTCCCCGAATGTAAGGGTCTAAATGACCCTTAAACCCTCAAAATGCCTGTGCATGTATATACCGAGGGGAGACCGAGACAGCGTTGTGTGCAGGTATATACCGAGGGGAGACCAAGACATTGGTGTGTGCAGGTATATACAGAGGGGAGACCGGGACAGCAGTGTGTGCAGGTATATACCGAGGAGAGACCGAGATATCGGTGTGTGCAGGTATATACAGAGGGGAGACCGAGATATCGATGTGTGCAGGTATATACAGAAGGGAGACCGAGACATGTGTGTATGCGGTATATACCGATGGGAGACTGAGGTAGAGAGGTGTGTGCAGGTATATACAGAGGAGAGACAGAGATAACGGTGTGTGCAGGTATATACCGAGGGGAGACCGAGACAGCAGTGTGTGCAGTATATACCGAAGGGAGACCGAGATATCGGTGTGTGTGCAGGTATATACCGAGGGGAGACCGAGACATGTGTGTGTGTGTGTGTGCAGTATATACCGAGGGGAGACCGAGACATGTGTGTGTGTGCAGGTATATACCGAGGGGAGACCGAGATATCGGTGTGTGCAGGTATATACCAAGGGGAGCCAGAGACATTGGTGTGTGCAGGTATATACTGGGGGGAGACCGAGACAGCTGTGTGTGCAGGTATATACCGAGGGGAGCCTGAGATATCGGTGTGTGCAGGTATATACCGAGGGGAGACCGAGACATGTGTGTGTGTGTGTGCAGTATATACTGAGGGGAGACCGAGACATGTGTGTGTGTGTGTGTGCAGTATATACCGAGGGGAGACCGAGACATGTGTGTGTGTGCAGGTATATACCGAGGGGAGACCGAGATATCGGTGTGTGCAGGTATATACCGAGGGGAGACCGAGACATGTGTGTGTGTGCAGGTATATACCGAGGGGAGCCAGAGACATCGGTGTGTGCAGGTATATACCGAGGGGAGCCCGAGATATCGGTGTGTGCAGGTATATACCGAGGGGAGACCGAGACATGTGTGTGTGCAGTATATACCGAGGGGAGACCGAGACAGCGTTGTGCAGGTATATACCGAGGGGAGACCGAGACATGTGTGTGTGTGTGTGCAGTATATACCGAGGGGAGACCGAGACATGTGTGTGTGTGCAGGTATATACCGAGGGGAGACCGAGACATGTGTGTGTGTGCAGGTATATACCGAGGGGAGACCGAGATATCGGTGTGTGCAGGTATATACCGAGGGGAGACCGAGACATGTGTGTGTGCAGTATATACCGAGGGGAGACCGAGACAGCGGTGTGTGCAGGTATATACTGAGGGGAGACCAAGACAGCGGTGTGTGCAGTATATACCGAGGGGAGACCGAGACAGCGGTGTGCAGGTATATACCGAGGGGAGACCGAGACAGCGGTGTGTGCAGGTATATACCGAGGGGAGACCGAGATATCGGTGTGTGCAGGTATATACCGAGGGGAGACCGAGACATGTGTGTGTGTGTGTGCAGTATATACCGAGGGGAGACAGAGACAGCGGTGTGCAGGTATATACCGAGTGGAAACCGAGACAGCGGTGTGTGCAGGTATATACCTAGGGGAGACCAAGACAGCAGTGTGTGCAGGTATATACCGAGGGGAGACCGAGATATCGGTGTGTGCAGGTATATACCGAGGGGAGCCCGAGATATCGGTGTGTGCAGGTATATACAGAGGGGAGACAGAGATAACGGTGTGTGCAGGTATATACCGAGGGGAGACCGAGACATGTGTGTGTGTGTGTGCAGTATATACCGAGGGGAGACCGAGACATCGGTGTGTGCGGTATATACCGAGGGGAGACAGAGATATCGGTGTGTGCAGGTATATACCAAGGGGAGACCGAGACATCGGTGTGTGCGGTATATACCGAGGGGAGACAGAGATATCGGTGTGTGCAGGTATATACCGAGGGGAGACCGAGATATCGGTGTGTGGAGGTATATACCAAGGAGAGACCAAGACAGCGGTGTGTGCAGGTATATACCAAGGGGAGCCAGAGACATCGGTGTGTGCAGGTATATACTGAGGGGAGACCGAGACAGCGGTGTGTGCAGTTATATACCAAGGGGAGCTTGAGATATCAGTGTGTGCAGGTATATACCGAGGGGAGACCGAGATATCGGTGTGTGCAGGTATATACCGAGGGGAGACCGAGACATGTGTGTGTGCAGGTATATACAGAGGGGAGACCGGGACAGCAGTGTGTGCAGGTATATACCGAGGGGAGCCCGAGATATCGGTGTGTGCAGGTATATACCAAGGAGAGACCAAGACAGCGGTGTGTGCAGGTATATACCGAGGGGAGCCCGAGATATCAGTGTGTGCAGGTATATACCAAGGAGAGACCAAGACAGTGGTGTGTGCAGGTATATACTGAGGGGAGACCGAGATATCGGTGTGTGCAGGTATATACCAAGGAGAGACCAAGACAGTGGTGTGTGCAGGTATATACTGAGGGGAGACCGAGACATGTGTGTGTGTGTGTGTGCGGTATATACCGAGGGGAGCCCGAGATATCGGTGTGTGCAGTATATACCGAGGGGAGACTGAGATATCGGTGTGTGCAGGTATATACTGAGGGGAGACCGAGACAGCGGTGTGTGCAGGTATATACCGAGGGGAGCCTGAGATATCGGTGTGTGCAGGTATATACTGAGGGGAGACCGAGACAGCGGTGTGTGCAGGTATATACCGAGGGGAGCCTGAGACATTGGTGTGTGCAGGTATATACTGAGGGGAGACCGAGACAGCGGTGTGTGCAGGTATATACCAAGGAAAGACCAAGACAGCAGTGTGTGCAGGTATATACCGAGGGGAGCCCGAGACATTGGTGTGTGCAAGTATATACTGAGGGGAGACCGAGACATGTGTGTGTGCAGTATATACCGAGGGGAGACAGAGATAACGGTGTGTGCAGGTATATACCGAGGGGAGCCCGAGACATTGGTGTGTGCAGGTATATACCGAGGCGAGACCAAGACATTGGTGTGTGCAGGTATACACTGAGGGGAGACGAGACAGGTGTGTGTGCAGGTATATACTGAGGGGAGATCGAGACAGAGGTGTGTGTGTGTGTGTGTGCGGTATATACAGAGGAGAGTCCGAGATATCGGTGTGTGCAGGTATATACCTATATACCGAGGGGAGACCGAGATATCGGTGTGTGCAGATATATACCAAGGAGAGACCAAGACAGCGGTGTGCAGGTATATACCAAGGGGAGCCAGAGACATCAGTGTATGCAGGTATATACCGAGTGGAAACCGAGACAGCGGTGTGTGCAGGTATATACCGAGGGGAGACCGGGACAGCAGTGTGTGCAGGTATATACCGAGGGGAGACCGGGACAGCAGTGTGTGCAGTATATACAGAGGAGAGACCGAGATATCGGTGTGTGCAGGTGTATACCGAGGGGAGACCGAGATATCGGTGTGTGCAGGTATATACCGAGGGGAGGCCGAGATATCGGTGTGTGCAGGTATATACCGAGGGGAGACCGAGACATGTGTGTGTGTGTGTGCAGTATATACCGAGGGGAGACCGAGACAGCGGTGTGCAGGTATATACCTAGGGGAGACCGAGACAGCGGTGTGTGCAGATATATACCGAGGGGAGCCCGAGATATCGGTGTGTGCAGGTATATACCGAGGGGAGACCGAGACAGCGGTGTGTGCAGGTATATACCGAGGGGAGCCTGAGATATCGGTGTGTGCAGGTATATACTGAGGGGAGACCGAGACAGCGGTGTGTGCAGGTATATACCGAGGGGAGCCCGAGACATTGGTGTGTGCAGGTATCTACTGAGGGGAGACCGAGACAGCGGTGTGTGCAGGTATATACCGAGGGGAGCCCGAGACAGCGGTGTGTGCAGGTATATACCAAGGAAAGACCAAGACAGCAGTGTGTGCAGGTATATACCGAGGGGAGACCGAGACAGCGGTGTGTGCAGGTATATACCGAGGGGAGCCTGAGATATCGGTGTGTGCAGGTATATACTGAGGGGAGACCGAGACAGCGGTGTGTGCAGGTATATACCAAGGGGAGCCCGAGACATTGGTGTGTGCAGGTATATACTGAGGGGAGACCGAGACAGCGGTGTGTGCAGGTATATACCGAGGGGAGCCCGAGACAGCGGTGTGTGCAGGTATATACCAAGGAAAGACCAAGACAGCAGTGTGTGCAGGTATATACCGAGGGGAGCCCGAGACATTGGTGTGTGCAGGTATATACTGAGGGGAGACCGAGACATGTGTGTGTGCAGTATATACCGAGGGGAGACCGAGACATTGGTGTGTGCAGGTATATACCGAGGGGAGACCGAGACAGCGGTGTGCAGGTATATAGCTAGGGGAGACCGAGACAGCGGTGTGTGCAGGTATATACCGAGGGGAGACCGAGATATCGGTGTGTGCAGGTATATACCGAGGGGAGACCGAGATATCGGTGTGTGGAGGTATATACCAAGGGGAGCCAGAGACAGCGGTGTGTGCAGGTATATACCAAGGGGAGCCTGAGATATCGGTGTGTGCAGGTATTTACCGAGGGGAGAACGAGACAGCGGTGTGTGCGGTATATACCGAGGGGAGCCCGAGATATCGGTGTGTGCAGGTATATACCGAGGGGAGACCGAGACAGCGGTGTGTGCAGGTATATACCGAGGGGAGCCTGAGATATCGGTGTGTGCAGGTATATACAGAGGGGAGACCGAGACATGTGTGTATGCGGTATATACCGATGGGAGACTGAGGTAGAGAGGTGTGTGCAGGTATATACAGAGGAGAGACAGAGATAACGGTGTGTGCAGGTATATACCGAGGGGAGACCGAGACAGCAGTGTGTGCAGGTATATACCGAAGGGAGACCGAGATATCGGTGTGTGTGCAGGTATATACCGAGGGGAGACCGAGACATGTGTGTGTGTGTGTGCAGTATATACCGAGGGGAGACCGAGACATGTGTGTGTGTGCAGGTATATACCGAGGGGAGACCGAGATATCGGTGTGTGCAGGTATATACCAAGGGGAGCCAGAGACATCGGAGTGTGCAGGTATATACCGAGGGGAGCCCGAGATATCGGTGTGTGCAGGTATATACCGAGGGGAGACCGAGACATGTGTGTGTGCAGTATATACCGAGGGGAGACCGAGACAGCGGTGTGCAGGTATATACCGAGGGGAGACCGAGACAGCGGTGTGTGCAGGTATATACCGAGGGGAGCCCGAGACATGTGTGTGTGTGTGCAGTATATACCGAGGGGAGACCGAGATATCGGTGTGTGCAGGTATATACCGAGGGGAGACCGAGACATGTGTGTGTGCAGGTATATACTGAGGGGAGACCGAGATATCGGTGTGTGCAGTATATACCGAGGGGAGACCGAGACAGCGGTGTGTGCAGGTATATACTGAGGGGAGACCGAGATATCGGTGTGTGCAGGTATATACCGAGGGGAGACCGAGACATGTGTGTGTGTGTGTGCAGTATATACCGAGGGGAGACAGAGACAGCGGTGTGCAGGTATATACCTAGGGGAGACCGAGACAGCGGTGTGTGCAGGTATATACCGAGGGGAGACCGAGATATCGGTGTGTCCAGGTATATACCGAGGGGAGACCGAGACATGTGTGTGTGTGTGTGCAGTATATACCGAGGGGAGACAGAGACAGCGGTGTGTGCGGTATATACCGAGGGGAGACAGAGATATCGGTGTGTGCAGGTATATACCGAGGGGAGACCGAGATATCGGTGTGTGCAGGTATATACCGAGGGGAGACCGAGATATCGGTGTGTGCAGGTATATACCGAGGGGAGACCGAGATATCGGTGTGTGGAGGTATATACCAAGGAGAGACCAAGACAGCGGTGTGTGCAGGTATATACCAAGGGGAGCCAGAGACATCGGTGTGTGCAGGTATATACTGAGGGGAGACCGAGACAGCGGTGTGTGCAGTTATATACCAAGGGGAGCTTGAGATATCGGTGTGTGCAGGTATATACCGAGGGGAGACCGAGATATCGGTGTGTGCAGGTATATACCAAGGAGAGACCAAGACAGTGGTGTGTGCAGGTATATACTGAGGGGAGACCGAGATATCGGTGTGTGGAGGTATATACCAAGGAGAGACCAAGACAGCGGTGTGTGCAGGTATATACCAAGGGGAGCCAGAGACATCGGTGTGTGCAGGTATATACTGAGGGGAGACCGAGACAGCGGTGTGTGCAGTTATATACCAAGGGGAGCTTGAGATATCGGTGTGTGCAGGTATATACCGAGGGGAGACCGAGATATCGGTGTGTGCAGGTATGTACCAAGGAGAGACCAAGACAGCGGTGTGTGCAGGTATATACCGAGGGGAGCCCGAGATATCAGTGTGTGCAGGTATATACCAAGGAGAGACCAAGACAGTGGTGTGTGCAGGTATATACTGAGGGGAGACCGAGACATGTGTGTGTGTGTGTGTGCGGTATATACCGAGGGGAGCCCGAGATATCGGTGTGTGCAGTATATACCGAGGGGAGACTGAGATATCGGTGTGTGCAGGTATATACCGAGGGGAGACCGAGATATCGGTGTGTGCAGGTATATACTGAGGGGAGACCGAGACAGCGGTGTGTGCAGATATATACCGAGGGGAGCCCGAGATATCGGTGTGTGCAGGTATATACCGAGGGGAGACCGAGACAGCGGTGTGTGCAGGTATATACCGAGGGGAGCCTGAGATATCGGTGTGTGCAGGTATATACTGAGGGGAGACCGAGACAGCGGTGTGTGCAGGTATATACCGAGGGGAGCCTGAGACATTGGTGTGTGCAGGTATATACTGAGGGGAGACCGAGACAGCGGTGTGTGCAGGTATATACCGAGGGGAGCCCGAGACATTGGTGTGTGCAAGTATATACTGAGGGGAGACCGAGACATGTGTGTGTGCAGTATATACCGAGGGGAGACAGAGATAACGGTGTGTGCAGGTATATACCGAGGGGAGCCCGAGACATTGGTGTGTGCAGGTATATACCGAGGCGAGACCAAGATATCGGTTTGTGCAGGTATATACCAAGGAGAGACCAAGACATTGGTGTGTGCAGGTATACACTGAGGGGAGACGAGACAGAGGTGTGTGTGTGTGTGTGTGCGGTATATACAGAGGAGAGTCCGAGATATCGGTGTGTGCAGGTATATACCTATATACCGAGGGGAGACCGAGATATCGGTGTGTGCAGATATATACCAAGGAGAGACCAAGACAGCGGTGTGCAGGTATATACCAAGGGGAGCCAGAGACATCAGTGTATGCAGGTATATACCGAGTGGAAACCGAGACAGCGGTGTGTGCAGGTATATACCGAGGGGAGACCGGGACAGCAGTGTGTGCAGGTATATACCGAGGGGAGACCGGGACAGCAGTGTGTGCAGTATATACAGAGGAGAGACCGAGATATTGGTGTGTGCAGGTGTATACCGAGGGGAGACCGAGATATCGGTGTGTGCAGGTATATACCGAGGGGAGGCCGAGATATCGGTGTGTGCAGGTATATACCGAGGGGAGACCGAGACATGTGTGTGTGTGTGTGCAGTATATACCGAGGGGAGACCGAGACAGCGGTGTGCAGGTATATACCTAGGGGAGACCGAGACAGCGGTGTGTGCAGGTATATACTGAGGGGAGACCGAGACAGCGGTGTGTGCAGATATATACCGAGGGGAGCCCGAGATATCGGTGTGTGCAGGTATATACCGAGGGGAGACCGAGACAGCGGTGTGTGCAGGTATATACCGAGGGGAGCCTGAGATATCGGTGTGTGCAGGTATATACTGAGGGGAGACCGAGACAGCGGTGTGTGCAGGTATATACCGAGGGGAGCCCGAGACATTGGTGTGTGCAGGTATATACTGAGGGGAGACCGAGACAGCGGTGTGTGCAGGTATATACCGAGGGGAGCCCGAGACAGCGGTGTGTGCAGGTATATACCAAGGAAAGACCAAGACAGCAGTGTGTGCAGGTTTATACCGAGGGGAGCCCGAGACATTGGTGTGTGCAAGTATATACTGAGGGGAGACCGAGACATGTGTGTGTGCAGTATATACCGAGGGGAGACAGAGATAACGGTGTGTGCAGGTATATACCGAGGCGAGACCAAGATATCGGTTTGTGCAGGTATATACCAAGGAGAGACCAAGACATTGGTGTGTGCAGGTATACACTGAGGGGAGACGAGACAGGTGTGTGTGCAGGTATATACTGAGGGGAGATCGAGACAGAGGTGTGTGTGTGTGTGTGCGGTATATACCGAGGAGAGTCCGAGATATCGGTGTGTGCAGGTATATACCTATATACCGAGGGGAGACCGAGATATCGGTGTGTGCAGATATATACCAAGGAGAGACCAAGACAGCGGTGTGCAGGTATATACCAAGGGGAGCCAGAGACATCAGTGTATGCAGGTATATACCGAGGGGAAACCGAGACAGCGGTGTGTGCAGGTATATACCGAGGGGAGACCGGGACAGCAGTGTGTGCAGTATATACAGAGGAGAGACCGAGATATCGGTGTGTGCAGGTGTATACCGAGGGGAGACCGAGATATCGGTGTGTGCAGGTATATACCGAGGGGAGGCCGAGATATCGGTGTGTGCAGGTATATACCGAGGGGAGACCGAGACATGTGTGTGTGTGTGTGCAGTATATACCGAGGGGAGACCGAGACAGCGGTGTGCAGGTATATACCTAGGGGAGACCGAGACAGCGGTGTGTGCAGGTATATACCGAGGGGAGACCGAGATATCGGTGTGTGCAGGTATATACCGAGGGGAGACCGAGATATCGGTGTGTGGAGGTATATACCAAGGAGAGACCAAGACAGCGGTGTGTGCAGGTATATACCAAGGGGAGCCAGAGACATCGGTGTGTGCAGGTATATACTGAGGGGAGACCGAGACAGCGGTGTGTGCAGGTATATACCGAGGGGAGCCCAAGATATCAGTGTGTGCAGGTATATACAGAGGGGAGACCGAGATATCGGTGTGTGCAGGTATTTACCGAGGGGAGAACGAGACAGCGGTGTGTGCGGTATATACCGAGGGGAGCCCGAGATATCGGTGTGTGCAGGTATATACCGAGGGGAGACCGAGATATCGGTGTGTGCAGGTATATACCGAGGGGAGACCGAGATATCGGTGTGTGCAGGTATATACCAAGGGGAGCCCGAGACAGCGGTGTGTGCAGGTATATACCAATTAGAGACCAAGACAGCGGTGTGTGCAGGTATATACCGAGGGTAGCCCGAGACATCGGTGTGAGCAGGTATATACTGAGGGGAGACCGAGACATGTGTGTGTGTGCAGTATATACCGAGGGGAGACCGAGATATCGTGTGTGCAGGTATATACCGAGGGGAGACAGAGATATCGGTGTGTGCAGGTATATACCAAGGAGAGACCAAGACAGCGGTGTGTGCAGGTATATACTGAGGGGAGACCGAGATATCGGTGTGTGCAGGTATATACCGAGGGGAGACCGAGATATCGGTGTGTGCAGGTATATATCGAGGGGAGACCGAGATATCGGTGAGTGCAGGTATATACCGAGGGGAGACCGAGATATTGGTGTGTGCAGGTATATACCAAGGAGAGACCGAGATATCGGTGTGTGCAGGTATATACCAGGGAGAGACCAAGACATCGGTGTGTGCGGTATATACCGAGGGGAGACCGAGATATCGGTGTGTGCAGGTATATACCAAGGAAAGACCAAGACAGCGGTGTGTGCAGGTATATACCGAGGGGAGCCCGAGACAGCGGTGTGTGCAGGTATATACCGAGGGGTGCCCGAGACAGCGGTGTGTGCAGGTATATACCAAGGAGAGACCAAGACAGCGGTGTGTGCAGGTATATACCGAGGAGAGACTAATATATCGGTGTGTGCAGGTACTGTATATACCGAGGGGAGACCGAGACAGCGGTGTGTGCAGGTATATACCGAGGGGAGCCCGAGACATCGGTGTCTGCAGGTATATACTGAGGGGAGACCGAGACATGTGTGTGTGTGCAGTATATACCGAGGGGAGACTGAGACAGCAGTGTGTGCGGTATATATACTGAGGGGAGACTGAGGTAGAGAGGTGTGTGCAGGTATATACCGAGGGGAGCCCGAGATATCGGTGTGTGCAGGTATATACCGAGGGGAGCCAGAGACAGCGGTTGTGTGCAGGTATATACCAAGGAGAGACCAAGACAGAGGTGTGTGCAGGTATATACCAAGGGAAGCCAGAGACATCGGTGTGTGCATGTATATACTGAGGGGAGACCGGGACAGCAGTGTGTGCAGTATACACTGAGGGGAGACCGAGACATGTGTGTGTGTGTGCAGTATATACCGCGGGGAGACCGAGACAGCAGTGTGTACGGTATATACCGAGGGGAGGCTGAGGGAGAGAGGTGTGTGCAGGTATATTCCGAGGGGAGACCGAGATATCGGTGTGTGCAGGTATATAGTGAGGGGAGCCCGAGACAGCGGTGTGTGCAGGTATATAACGAGGGGAGACCAAGACAGCGGTGTGTGCAGGTGTGACGAAGTGCCCTTCGCCACTTTGTCTTGGAGAGGACTGTTTGCCAGCCTCCTGCCCTGCGACTATGGCCCTGGGACATATTGCCCTTTAAACACAGTATTCGGCCATACCAGAGTGTATGTCACTCATTCTGGCCCTTTACATACAGTGGGGTCATTCGGTACTTGCCCTGTGTGAGCGGTGATACCCCAGATAGTTATGCCATGGAGCCCATTCATATAATGAAAGACTATGGGAAAGACTTTAGCTACATGGCAATTGAACTGTGTGAAGAGGATCTGAGCGCTATTCGGTAGTTTTGTGCGCTCAGATCCCAGCTATCTGGGGATATGTGAAATGTGAGTAAATGTGAATTGCAGTAATGCTGATGGGTTGTCAAACTAGAGAATTGACCAACAAATACTTTTGTCCGGACATCCCCAGGCCGATACGTTGGTGTAAGAAATTAACTAATAACTAAATAATTAATGTATAATTTCTTCAAGTAATAAGTTCTTTTGGACAAATCAATAAACTAACATATGAATAAGTTTTATAATTCAAAGATATATTTTACATAAATTAATATACGGTTACACAATGGGTTTTAGACAAAACAGATAACAGACAAGAAGTATTAAGACGATATTTACAAAAATAATACTGATATGAATTCTACATTATGTAATATAAAGATACAGGATAATACCACTTGTGGTCAGTTTTTGAAGTTCAGCCTCCATCAGGTTTCTCTTTGGTCAGGACCAGGATCTGCTCAGCTGGGCTCATCTGGCACTCTTCTCTCTCTTCTCTCTGGACTGCATGAAAGCTCCTTCAACCTGGGCCAACCGGTACCTCTGCTGGTTGTCTGTTAGTTGCCTGCTGGTTGCCCACTGGTTGCCCACTGGTTGCCACTGGTTGCCCACTGGTTGCCTGCTGGTTGCCCACTGGTTGCCAACTCTTCCATAGATTCTTGGCTTTTTATATCATATTGTAGCTCATGACCCACCCTCTCTATACGTCATACATGGCTATAAGTTGAAATTAGACTGTTGGTGTCTATACAGGTGGTAACATTACACTCATATACACCCATCTAGAGTCTTGTATTCAGCTGTCTACAAATGCACACTTAAGACTTGCTGTTTTTACAGTAAATAAGACATTTGTGATTCTCTGAGTTATTTTAAAGAGGGCTACTCACACCTGTTGTCCTTTCCCACACACAGACTTGGATTTTAGCTAATTACATACACATATAGCTAGCTAATTTATACACATCTATAATATGTATATATATATATATATATATATATATATATATATATATATATATATATATTTGTGGGAATAATAAAAAAGACCTGAGGTATAATGCCTTGATACAAACACACAATTGTAATAACAAATGATTAACACTATATTTCTTACAGTTGTATATAATAAGTTATACAATACACATTGAAGTCATGTTAAAAGTTGTCTGTCTATAAGCCATATTTTTACATTGGGATCAGACCGTGTATGACGGCTTATGGTCACGGGGGAGGTGTGTAGCGGAACCCATCACTGTTTTACCCTGTTTTATGATTATTATGGTTAAAATATGATCCTACTATTATACTGCATGTATGTTGGTTTATACTCTGCAGAATATTGGCCCAGACTAGTGCAGACCTTGGCATGGGAGATAATCCTGTTACAGATAAGGAAGTCTATTGTATAAAGTGTTTTCATTCTCAGATAAGAACAAAGAAGGATGATCTAATCCATGTCTGATTGTATCCAAGTTGCCAGGTAGCCTCAGGGAGGTGTGACCCACCTATTGTCCCTCTATGTGTATTGTGTGGCCAACTATGGGAATATGTGAAATGTCTGTGTGTTATGTGTAAAAGATACTTTTACTAACTTTTGAACCCCTGGTCTGATTCATGCCATTTTTTAATATGTTGTTCCCCTGGGTGAGAGCTATTGAACGGTGCTGGACTTAAAGGTGTTGTAACAGAACCCATCACTGTTTTACCCTGTTTTATGATTATTATGGTTAAAATATGATCCTACTATTATACTGCATGTATGTTGGTTTATGCTCTGCAGAATATTGGCCTAGACTAGTGCAGCTACTTGGCATGGGAGATAATCCTGTTGCAGAGACTCCACATAAGATAAAGGAAGTCTATTGTATAAAGTGTTTTCATTCTCAGATAAGAACAAAGAAGTGTAATTGAATCAATGTCTGATTGTATCAAAGTTGCCAGGTAGCCTCGGGGAGGTGTGACCACACCTATTGTTCTCTTTATGTGTATTGTGTGGCCAAATATGGGCATGTGTATTGCCTGTGGGAAGAGATGTGTATAAATATTTCTGCACAACAAAATAAAGTTCAGTACTACTTGACCCTTCAAAACGTAGCTTCGTCTCATTATTGGAGGGGATCGCTATATCCTACTGGGGATTGCTATGCTTTTGCATACTCCCTTGAGCTGTAACGAGTCTGTGGTGGTTGTGGTGTCCGGTGCGGTGCTTGTAGGCCTTGACGCAAACTAGGACACGTCCATCAACGGAGGTACCCGGTCGGGGTGCCAGGAGATCCGTTACAGGTGTACCCCCTGTTTTTGGGGTACATCCAGAATGTGGTTAAAATTGTGTCTGTTTTAATTGTGTTACCTGTTATCTGAGGGGAGGAGACGTGGGGGTTGAACCATGTATATAATTGGCTGTTGTGATAATTATGTGGGTGTAGCCCTTCAGAGGGCACCATTGCATAAAAGGAGATCCCCTGTCATTAAATAGTCACTTGACCCTTCAAAACGTAGCCTCGTCTCGTTCTTGGAGGGGATTGCTATATTACTGGGGATTGCTATGCGCTGCATACTCCCTGGGAGCTTTAAGCTACGGCGGTTGTGGAGGCTGTGGTGGTGGTGGTATCCGGTGCGGTGCTTGTAGTCCTCGACGCAAACTAGGACGAGTCAATCAACGGAGGTACCCGGTCGGGGTGCCAGTAGATCCGTTACAGCAGGTATATACCGAGGAGAGACCGAGACAGGGGTGTTTGCAGGTATATACCAAGGAGAGACCAAGACAGCGGTGTGTGCAGGTATATAACGAGGGGAGACCGAGACAGGTGTGTGTGTGTGTGCAGTATATACCGAGGGGAGACCGAGACAGCGGTGTGTACAGTATATACCGAGGGGAGGCTTAGGGAGAGAGGTGTGTGCGGTATATACCGAGGGGAGACTGAGGTAGAGAGGTGTGTGCAGGTATATACCGAGGGGAGACCGAGACAGCGGTGTGTACGGTATATACCGAGGGAAGGCTGAGGGAGAGAGGTGTGTGCGGTATATACCGAGGGGAGACTGAGGTAGAGAGGTGTGTGCAGGTAGATATCGAGGGGAGACCGAGACAGTGGTGTGTGCAGGTATATACCGAGGAGAGACCGAGACAGGGGTGTGTGTGGTATATACCAAGAGGAGGCTGAGGGAGAACAGTGTGTGCAGGGTTAACACAAAGCACCTGAGGCTCCTTATAAGGTCTGTATAATAATATATAGCACATGAGAGTCTGTGCTCTGGTCACGACGAGCCTCCATAACGTGCAGTGTATAGACCTGCTGTGCAATGCACTGGCACCCAGACTCAACACCTCTGCGCCCATATGTCGGGCGCCCTATTGCTGGGCACACTGTTGTGTAGACGCGCAATTGTCGGGCGCGCTGTTGTATATGCGCGCATGTGTTGGCGCACATTTGGTATGCACGCCAAAGTCGGGGTGCTGATTTAAGATAGATTACATGAAAACGTCTTTCTTGTTTTTTTAATTACTTTAACTCATGTGATTAATGATTACATGACTTAAATAATTGTATCATTATTTAACCATCAACTGGGCATGCTCCTTTGGTTTTTCACCACCCACAGAGCCAGATAATTAATCAGGTGAGATAAAGTATTTAAGTGAAACAGGAATATCTTTTTATGAAATGTATTCATAAAATACTCAACTATAATAACAATTTGTTATAATGATATGTATTTGTATTTTAGACAATAACTCAGCACCACCAAGGAAACAATTGTGTAACACTGCTCCCAAAATCTAATCAAGTCCTTTAATAACATTCTGATATAGATAGGATACCACAACAGTTTTAGATGTAGTTAAACCTCATTTGTTTGGACACTGTGATTCTTTTGCAGTATTATGATGTATCTTGTCTCATGGTCTTCTTACATCACACTTCTCCTCTCATGTCAAACCTCTCTTTGTTTCCACATAAGATAAGGGAAAGGAAGTGGAAACAAAAAGAAACCTAGATGCATTAAAGGCAAAATACTGCTTAAATTAAATGCAATGAGAAGATAAACCTCACTATATAACATAATACAATTGCTCCTGGTTGCACAGGTATGATGCTGGTCTCTCCTTAGAAAAACTTGCATAAGGAGAAGATCTCATGCCAGTAATGTGAAGACAAGGAGAATAATGCTTACTTGTTTCACCCTTAAAAAGTCTGATCTTTCCCCAGAGATATGCTCTATATTTATTTTCATTTTTGCAATAACTGGGACCATTGTTGAGTCTATACATTTTGCAATCATTTTGCCACAGGCTGGGCGTTTCACTGAAGCCAATTAGTAATCAGTGAATGATTCTATAATTATATTAATAAATAAAGTGATTCCTTCACAAGATTTATGGTTTGTTTTTTATTCATATTATATCTTCTCTCTGCAGGATGACTACCTGTGGTATTACCTCAGCCTGCTGTGAGGATCTTAGCTCTGTTATTATTACAAACAAGTCTCTTGTGGAACTAAACCTCAGTAATAATAACCTGCAAGATTCAGGAGTAAAATATGTCTGTGATGCACTGACAGTTCCACATTGCAACTTGCAAGACATCAGGTGAGAATACAGGATACTGGGATATATGCTCTTTTATCATTAATAACGTTTTTTCTTGTTATTGTATTGTTATCAAAACTTCTCTGTGATTATTTAAAAAGGACACAAATGGTGGCGGAGCTTGAGTCCAACGAAGCAGGACGTGTTTGGCTGGAGCTAAATTTACAGAGTTGTTTTTTGGGGTTTTATTCCAACCCTAAGCGCCCAGAATTTCCCATATTTCATCTAGGGACACCAGGGGAAGAGATCCTGACCCCCACGGGACACCCTTCATGAAAATCCTGGATTGCAGCAACTACTTACACTTACAACCATGACAAGGCCAAGACCTGCACTCCCAACTGAGAAGGGGCGCTCTGTAGGTGTGCACTCCACACAGAGCTGGGCAGAGGCACTGAGGAAGGCAAGAACCACCAGCGGAAGACATCAGACGACCGGACCCCAGGCCGGAACCAGAGGAGATGAGAGAGAGCCGGGGTTAGTGGAGAAGAGGCCGCCATTTTGTGGAGCCCCAGATGGGGGCGTGCGGCTTACAGCGGTAGCAGCAGCGGTGGCAGCTGGGCCTGGGGAGATGTCCGGAGGCCCCGGGAGAACTGCTGGCCCGGAGTGGAGGCGCAGAGGGGTGCCTGGGACAGGGCCGGGCCGAATAGAGGAAGGCAGCGGGAAAAAGAGAAAGCCAGCGAAAAGACGGCCGCCATTTTGAGATGCCCACAAGCAGGCCCAAGATCTAGGCCAGATTGACCACAACACCCACAACCGCTGAGAAACTCTAGGGGGACTAGACAAATCATCAGGGGGCCAGTCAGGACCACAATCGCCCAGAAAATGTATTAAGTTGCAGATAGCATTAAAAGACAGGGGTGGATAGATAGGGAATATACATTTTTCTCCACAGTACATCAAACTTATTCAAGAATAGATACCTTCCTGATAGGAACAAACTTAATTGACCAGACTGATGGAGTGGAGATATATCCGTGTACTTGGTCAGACCATTCTTATGTTTGCCTTAAAATTCAACTGGGGGGGACCCTGGGGGGAGCCAGAGGCTGGAGATTAAATGAAATGCTCCTAACACACCCTCACTTAAGAGACCGAATAACAGGGGCTCTAGAATCATACTTTACAGAAAATATAGCCGGGAATGTGACACCAGATTGGATATGGCTGGCTCATAAAGCCTGCATAAGAGGGACTTGTATACAAATAGCAGCCCAACATAAAAAACAGCAAAATCAAAAAGAAAGGTCAGCAAAGAAAAAACTAATAGAATTAGAAAAGGTGAATCAGCAAAACCCAACGAAAGCACTAAGACAACAAATAGAGTCGGTGAGAGTTGAGTTGGATCAAATCTTGTCAGCTAAGACTGAAAGAGCCCTGCGTTTTACGGGTCAGAGGTTCTACGCCAGGGCGAATAAACCAGATACCATGCTAGCCAACCAATTGAAAAACAAAATTGCCCAATCAAAAATATATCAGATAAAAGACTCACTAGGACAAATAACATCTAGCCCCAAGAGAATACAAGAAACGTTCAAAAATTTCTATAGCAAACTGTACACCTCCCTTAGATCAGCAACAGAAACCCCCATAAGGGACTTCCTAAATTCCTGTGAACTTCCCAGATTAACAGAGGTAGACAACGGGTTAATTGACTCCAAGATTACATTAGAAGAAGTGAATCAGGCTATACAGGAGGCGAAGGCAGGCAAATCCCCGGGACCGGACGGATTCACGGCACAATATTATAAAACTTTCTCTCATATCCTAGCCCCACACTTAACCACCTTCTTTAATTATATTTTAGAAGGTAAATCAATACCAGCGGAATTTAACCAAGCCAATTTGTTTTTTTTCCCAAAAGAGGGTAAAGATAAGTTAGAAGTGAAAAATTTCAGGCCCATATCGCTGCTCAATATTGATTTGAAATTATTAACAAAGATTATAGCCAACAGGATAGCAAGATTTCTCCCAAAGTTGGTTCACCCAGACCAGGTGGGCTTCATTTCACATAGGCAGGCGGGAGATAATATCCGCAAAGTAACTAACCTAATTCATATAGCCCAACAACAACGCTCAGCTCTATGCATGTTAGCCCTGGACATAGAAAAGGCCTTTGATACAGTAGAATGGCCCTATCTATGGGAAGTACTAGCAAAGTTTGGTTTTTCAAACACATTTGTGAACCTGCTTCAAACACTTTATAAAAACTCTAGGGCGGAAATTAAAGTAACAGGCCAGAACAAAGAAATTATAGATATACAGAGGGGCACAAGACAAGGTTGCCCTCTCTCCCCGCTGTTGTTTGCCTTGGTAGTGGAACCTCTGGCTCAGAAGATTCGGGCTTGTACCCAAATAAAAGGAATACAGGCTGGATCAACTCAGTTTAAAAGTAGCTGGTTCGCGGATGACGTCCTCTGCACTCTCACTAATCCTACATCCTCGATCCCGGCTCTGTTTAAAATACTCAATAGTTTTGGCTTAATCTCAGGTCTTAAATTAAATACGACCAAAACAGAGGCTCTAGCATTAAATTTAACCAAGGGAGAAGAGACTTTCTTGAGAGATAAATACAGGTTCTCTTGGCCAAAGACCCATATTAGATACTTGGGGATTAATATTACTAGAAACTTAGGGGATCTCTATAAATTCAACTATGACCCTCTTATCAAACAATTAAAGAACGACATGAACTCATGGTCCAAACTCAAATTATCTTGGCTAGGACGGATACACTCCGTAAAAATGAATCTATTACCGAAAATTCTTTATCTGTTCCGATCCTTGCCAATTAGATGCCCGGAAAAAGAATTAAGACAATTTCAAAAAGCAATCTTTCAATATATTTGGTGATACAAGTTGCATAGAATAGAGAAACAGATAATGACTAGACACAAAAGATGGGGGGGATTATCGTGCCCTAATCTTATACAATATTATCGCGCTGCTCAATTGGCAGTTATCCCTAGGATACATTCGCGGGAACATAAGCCAAGCTGGGTTTATATAGAGGATCAAGATTTACGACCTTACACTTGGGAGCAAGTAATTTGGCTAAAAGAACCATTAGGGGTCCTTAGACAGCTACAAAACCCAATAACTAGGTTGTCATTACAGTGCTGTAAATGGGCTCAAACAAACCATGGGATTCTGGGGGGGTTGTCCCCCTTGGCTCCCCTTATACCGCACCCAGAATTTCGAACTCCTCTATCTGAACGTTCAAGGGAGTGGTGGATATCAAGAGATCTAGGGAGAATTGGGAGCTGGGTAACGGAAGGGGGCTCTCTCTCCTATGTGAGTCTAAGGGACAAACATAATCTCCCATTAGAGGAACATTATAACTTCTGTAGGATTAATCATTTGGCGAACTCCCTGGTCAAACAGCAGGGTACCCCGAAATACACTTGGTTTTCAAAACTATGTAGTACAGCGCCTTTAACAAGAGGAATACTGGGCATGCTCTATTCAGAATTTAATAAACCAAAAGTAGACCCCAAAGACAAATTCATGAAAGAATGGGAGAAAGACCTAGGACATACCTGGGAAATAGCACAGTGGAAAAGATCCTGGAGGTAATTGACTAGGGGTTCATTAAATTACAGCCTGTTGGAGACATCCATAAAGATTCTACACAGGGCCTATATAACCCCAGACCGGATAGCCAAATGGAATAGGGGACAAAACCCAAATTGCTATAGAGGATGTAGCTCGAGAGGCACTTTCATACATATGTGGTGGTCTTGCTCCAAAGCTCAAAAGATGTGGCAAGAATGTACACGTTTGGCATCCATTATATTTCAAATAGATCTGGAGGCTCAGATGGAGGTCTGTCTATTAGGATTAGGCATGGATGCTTTAACGGCTACCCAAAACAAGATGATGCAGTATATATGTCTAGCGACTAAAAAGTGCATAGCTAAAAAATGGAAAGCAGATCATATAGATCCGTTAGAGATAACCAGTAAATTAAATCAAATTATGCTATTCGAAAGAATATCTCACATTCTAGCAGACACTATGAACAAATATCTGGCAATTTGGGAACCCTGGGTCACTTATCAAAGTCAGCAAAAATAAATTGTAGGGGTTTGATGTCCCGGGGAGAGAAAGAGAGTGAAGGGAGGATGAGTAACGGAAGGCTGGACTGGGGAACACCCATGAATCTCAAGCACCGAAGAGGTAAGATAATAGTAATGTTTATGACATTGAAAGGTAGAAGTAGGATTTTTTAAGAGCACTATCAGCTGCCAACAGTTTAGTTACGGTTGAAAATTTTATTAAAGTTAAAGTGGTTATATAGGGGAAAAGAGGGGAGGGGGGCTGGGAAGATCCGATAATTCCAGGAGCTTTAGGAACAAAGGTAAAATGGAGGACCTTGGTAAGCTCCAAAAACGAACTTCAGCCAACGGGGTTAAATAAGGAAAACAGGAACAGAAAAAGGAAAAAGAAGGGTGAAAGTCACAAATAGTTGATGAAGATTTAAATGGAATATGAATATTGTATGTTATGTTCTTATGACTAATTATTACTTCATTGAGTTAGAATCGACTTCCTTACAGACTGTGAAATAGATAAAAATCGCCTGATCTGCGAATCAAGGCTTACTGATACAGTGTTGATTCTTTATTCTTTTATCGAGTGACTAATAAAAAGTAAATGGATAAAAAAAAAAAGACAGGGGTGGAGAGCCCCTTAAGTCGGGGAGGACGCCATTTTAATACAACTGACCCCCTAACAATACAATTTATGGGGAGTTGCCTGTGCTAAGGGCTTCCCCAAAAAACAGGGAAATATATTGCTTGGGACTACACCTAGGCAACCCCTTTCTAGGAGGCCATACTGGGTCTAAATTGGCAACATTGCTTAAACAGTGGACACGGGATTACTCATTTAAGGTCCTATATCTTTAAAGACTCTGCCCTAGCTTTAAAGCTAAAGTGGATCTAATAAATCAATATTAGGCTGGTCTAAAACAGCTGGTGTATAATCTCAGTTAACCCTGAACTGTATTTAACAAGGCCAAATGAATGGTGTATATTATCTGATATTTTGGTTCTATACTGCCACCCAACACAACTACAACTGATACTTTGCAGAAAAGAAGCTTTTGTTTGCTGAAGGAAAACTACCCACCTTCAGGAAGACCGGCTAAAATAACCACTAAGACTCTAGAGGATTGTCATCTCATTGGCTTCCCATGAGCTTGTTTAGTGTCCATTACGGCAAACTAAAAGCTATTTGAAACCTACCTGTCTGGATTCCTAAATGCTGTGCCTTCAATATACATAATTGAACTGATTCTACTGCCTAAAAAGATATTGAATTACAAGATGTAAATATAAACCTATAAGGGAATACTACCATCAGTCTTCCTCTTGAGCATAGCTATGGAACTCAGTTGCAAGCTATGATACAGTTTTTCTGACCCTAAAATCTCTACACAGGTCTCTACACAACAGCAATTTAAGGAAGATTCTGCCAACTTCCCTGATCACGAAAATCTTAAGTCTCAGACATGAAGAAAAGCAAAAGGGGTCCCTCTACAAGAGGCATTCGGGAACACTTTTCGCCTAAGGCAGCCAAACCCACATCCCAAATGTTCTCTGCTTCTGATCACTCAGACTCTTCAGACCAAGAGGACATCTCTAAAAAATCAAAACAACAGATTGATCTCTCCGCCAGATCAATAGCCACAATTGAACAACTTCTAACCAAAGCGACAGAACTGTTGCGGAAAGATATAAAGGAGTTGGGACAAAGGACTCAGCTACTAGAAGAAATAGTAGATCAGATTGGAGAGGCCCAACAACAGGTCTTCTGTCGACCAGAACTCTTTCAACATCATGGAGCTTATGGACAAAATTGAGGACTTGGAAAATTGGTCTCACCGCCATAACATCAGAGTATGAGGAATACCAAGAGCTGTGCAGGACTTAAGGGTCCGGATAACTCCAATCTGCAATTCTATGCTGATCTATCCCCTAACACGCTGGACAGACGGAGGCAGATGAAACCTGCTCTAGCAATTCTTTAACAGCATAAAGTGCAATACAGATGCAACTTTCCCTTTGCCCTCACTTTTAATTACCAAGGTACTGCACATACCACCCGCACACTGAAGGACTGTTTGGCCGTACTTCGTCATCTACATCTCTGCCCAGCAGAAATATCGGTAGAAAACCAAGATCATCCTCCCCCCTCCCATTCCTAAAAGACAATGGACTTTAGTTGGCTCACAATCTCAGAAGGAGATTCCATTGCCTCCTAGAGCCCCCAGAGACTTGAACACAAGCCGTAAGGGCCAAAATATCTACAGCTCATCACGCAAAGGGGAATCTAGACTTACTGCTGATCCAATATCTGTTGCGAGATCTGATTGAACTACAGCATAGTAGTCTGACAGGAAACATAGGATGCCGATTGATCTCTGGACTGATGTGTGAATTTATGTTATAGGAAGATAGAAATAGAGAGTTTAGTTTTATCTTACGCTAGTTAAACCCCTAGATCCTTAGAAAACCAGAATCTATCTTTTGATTCTGATAGTTCAAATTTAAAACGTTAGAATGTTGTTTAGTTTGTTAACCACTGATTACAGAGAAAGAGAAATGCTAATTTCATTGATACAGCTATATAACTCCCTGGCAAATGTAGCCTCCTTAGAAGAAACAAAATTACTGATTAAGAAAGTTACAGCTCTCACTGTCTGCTTAGTGGAAGGTAGCCGAAGAGCAGTCCCCTTGACCGCTGCAGACCTAGTGTTTAGGAATGACATTATTCCCACTGTTCATACATATAATAGACATCTAAAGAATGTAATATTAATGTTCTGTGTTTTTGTTTCTCTCTTAGTCTATGATGAAAATAAACTGACCTTCCATATCTTTCAGAAGACCCCTGAGCCCTCCTCCGCCCCGATCTCCTCTGGGAACCCCAAAAGAAAAGAAAGAGCAGGTCATGGAAAACAAATCACACACATAGGCCCTAACTTAGAATGAGTGAATCAGAATACACTTTTATTACTCATAATGTAAAAGGGTTCAACTCTCCCTTTAAGAGACGGAAAGCCTTTAAATACTATAAACAGTTTACGTCTTCAGTTATTTTCATGCAAGAAACGCACTTTTTGCATAAGAAAAAGCCAACTTTTCTGCATAAAGAATACCCCATAGTCTATACGGCCACCCAACCCACAAAGAAAGCTGGAGCAGCAGTGCTCATACATAAAAATTTCCGGTTTAAACTAGAACATAGCACCATTGATAAAGATGGACACTACGTAATAGTAACTGGGATTATTTCAGATATTAAGACCTCATTAATCTCCCTATATTTCCCCACAAACTCACCCCACAAAACTCTTATTAAATTACTGAAGGAACTAGAATCATTAGAATTAGGTAGGCTGGTAATTGGGGGTGACTTCAACCTCACTTTTAATTCAGCAATAGATAGATCAGGGAGCACTCTGGAAAATAAATTCTCCAAAAAATTAAGTCAAATTAATCAGCTAATGAATAAAATGAGCCTAGTAGACGCCTGGAGGGGTCTTCATTCAGACCGTAGGGAATTTACTTATTATTCCCCTACTCATGCAACTTACTCGAGGATTGATACCTTTATAATAGGTTCCCTCCTTTTCGACTATGTTCAGGACTCTGACATTGCCCCCTGCCACTGGTCGGATCATGCAATAGTAGCTATTAGATTAATGATTGGTCCTAGTCTGTCCCCATTTAATAGTTGGAGAATTAATGAACATTTACTATCTAACAGTTCAGCAGTGTTGGCAGAAGATATTATATTTTGACTGCAATAAATCTCCAGAAACGGGTGCCGGATGGCTCTGGGTGGACCATAAGGCCTAGATAAGGGCTTCCTGTATTAAACTTACCTCTCTATATAGAAAAACCCTTAAAAAAAGAGAGTTGAGTTGACAGCAACTCTTTACAGTCTGGAAAAAGCCAATCAGCAGAACCCAACTCTTAAGCTGCGCAAACAAATTGATAAGACTAGGGTAGAACTGGATGGGGTACTATCCCACTACACTGAGAAGGCTATGAGGAAAACAAAACATTTATATTACTGGAAAGCGAATAAGTCGGACAAGATGCTAGCTAAGAGACTAAAGTCCAAGGAAATTCAATCTAGGGTTATTAAGATTAGAATGCCCGACGGTAAGATTTCCTTTAGCCCAAAAGACATTCAACAAGCGTTTCAGTCCTTCTACCAACAGATATACACATCTCAAACACAAACTGAAATGTCAGACCTTGACTCTTTTTTAGGATCGCTTGATCTTCCTTCAATAATGGAACAGCAACTATCTAACCTGAATTTAGATATCTCGGCGGAAGAAGTAAAAGCAGCCATTCAGAGCCTCAAAATAGGTAAATCCCCAGGGCCAGACGGTTTCACAAATTTATATTACAAGAAATTTGAAACTTTGCTTACACCTCATCTCACGTCTCTTTTTAATGCAGTTCTGAGGGGGGAAAGTATACCCCCAGAGTAAAACCAAGCTGACTTGGTAGTATTTCCCAAAGAAGGTAATGATAATCTTGATGTAAAGAATTATTGGCCCATCTCCTTATTAAATGGGGATGTTAAAATTCTAGCTAAAATTATGGCATTACGGATATCTAAATTTCTACCTAAAATCATACACAAAGATCAGGTAGGATGTATACCATATTGGCAGGCGGGGGACAAAGTCAAACGTATTCAGAATAATCAGTACTTAGCACACAGAGCGAAATCCCCAATGTGTTTATTGGCCTTGTATATTGAAAAGGCATTCGACACTGTTGAATGGCCATTCCTATATAAGTAACTGGAAAATTTCGGATTTAAAGGGCGCTTTGTTACTTTACTCAAAACTTACTATGACTCCCCGCTAGCTAATCTGAAGCAACCGGGCGAACACAGAGCTCAGATTCAAATTCAGAGAGGCACTCGACAGGGATGCCCACTCTCGGCCCTGCTATTTGTCCTTGTGGTAGAACCATTGGAACAAGCAATCCGATCGCATAAAGAGATTCAAGGGTTCTAAGTGGGATTGCAACATTATAAGTGCTCTCTTTTTGCTGACGATATCCTATGCACCTTAACTAATCCCTTATTTTCAATACCAGCACTTATGTCTGTTATAGATAAATTCAGTAGAGTTTCAGGACTTAAATTGAATCTAGAAAAATCAGAGGCTCTAAATTTGGGCATGACCCAACCTGACTTAAAATATCTGAAATCTACATATGCTTTTATCTGGCCTGACCGACATATAAAATACATAGGAGTTAACATTACATCCAAAATATTAGATTTATACAAGGCAAATTATCCCCCCATATACAAAAAATTAAGCGAAGACATGTTAAATTGGAGGAAATATCCACTTTCATGGACTGACCGTATAGCAGCAACCAAAATAACTATACTACCTAAGATCTTATATCTTTTTCGAACTCTTCCTATACCGATATCCCTGAAAATAATCAGATTTATATGGAAAAATAAAACCTCCTGTATTCCTAGAAGAATAATGTATAGGCATAAAAACGGGGGGGGGGGGGGGGGGGGGGGGGGGGGGGGGGGGGACTAAAACGGATGAGCAAAAGACCTAACAGTTATGTTAGAAACCACTAAAAACTGGATGTCTCTTTCTTAAAACTAGCTGCGTTTGCTGGTCGAGTTCATAAAACAGTCTATTGTTTATAGATTTACAGTTAAATGTTTATTTCTATATGTTTAGTTATTTATATCTTTATTTTTATTCTTTTTCCTTTATTTTTTTTTCCTTAGTTACAAAGTTATTGTTGTTGTTCATTAATAATTGAAAACATAAAATGGAAAGGTTATGCCAATTTAGTAAGTAAAAGACACTTCTGTTAAAGAAAATGAAGAATGTCAGATCTAAGTATTGTTTAATATGTTGGAACATTGTGTATACCTTTCAGTAAAATTATAAAAAAAAAAAAAAAGTCTCATATCCTGCATACTGGCTAGAGAAGATTGAAAGATATGTGGAAACATTTTTTTTCCCTTTTATTAATTGATGGAGTTAGAGGCATTTTAATTAGTGGTTGCAGAGCTTTTAATTCCCATGTATAATGACTTTGCTCCATAGACTTGTATGGGGCTGTCTGGTGCGATAATTAAAACGTCAAGCATAGTTACCCAGCCATAACAGACATCAGTTGGTGTGAGAAGTCCATGTTGTAAAGAAATATCATAGAGTCCTACAGGCTTAAAGTATACACTACACCCAGGGCCCAAACACCCCACTCTAGATGTCTTCTCCCCAACTGCAATAAATTAACATGGTTGCCATAAGGGAGAGCAGTAATGGGTCGGCCAAACATAACCTGTGAGAGACTCCATACTCCTGAGACTGATGGAAAGCCAAAGAACCAAGGACAGGGAGCACCGGGGTCGGCTACCCCTTATATCATTCCCCCCACCTCAAACAGGCACACCCAGCCTGGTTTTTATTACAGTCAGGTACAAACAGAACACACCCCGGGGGGAGGTATAAAACAATCAATAACACCATAGTAACGCCCACAGTTTCCCTCCCCTCTGCCTGGGAGATAATTGAGTTTATTACTGTATCTACTCAATTATCTCCCAGCTAAAACTTACACATTTTTATAAATTTTTATAACTTTATGATTTTACATAGTACATAAATAAATCTTACATTTTTATGAACAACATAAATTGTGGAACAACATATTACAAAATGGCATGAATCAGACCAGGGGTTCAAACGTTAGTAAAAGTATCTTTTGGGCTATGACTGGCAGCATGGCAATACACATCCCCCATAGTTGACCACACAATACACATAGAGGGACAATAGGTGGGTCACACCTCCCTGAGGCTACCTGGCAACTTTGATACAATCAGACATTGATTAAATCATCCTTCTTTGTTCTTATGTCTGAGAATGAAAACACTTTATACAATAGACTTCCTTATCTTATGAGGAGTCTCTGTAATAGGATTATCTATTATGCCAAGGTCTGCAATAGTCTGGGCTAATATTCTGCAGAGCATAAACCAACATACATACAGTATAATAGTAGGATCATATTTTAACCAAGAATTAAATAACCATAAAACAGGGTAAAACAGTGATGGGTTCCGTTACACACCTCCCCCGTGACCATAAGCCGGCATACACGGTCTGATCCCAACGGATCGGCCTGGGGATGTCCGGACAAAAGTATTTGTTGGTCAATTCTCTAGTTTGACAACCCATCAGCATTACTGCAATTCACATTTCACATATCCCCAGATAGCTGGGATCTAAGCGCACAAAACTACCGAATAGTGCTCAGATCCTATTCACACAGTTCAATTGCCATGTAGCTAAAGTCTTTCCCATAGTCTTTCATTATATGAATGGGCTCCATGGCATAGCTATCTAGGGGTATCACCGCTCACACAGGGCAAGTACCGAATGATCCCCCTGTATTTGAAGGGCCAGAATGAGTGACATACACTCTGGTATGGCCGAATACTGTGTTTAAAGGGTAATATGTCCCAGGGCCATAGTCGCAGGGCAGGAGGCTGGCAATAAGTCCTCTCCAAGACAAAGTGGCAAAGGGCACTTCGTCACACCATGTCACAATACCATTTGGCTGGAGAGATAAGCCACCACATGGTCAGGAAAGCAGACTCCCTGGCATCCCAACCCCTGGCGGTAACCCCATAGGCCCTTTCCAGCTCCCGATACATAAAATTCCGACAGCGTATCACCCAAGTATTTTACTGGCCTGGGGTTAAAAAGGATGTAATGCAGTGTATTGTGACACCTGTGATCTGTGCCAAAAGGTTTAGTCACAGAGGTAGAGGGATCTGGGCCCTGATGCAAACTATACCCATCTTAGTTCCAGCACCTAGCAATAAATATTACGAGTCCAATGGCCTGGCCCTGCCGATTCGGGGGAAAGCTATACACTCTTCATAGTAGATTATGCTATTTGATAACCTAAAGATGTAGCTCTAGGAAGAATCGATGCAACTACCGTGGCAAAATCCTTAATCACTATCTTTTTGAGAGTGGATCCCCAAGAGAGATACTGTCCGATCTGGGTACTCAATTTATGACCAATCTAACCCAGCAATTGTGGCAGATTTGTAATATCTGACATCTGTGTTTTCTCCTTAACATCCTCAAAAGAATGACTTATGTGAATGGTTTAATGGGACCCACAAAAACAATCCTCGGTCTTTCATAGAGTGAAAAATGACTGTCATTGTGTCTCAAGATCACTTACAGGTAGTCCGGTGGGAGCAGAAACATCAGTATAATCAAGGTACTCACTATAGGGAGTTATCAATCAGACAGCTAGTCCTCCTCCTAGTCCCCCATCCCCAGAGCAAGCTGCAGGCCTCCTTGGAAGGGCATTACTGAGGGGTGAGAAAGACCGGAGTAGCCACCTATAGAATAAAACTACACCCTGATCGACACATACATAGTACATGCCATATCAACAGACTGAAAGCATACCAGGACCAAGCTTCTATGGTCATAGCTGTCTGTGCTGCTACTACTAGCAATCCCAAAGAAGGGCTACATCCTCACCATCAGCTGAATTTTATTACTTCTTTAATGAATCTAATGAATAATCAGCATTTGAAAAATCTAATAGCCATCTACCCCAAATTATTTCCCAAACCATTGGGACACACCCCAGTAGCCATGCATTATCAGCTAACCACTGATTGCCCACTGCTATACCCAGGGGGACCACTGGTTATTTAGAACTGTTACAATGATATGGGCCCCGGGATGACAATGGTTAATACTCTATAATTCTTCCCCTTTCCAAAGCATGATCTCATGGCCACATGGAAGTTGGGTCTGTTATAGCCATGATAGCATTGGGTGGTTAATTATGTTCAATGTTATTTTATATTATTATGTATATATTGGTCATGTGTGTATAAATTTGTGTAAGAGGGGTACATGGTCAAGTTTGGTGTTAAACTGTTGGATTTTTCCTGAAGATTTTAATAAGTGTGTTGCCATGACTATGTGCTGCAGGGTTGCAATTGCCACTAGATACTTACTTCCCTATTCCAGCAGTCAACAAGCTATGCAATGTATCTATGCAATGTATCAAATACATTTTAAATTTTATTAAATAATTAACTAATAATAAGTTAATAATAAAGAGCTTGACGGTAAAAAAAAAAAAGTCCTACACGTTTTATACCCATCAGGGACTCCTTACACCGTTTATCTGGTTAGAGACACAGAGCTCTGATTGCAGGCTTACCTGGCTTGGCACTAGTTACCTGCTGCTGCTTGTTTCTCCTAGGGGCTGACTCAGCCCAGCTCAACTGCTTCTAATAATGCTTCAATAGTTATAAAGCAATAACTATAAATAAGTTCCCACTTTTTGACACATTCTCTTCCAGCATCTCTATATCTCTCTTTTAACCTTGATAAATTTGTCTGTTTCATTGTAGCTAATCTTGATTTTGTCCCCTGATTAATTGTCTTTTTCATTTAATTTTAACTTGTAAATTGTCATTTTAGTATTTATTTAAAAAAATTTATTGCAGGTAATATTTGGATAACAAAAAATAAATATCCACTATTTGTGAAAACATTGCTTAAATAAAGTTATACATACAGTAGATTGCCTGGATTTGTTTACATGCAGAAGTAGGATATTTTCTAACAAAATTCATAGTTTTCTAAAACTGGGAATCACAACTAAAATACTAGGTCACACGATTAACTGTGTTTCTGTCATTTCTATAGGTTGTATAATTGTGGTCTCACCTCCGCTTGCTGTGACTATCTCTGCACTGTGATTATGATGAGAACATCTCTGATCACATTACACCTCAGTAACAATAAACTACAGGACTCAGGAGTAGAACAACTCTGTGATGGACTGTCAGATCCAGGCTGCAACCTGCAGGAACTTAGGTGGGAAATGTAACATTGCAAGCTCCCCCCCCCCCCCCCCCACAAACCTCTACCCCCTCTTCTTTACTGTCCTAACAATGAGCACCTTTGGTGCTCATCACAGGCCCCGCAATTAGCGCCTTTGGGCTAATTGCGAGTTTCTCTTCCTTTCTACTTTACTGGCCTCGTGATGAGCCTCTCCCCCCCCCCCCCACCCTTTACTTGACAGGAGGCGCTTTTTGTGAGCCTCTTCCCCCCTCTACTTTACTTGCCTCGCGATAAGCGCCTTTGGGGCTCATCATGGGCCACGCAATGATCGCCTTTGGTTCTCATTGCGAGCCTCTCCCCCCTCTCTACCTCTCCCCCCCTCTACTTGACAGGAAGTGCTCATTGCGAGCCTCTCCCCCCCCTACTTCCTCTCCCTCTCTTTTGTCTCCTCCCCATCACCCTCCCCTGTGTCTGTTCCCCCTCTACCTCCCCTCTGTCTCTTCCCCTTCTCCCTCCCCTGTGTCTCTTCCCCCCCTCCTCTCCCTCTCGTGTCTCCCCACTCGCTCGCTCGTTCGCCGGCCCACCCTCTTGTGTGCGCGCCTGCCCGCTTGTGCGCTTGCCTGCCCATGATACTAACCCGCGAGCTGGGCATGCGCTTTGTGCTGGGGCTGTGCATGCGCAACTCGCAATTTTTGCGAGTTTTTGTAACTCTGACTTGTCAGTCACGCAATTTTTTATATTGCGTGATGACAACTAGCAATTACCACAAATATTATATGTGATGGTTGTTTGGTTCCATTTCAAATCATAATGATAACAGAAATCACCATATGGCCCAGATCAAAAGTTTACATACCATTGAATGTTTGGCCTTGTTACAGACACACAAGGTGACACACACATGTTAAAATGACAATTAAAAGTTAATTTCCCACACCTGTTGCTTTCTAAATTGCAGTAAGGGTCTGTGTATAAATAGTCAATGAGTTTGTTAGCTCTCACATGGATGCACTGAGCAAGCTAGATGCTGAGTCATGGGGAGCAGAAAAGAACTGTCAAAAGACCTGCTGTGAGGAATTGACTCTGCTGGGTTTTGAACCCTGGTCCCCAGGCTGCTGGGCCTCTTCCCTACCACTGCGCCAGCCTGCCTTTGTGAAATTCCTTGAAAATCTGATAACCTTGACTCTGCTAGCAATAGCATCAGTGACTAGTTTCTTCAGCTGTGTCTGGTCAGGTGTCTGGTCCTTGGCCTATATAAGGCACTTCCTGTTTATGTACCTTGCCAGATTATTGTGTGGTTCCTGATCACTTCAATAAAGCTTGTTCCTGTTTCACCTACAAGTTGCTGAACTGGATTATTGCTGACCTTGGCTGCTGGTCTCCACAACCTTGTGATTCCTATATCATTACACCTGCGTAACAAGGTAATGGAACTTCATAAAGACATTAAAAGATATAAAAAGATATCCAAAGCCTTGAAAATGCCAGTCAGTACTGTTCAATCACTTATTAAGAAGTGGTAAATTCGGGGATCTCTTGATACCAAGCCAAGGTCAGGTAGACCAGGAAAGATTTCAGCCACACCTGCCAGAAGAATTGTTCGGGAATACAAAGAAAAACCCACAGGTAACCTCAGGAGAAATATAGGCTGCTCTGGAAAAATATGGTGTAGTTGTTTCAAGGAGCACAAAAGTATATAATACTTGAACAAAAATGAGCTTCATGGTCGAGATGCCAGAAAGAAGCCTTTAATGCAGCAGTGCCACAAAAAGCCTGGTTACAATATGCCAGACAACAGATTGATACACCTCACAGCTTTGGGAAAACTGTAATTTGGAGTGACAAGACCAAAATAGAGCTTTATGGTCACAACCATAAGCACTATGTTTGGAGAGGGGTCAACAAGGCCTATAGTTAAAAGAATACCATCCTCACTGTGAAGCATGGTGGTGGCTCACAGATGTTTTGGTTAGTGAGAGCTCTAAGGGCACGGGGAATCTTGTGAAAATTGTTGGCAAGATATATACAGCATGTTATCGGAAAATACTAGCAGACAATCTGCATTCATCTGCACGAAGGCTGCCCATGGGATTCTTTTAGACTTTCCAGCATGACAATGACCCTAAGCACAAGGAAATGTTGACCCTCCAGTGGTTAAAGCAGAAAAAGGTGAGGGTTGTGGAGTAGCCATCACAGTCTCCTGATCTTAATATCATTGAGCCACCCTGGGGAGATCTCAAACGTGCGGTTCATGCAAGACAACCAAAGACTTTGCATGACCTGGAGGCATTTGCCAGGACGAATGGGCAGCTATACCACCTGCAAGAATTAGGGGCCTCATAGACAACAATTACAAAAGACTGCACGCTGTCATTGATGCTAAAGGAGGCAATAAACAGTATTAAGAACTAACGTTATGTAAACATTTGATCAGGGCCATTTGGGTGATTTCTGTTATCATTATGATTTAAAAAGGTGTATGATAATAATAAATGGCTTTATATGATAACTATCCTTCAATAAAAGGCATTTGTTTTGCATGATCAGATATATTTTTTAAATGAATGCCAAAATGTCACTATTTCTGCCAGTGTAGGTAAACTTTTAAGCACAACTGTATATATATATATATATATATATATATATATATATATATATATATATATTTATATATATATATATATATATATATATATATATATTTATATTGTGACAAAGTCGCACAGAGATGTGGGAGAGTTCTTGAGGTTGGCTGTGTGAGCCTGAAGCTGGATAGCTGGATAAAGGCATTTGCCCAATCCGGTACTGCAGGTGTCAAAAACGGCTTTATTACATCACAATGTGCTGCAGCTATGAGCAGGCTGAGACAATCTGCTGAAAGTTAGTTGCAGCTCAAACCCAGAGAGCGAGAGTTGCAGCCAGAGCCCAGAGAGGGAGAGTCTCAGCCCAAATCCTGGAGAGAGTGTTGCAGCGTAGAAGCTTATCGCCAGCCACTGAGTGAGAAAATAAAGTGTATTTTTTTATCGTTAAAGAGAGCCAATGAGTCTACAGCATGGAAGCTGAAGTGCCATCCGCTGACAAAGATAATCACTGAATCTCCAGCAGCACAGCATCTGACGCCATAAGTCCTCTAGTGCCTGACTCTCACTTTTCGTCTAAGCAGACTTCTACAGAGGCCTCTGTAGAAGTCTGCTTAGACGAAAAGCACTACGAAATACTTCATAGTGATTGTATTGGGAACAGGGGTTATACTGTATTTACTTGTACATTAGTAACAGTATGTGTTTATTGTTATGTGTATCACTTCTGACGATTATGTTGGGGTAATACAACATGGAGGGCTTGCACCATTTAGGCATTTCAAGTGAGCCCTAGCCTAATCGCCCAGGTAAGCTTAACCGCCATCTGATAGAAACAAACTTGTGGCCACTGCAGGAAGTCTCTATATGAAGAAAATATGAATATAAATAAAATTACAATTAAACATTTTCAATGGACCTGTTAGATAATTGAGTTTGAAAGGTGGGTATTCTAAGCATAAATTACATGAAAATGTTTTCCCACTGTATCATATTTGTAATATGTGGAGACATGAATTGTAAAAAGAGCTTATTGTCTGTTGTATTTCTCTTACCTCTATGCAGATTGTCTGGTTGTGACCTGACATCAGTTTGTTGTCAGTATCTCTCATCTGCTCTTTGTAACAATTCTTTGAACAAATTGTACCTGACTGGGAACAGCCTGAAGGACGCTGGGATAAAACATCTGTGTGATGGACTGACAAACCCAAACTGTACTTTGCGTGAGCTCAGGTAAGAAATATACTATAGACTAAATTATAATATTCATATTTTTCCACCAGTACAACTATACCTGCATTGTTAGCTATTAGTGGTTCTAAATAGTGAATGTATGTGTAGAAATAGTACAAAACATACATAAAAATATTTTTTTTCGTGACAAGAACTCCTCCCACTGGGTGTTTAAGATATTCCTAAGCATTAAATAACCAATATATGAAGAAACGTTGCCCAACCGCTTGTGTGCCTCAAGCTAAGACTGCATGTTTGCATAGAGTCCGAGGTGGAGTGTTATCTAAGTGGGGTTAATTATTTTAATCCTATTGCCACTTTACTACTTTACTTTAGTAGTCTTTCAACAAAATCTGTATCCAGTGTTCCTCCTGAAGTTACTAATCCCGGTATCGGGTTGTCATGTCTCAATGGTGAAGTAGCTCCAAACAGTCATGGAGACACACCTGTTTTTTGCCTACTTCAAAGACCATATATTTTTTAACATTTGCAGCAGAGAAGGCCATGAACATAATTATTTAATAGAAAATAAGAATTTGTGAACACTCTTATTAAGTATATAAGATTCTACTTTGTCTTTGTGTCATATTTTCCTGATATCTGGAGCATGGGGTTTTCTGTGTTTTTTTTATCAGTGGAGGGAAGAGCGAGAGATGAGGAGAATGTGTTTATAAGAGCTGTTGCCAGGTCCTCCTTCGTGGCAACCTGGTGTGCTCTCTTCTCCATCATCCTTGTGATCTTGCTCCTTTTCTCCTGAATCACCTCTGCTCTGCAGGCAATCAGAGAGCTGGTTTGATAGTACTGGACAAATTGCCTGTAGGTCTCTGCATCTCCTCCAAGCTGCTGAATGTAATTGATTTCCATCTTGGATAAGTTTCCATAAGCAATCTTGGCTGCTAGTTAGTGGTGCTGAGATCTCCACCGACTGCCACCAGCTGCTACGACCAATTTTGAGGGTCCACGTGCACCGTTTCTTAGTGAAAAACAGACTGAGACTTTATTCTTGCTTGCATAGAAATATATATTACAAAATAAACCATTTCCCCAGTTCAATGTATAAATGTATAAATTATTGTAGAAACGTAACCCTTTGTTGTCCCACTAACAATCATGGCAGAAAATGTATCTCCGCTAGTTAAAAGTAAGATAACATTATTACAGTACATATAACATGATAACGTAACTCCAACATGAATTATTGTGGACCACACTACACTACACACAAAAACTATCATTTCCCAGTCCCAACAACAAGTTTCATGTCCATTTTAGTAGTCTTTCTGTTAATGCATTAACTCATCTCTCCCCCTACAGTGCCCACTCTGATAGAACCAACATTCCAATAGGTCATAAACTATCCTTTGTCCTATAAGTGACTGAAGTAACTATATAATAATAGCATGCCCTAGGGCCTGCTTCGAGCACAAATACATTAATTAAACTTTATACAATGACCCAAATCATTCTATTAGGTAAAATCACTATTCTAAATATTATAGCATTACTTTTAAAAGGGACTTGGAATAACAGTGTTGTGTCGTAACCACAACTTTAAAACTAAACCTTCTAAGCAGTTCTTATTAGGCGTGAATACTCACTACCCATGCTCCTCAGGGATCTTTTGTACCGTATCAGAACTTGAGGCCTAACATTACACAGGTTATTACGGTCATAACAAAACAGTCCTTGATTTCAGGGCAGGGACAGGCCCTTGCTGGTGGGGTTCAGGTGTCTCCAACCCTGCCCCCCCTCCCCCCATGTTAGTCATAAGAATTAAGATAATTGCATTTCATTTGATATCTGCCTCCTCTGCCACAAACAGACAGTCCTTCTCTTCTCATACCAAACCATCACCAAAGTAACCAAAATGTCCAGAGGGTCTAGCAGGGTGTTTTTTATCTATTTAAATGAACTTTTCCATATTATGCCCTAATCAGACTCCAACAACATATAACTTTTGATTGTACAGCGTTCATTCAAAATGTGATCTAAAATTGCTCTAGGCTTAAACAGCTGCTTGTATTGTCAGTCTGTTACGTATTTTACAAACATGACATTTTATCTAAACTACCATGGTCCTTTAAGCCATTCTCTTATGTCTTACAAATGAATAAGGTCAGTTATTGTATTTTCCCATCTGTTTGCAGGCTCTGTAAATGTGACTTGACCTCAATTTGCTGTGAGGATCTTCGCTCTGTTATTATTAAAAACAAATCCCTTATCAAACTGGACCTAAGTGGAAATTGTTTGCAAGAACAAGGAGTAAAACTTGTCTGTGATGGACTAACACATCCAGACTGTACTTTGCAGGAACTGAGGTAAGAAATATAATATGTATTAGTATATACTAGATAATTATAAATATTGTATGCTTGATAAAGTCCAAGTTATTATATACAATAAAATAGAACAATACTGGATAAGGACCAGTATTAGTGAGTGTAACCAGTGCTGTCTTCATTAGATACCAGTACTAGTGTATGGCATCTCACAAAGAAGAGTGCTCTGAATACCCTGAATTTGTTGTATTTGTGTGTAATCAATACATGTTTGTTGATATTATTATGCACTTTCTTAGTTTGGTTACATGCTCAAGGTGACACCTATCTTTTCCTCAAATACTTGTGTTAGGAAGCATTCATTTCATGTACAGGACACAAGTAAACATAGAGTAAACATAAGCATGCTTGTAAACGTTTAAAAACATTCTTTATTCCCTACTATTATCATGTTCAGGAGGGCCCACTGGACTTTTGGGGACTGTTGGACTTGTGGGGAGAGCCTGCGTTAACATGGACTGGTATTGCCATGTTGGCATGATGTGTTGTTTTGCTGTTAGTCATCCTGTGTGTGAGGAGCCATGTCTCCAGAAGGGATATTTACATTAATATATAAATCACACTAATGTGCCCTTACAGGGCTAGAGGCAAGAAGGAAGTTGGCAAATGGCCATACTCCCGTAGACTTACAGTCTCCTCACCACATGAGGCAGTTAATAGCACACCTGCCACACCCGTAACATGGTTGACAGGCAGGCCACATGGTTGAGAGCAGGAAGCATACAGATTGGATAAAGGGGACTGTCACTAAGGGTGTGACTTGGTGCTGAGGGGTGACCAAAATGTATAAAAATGTTGGATGGATGTGTCAGTTTATACATACATTCATATAATAATTTTAACCATTGGAATTATTATTATGGACTCTGTCTGCAACTTCCTGAGCTTCTATGTTGCTGGCATCCTGAGACACAATCTTGATACTTGGGAAATGCAACTGGGCGCTGATGTGATAAAACCATGACAATCTAGGGGGTTCCTAGGAACAGAAACGTATTTGTTCAAGCCGTGTCCCCCCCCCCCCCCTCCTGTCGCAGTCAAGCTGTACAGGTTCAGAGAGGGTGTTCCTGAAGTCAGTCCTTATATTTGGATTTTATTTTCATTAATCCATTTCTTATTTTCCTGTTTTATTAAAAACATTGCTGAAACTTTATCTGAGTATTTGGATTGCCTGTTATAAGAGGACAAGAGGACTCTGCAGGGCCACCTTGTCACACTGGTGTCTGAAAAAGGATTACCAGGTCTTGGATTAGATGACTGACAATGTCTCAGCATGGAGATGGTATAGACCAGGGGTGGGCAAGTTTGGTCCTGGAGAGCCCCGAACATGCCAGGATTTGATTATATCCCTGCTGCATACAGGAGAGTGAATTGTTTCTTCAGTCGTCCTGATTAACTCACCGGTGCACTGAAAGGATATCCGCAATTACAAGCCTGTGTGGGGCTCACCAGGACCGAACCTGGACAGCCCTGGTATAGAACTTAATGAAAGCTACAGCAGCACAGCAGGAGAGTAACAGGCAGCAACAAGAAAATAACCGACAACACAAGTTTAACAAGCTACTGATTACCCAAATGGCTCAGAATCAGACTGCCTTGAAAAAAAACTACTGGAACAAACGAATGTGTGGCAGAAATTAAAGCCAGTAATTTTCTACAAAAGATGACCAAAGAAGATGACTTAGAGACTTATTTACTAGCATTTGAAAAGACTGCTACTCTAGAATCCTGGCCTAAAAGAAAATGGGCTGATATACTGGCACAATTCCTCAGTGTGCTTACTATAACTCACAGCAGAATATGCCTTTGATTATACTTCATTAAAAGCTATAGTTCTATGCAAACCTTTGTTCATAGTGTAATATATTTGCTTTTTACTAGTTTGTCAAAGCGTGTATCCATACTGGATCATTACTGGAGAGCATATACATGTGATATGAGAGAATGAGTTGGCCATGCATGAACTGGTCAATTGGATTCAATGTTATCAATCTATAAAAGTTTTTTCTGAGGGTCCCAGGGCAGAAGGAACCAGGTCATGGAAGTGAGAACAATCAGAAGGAGTTTGGCCACTGGACATTTCTGGAGTGTACACCAGGATTACTATAGAGCTGATAAAAGGGAGTCTGAAGGAAGAAAATTGGGAGAGAGGGCTTCTTGCAGCCTACGAGTAAAGCAAAGCAACTTTGGGAACAAGAAGAAATGCTTTCAATGTATAGAATACGGACACATTGCTGCCAGGGGCCTAGCCGAGAAGAACCTATACAGTGTGGTCTTAGAATGATGTACCTCAATGTGACCTAGTGAATATAGTTGGACTGGCAGAGGTAAAACACCCATTTACTACTGAGGTATTGTTTAATAGCAAACATGTCACAGGTCTAATTAACTCTGGAAGTGCAGTAACCCTGTTGTCAGGAAGAGTGGTAGCCATGGATAACTGAAAGCCAGAAAAAAAGATGGGTATAGCTTGTGTACGGTTTTGAATTGTTACCAAGACTTTCTGGATTGAGTTGCAGGGTGTGCAAGCCCAAATCACTGGCTCTTAGGTTCCTCAACTACCATATGCAGTAGTATTGGGCAGGAATTTGCCACATATTGAAACGCTTACACAAGAAAGACAAAAAGATAACTCTGATTATATAGAGGACATAAAATTGAACCCACCTGTGGCTTTAAGGGACGTCTTTCCTTTCTTTTGATGCAGAGCTATTCTCCCATTGGGAGAAAGTAAAAAATGAAAAAGAGAGAGAGTTCAGACTATGTTTTCCCACTGTCCCAGATAAGCAGTATAGATCCCTAAAGCATGTGCTACAAGTCAGTCATTACTGAATTTCTTATTTTCCTGTTTTATTAAAAAAATTGCTCTGAGAGCTGTTCTATGAGGACAAAGGGACTCTGCAGGGCCACCTTGTCACAGTAATTACTGTTTTAATGAATAAAACAAATATTGCGTTGTATGATGAGGAAAATACACTTTGCACATTTATTTAGATGGTAACACTAATATACCGTATTGGTCCGAATATAAGCCGCACCCGCATATAAGCCACACCTGTAAAATGCAAGGGGAAAAACAGAAAAAAGACAGTACTCACATATAAGCCGCACCCCTAAAATTGGAGAGAAAAAGACAAAAGTCAGATAGAAAAAGACAAAAGTCAAGTAGATTTAGGAAATAAATTGTGATTTTATTTTAACATATACTGTACCATATACAGTATCCAGTATTTGGAAAACATAACTGTAACGCTTTAGGCAGGTTGCCAATATTATGGTAACAGCAACAGAAAGTTCAGGAAACATGAAACATAAGGTAACAAGGAAACTTGTTACTATTCACAGTCATCACTGGTGTCACTACTGATTTTGTCACCAGTATTCTCTTCATCACTGTCACTGTTATCCTCATTCTCCTCCCATAGCAAGTTGTCCTCGCTACCATCCAATGCATTGGACATGCAGCATTTTTTTAACCCCCTGATGATGGAGTTAGTAGACATACTAGACCATGAATTTATAATCCATTGGCACAGGAGTGTCACTGACGGCTTCTTAATCTTGCCAGATGGTGTGAGAGCATGATCCCCTTCCCGAAGCCAATCTGAATACTGCTTGCGTAGGATGTCTTTGAATGGCTTGTTGACAATGACATCAAGCACTTGCAGCTTTGAAGTCATGCCACCAGGTATAACAACAAGGTCTGCCTTCTGTGCAACAACTTTAGTCTTTACTTCAGGAGTGAGATGACCCTTGAAAGCATCCAAGACTAGCATGGCTCTCTTAGTGAGCAGTGCTCCAGGTCTGCAGTTCCAAACTACAGACAACCAGTCAACCATCAGTTCAGTTGTCATCCAGCCTTTTTACTGGCAACGAATCACTAGGCCATCAGGAATGCTTTCTTTGGGCAACGTTTTTCACTTCAGAATAACATAGGGGGGTAACTTTCCTCCGTCAGCAGTGACAGCTAACATCACCGTTATTCTGAGCTTTTCATTACCAGTTGTTCTTAAAATTACACTTTTTGCCCCTTTCTGGTTTACTGTTGTATTGCTTGGCATGTCAAAAAATACTGGGGTCTCGTCAGCATTGTCCATCTGGTCTAATGGGTATGAGTGACGCTGCCGCAATTGGATGACATACCTCTGGAAACTAGTCAGTTTCTCCTCAAAATCTGCCGGCAGTTTCTGTGCCAATGAAGTGCCTCGTCGAAGAGCGAGACCCTTTCTCCACATAAAACGACGGCACCAACCAATACTTGCACGAAATTCCCACTTATTGATTTTTAAGGTCTTTGCAAGTTCTAAGGCTTTCAGCTGGATTACTTCACGAGAAATTGGCATCCCATCTTTTCTCATTTCTTGAATGTAGGAATAAACCCCAGCTTCAAGTTCTGGATATTTGCCTTGTTTTGGTCCCCTGAAAGATTTTCTGGTGGAAACTGAATTTTTCAGTTTCTCCTCTGAGGCAACCCAACGTCGCACATTGGATTCATCCAAGCCATATTTTTTTCCAGCCTCTCTGTTGCTTGTTGTCTTTGCATAATTAACAACTGCAATTTTGAAACTTGCATCATAACTACGCCTCACTCCTAGGCTTGTTGATGCTTTTCTCTCCAAGTGATCAGCCATTGCAAGAAACAGGCTTTCTAACATGTACTGTAACTTATTTTGCAGGTTACAGGCCTTCCAGGATGCTAGAATCACTAAAACCGGAAATTGGTATTCACTTGCTACAATTTAGTCACATGCGCGCAAATCGGCACCCTTACCGCGCAAATCGGCACCCTTACCGTGCAAATCCGCATTGATTTTGCGATCCCGAATATAAGCCGCACATGCGTAACTCAAATCTCGCAAATCGGCTGTCATTTTTTCACGGTCGCGAATATAAGCCGCACCCTTAACTCGCAAGCTCAAAAATCGGAAAAAAGGTGCGGCTTATATTCGGACCAATACGGTATATCTAGTCCAAGGAGTCGACTCAAAAGTAAAATAGTCTGTGAACTATTATTTCCTGGTAGAACGACGAACAAAGACACAGGAGCATTTAAATCTCTAGAAGTAGAGCATTTGATTAAACAACAAAAATATATACAGAAGGGGATATATAGCAAACTTCATGCTATTGTGTAAATAGGTCATCATAAATATCCATGGGTATAAGTAACCTATAATGTATACATTAGGTTAAAGTAAGAAAAGGTTTGGGTTGTTTATTCACTCTATTTCCTAGTCTGTTACTAGATACTGCGGACAGGGAGTCTGAAGAATCTGTTTTTTTTCAGGTAAAAGCTGGTGTTTCCTGAATTTAATCATTATTATATAGAATGGAAATATAGCTACACATTGCAAATACAGGGTATGTTTTGGCCAAAGATAGCACATTATTTATAACTGTTTAATTGTCCTAGTTAGTTAGGCTATAAATGGCAATCAATCAGATCATGGTATCTACTTTTTTGCCTTCCATCTTTTTGCAGGCTGTATAAATGTGGTCTGACCTCAGCCTGCTGTGAGGATCTACAATCTGTTATTATTACAAATAGATCTCTGGTCAAACTGGATTTGGGGTGTAATAATCTGCAGGACTCAGGAGTAAAATGTCTCTGTGATGGACTGATACATCCTACATGTACTCTGCAGGAGCTGAGGTGAGCAACATTATTATTATTTTTTATTAGATATACTAAATTAAATAATTTTGAGATCTCTGTGATAATAATATGTTTACATTTGAAACCTTTTATTTACTATGAGCATAACACAAGGAACACATAATGGTATCCCCAATACCTTTATCTTTCCTTAGGGCAAGTGTAAGACCATGTCTCCCTCATACCCTGGTTCTTACTGTCCCCATGTTTCCCACCATCCTCTTCCCAGACACTATGCTGACACTCATTTGGCTGGATTAATCCAGTCTGGACATCCAGCCATTAAGCTGATTGGGTCATTACCATGACCAATCAAAAAGTCCCGATATGGGGACCACAGACACCTTGGTGCCTAAGTTAAGGGGTAGCCTGAAGCCCTCACGCTGACCCCCCCCCCCCCCCCCCGGCCCAGGCATCCTATAATTGAGTTAAAGACCAATCCCCGATTAGGACAATCTATCCTGGTTGGGTAAGGGCTGGCACATCAAACCCTTCATTCAGCGAAGCACCTCCCAGCAAAGCTCCTGGTTGTCAGAAAGAAAGAAAATGGGAAATCCCCCAAATTGCGCAACCTTGTTTGTTTAGAAAACTAGCCCACTGTTTTATGGTTTTTGAGACTGTATAAAATATCTGAAATTTGAATAAAAATCATGCTCTCTTTAGACACATAGACCCCTATTTCAATTGAGCAATTGATGGTTACTGGAGCCTGTAATGTAGCCTGTAAACTAAATTGGTATCTTTTAGCAAGCCGCAAACGTTTGGGGATTACAGGCTGAAAATCGGCGCAGTTGTCAAAATCGTAACTTCAACCCAGCTAAGCCTTTGATCAAGCCCGTAAATGTTACAATCGGGAATCAAGGAGTTAATACATATCAGGCTACCCACATAGACTATTACATTTCCTTCATTAATTTTTATTATTTTGTACATTGCCAGATTGCGAGTCTGTTCGCATATCGGACTTCTATACGCTAATTGATTGACGTTTAACCTCCATGCTTCACTGACGTAATGATGACGATCTCATTTACTATTGGCTGTTACTAAATCGGTAGTTACGGCCTTGCTTAAATGATCATGATCATGCCCTGAAATGCTACTTACGATTGCATGGTTTACGGTTTAGGCTTTCGGCCAGGTAGTTGCAAGTTTGTTCAATTGAATCGCTCTGTAACTGTTGCAAATTTCAAGCCTGCAGTTGCCTTCATATCGGCCATAAGTCTGCTGCTTGAAATTTGCAACAGTTACAGAGCTATTCAATTGCAATTGAATAAGGCCCATAGTAATGTGTGCCTAGAATGACTATAACCTATGAGAAGGGAATCCAACGAGAAAATAATGCATGTGATTATGTTAACATTTACATTTTAGTGTTCCAAAATGCAACTCTACTTGGTGTTGCTCTCCAAGCAGTGCTACCAATGCTGTACTATCTGTCATATCATAAAGTAATATAATACAGTGCACATTGTTATTACTGATCTGTGATATCACAATGATGCAGTAGAATGACAATCTAAAGAAGAATCTCTCTTTTTAATGTGCATTGGATAGAGCATCCTATAAATATACATGGATATCAGTAATCCACAAAGTTGAATATACAATTATGCATCAAACTATTTGTAAATGATCCATTTACATTGGCACATTCATGACTTTTTGCGAAGGAATCACATGATAATTGCTAAGAAGCATTACATGGCTACATGGAGAGGATATTAAGCCCTAGTTGCAGTGACAATAATATGAGCCTATGATATAATTTAAGCTATTGTTAGTTGTAACAATATTCTTTCAAACATTCATTGATTTTGTCGTCCACTGTTTATTAAAATCTACACCAATCTGAGATGTGTCTACAGACCAGATGTGGTTATATACATGTATGCTATTGGTGTGCGCTGTATATGGTTCACTTACAATATCAGGTAGCACTGCTTGGAGAGCTACCTAAAAAAGAAAACAGAAACGTAAAAAAAAAATGGGACAGGCTGAAGTCCTACCTCTTCTCCATCTAGAACACATTGGCCCCCTCTCTTACTCCGTCACACGGTCACCTATAATGACACCTGTCAGGGACCAGTGGTGGAGATGGAGACACTCCAGCAGCAGGTGGAGCGGACAGGTGTGTTGGGGGGACCTGTCTTCCGGTGTGGTGGTCTATGAAGTCCTCCTTTCTGCACAAGTTCCCGTTTAAACCGGGGAGTTGTCCAAATGTTCTTTTGCTGGAGACGTCCCAGTTGCATTTTTGTCTGGTGATTGTCGTGCCTGATTTGCCTGACTTCATGGACCAGCTCTCTGTAGACTCTCCAACTCTAGAAAATGCTTGCCCATCTCCTGTTGCTGCTGGATCTAGAGGCCAAGTTCCTCCTCCGCCTCTGATGTGGAAAAGAGCGCCTGTGAGATAGAAGATGCTGCCAGTTAGAAAGCTGCTGGTTCTGCTGCAGGACCCAGTATCGACAGTAGTGGAGGAAGAGGGGCAGAATTGAACTTGTGAAGATACTCCAGGAAATCTGCAATAAAACAAGTCAGAGAAAAGATGGTAAAACTAATAGACATTCTGTAGTATTTGAAAGAATAGGAGATAGAGGTCTGTGGCATTCCCTCTGCTGCTTTTTCTTTTTTTCCCTCTCCACTGCCCCCTTTCCATTGCCAAATTGCAGCAAATAACAGTATATAGATTAAATATACCCTGATTATTTTTTTTTAAATCGAACTGGATTGCATTAAAAATGTATTACATACGAAGATTAATGGATATATGGGAATTTTCCTTTTTCTTACCCTGTCATTCAGATACTATGTATAAACGATTATGTGAAATTGTTAAATTAAAAAAAAATTTACAAATACATAAAGAGTTCATGTGTCCTATTCTAGTACAGAACTTCAAACTACATATATCAAATAAATGTCTTACATTTAATGTGTATAACCTGACATAATATAGCTATTATTGTCATGTTTATACATAAAACGTTTTTCTAGAAAAGTCCTATACTGGCTGTGGTCAGTACCGAAAATATCAGTCCTGTTTGATTTGATTTGTTATTGAGAAATAATGGTGAAAAAAGATTAGATAAAACTACCAAGGTAAGGATATAGAGTTTCCCAGGATGACTGAATCAGACTAGGGGGCCTAGTCTGTTTATGGCCACCCAATGAAAGGATACATCTATAATCCAGGGAGTGGAGGGGAACTCTTGTTCCTCTGACTTTGGCCCCAAATCGTTGTTGGATATCACAAGTGTCACAAAATCTCTTAACATCCTGATTTATTTCGGTACAGTAGAACACTTGGGTGATCCTTAATCTGGTTCTTTTACTCCCTGTGTGCCCGGCTAGCGAGATGTTGTGGGCTAACTCTAGGATGACATGTGAGAATTTCTTTAAAACTAAAAGCTGTCTTTTCATTTTGATTCAGGACAACCTTCTCCTGTACTTATTCTATACAATAAACCCAGCTATAGTGAGTCCCAGCTTTGTCTGCCTCTCCTTCCATGACTTTTCTATGTATTTATGCTAACCTAGGATTCCTCAACTCCTATTTCAATTCTGCTACATTGGCCCCAACAATACCCTTGGCTCAAGCAGGTAATAGTGCAGGGGTTATACCAATTTGTCCTCAGTAAGCTGAGAATTAGTAGCCATCTGAGATTGGGTGACAATATTAATGTCGTAGCATTCAATAAGGCCCAGGTAGTATGTCCATCTGTATTTCTCCCATGATGCCTTTGCTCTGTACTCGGTACCCCTGTCAATGTGTACACCGTCCATGGGGATTGAAACTTTTGTCCACCAGCCACGATTACATCCATCTTTTTGTTTGTAAAGCTGAAGCCTAAACCCTTGTACCTTTCTCCCACCAATGACAACTGTCTGGAGATGCTGTTGCAGGTTATATTCATTGGGCAATTCTACAGCAGGAATCAAACTGCTCTGGGCACAGCCATCATAACAGTCATGATATTGTTTCCCTTCTTCTTCTTTTGGAGCTCTGCTAGATGGGGCGACCAAGTTCTTTACCCACTTGGATCGGTCAATATGGTGCAGTTGGTGTAGACTAATTTTAGGTGATATGTCCTCTTGTCACTGGCATCCCTTGACAGGGGCATGGGGAAGCTGAAGCAGATCACCAGGTCTGCTCAGTCTGCCACTTCGGGCAACTATGATATAGCAGATTGATGGATTGGTAGTCAGTTTCCCCAGTGGAGTGACCATCCTGGCTTGATAGCACCTTATCACTTCATCCCTCACCTCAGGAGGGTGATTCCTGCTTCCTCCTACAGGAGGGCTGCTGACTGAGGTCATGGCAATATCCTCAAGGTGTCCCATACTAACGTATAAGTCTAGGGGAACAGGAGCTGCGTGTTTGTCCAGTAATTTGCTGGTGTCAGTAAGTCTGTCTCAAATTGGCCGAGGAAGCCACAGCGAAACGACGACCAGTGCTGTGTCTCAGTCCCCCACTGGTGACGTCATATGTGTGCTGCATGTATTATTCTATGCTGATGTGTATCTATGGCTTAATGTTATATATGTTTTACATTTGCTGCTTTTTTTTTTTTGAGTGTGCACTTTATTTAGTACAGGAGGTTATAGTAGTAATTGTTATCACTTTTTTGTTTGTAGGATATGGGATAAGTGGCAGATCTACACTAGCCACTGTATGATTTAGGTTTGTTGTAGTTCTTTTCTCGGGAGAATAGTACAGTGAGAAGTCCATTTTCAGCCAGGGAGTAAACAGTGGGCTCCCCAACAACCGTCTCATTAGCGTTTTTTGGTGTTAGGTGGTATGAACTATGTACTTTATGTATCCATTTAACTATATTATTAACATTGGGATGCTATTTTTGCATTTGTATTTAATATATATTCATTTATTTATTGCATAATATATATTGTTATTTGCACATTAGTATTCACTGGATACACTTGATATTACTTTATTGGATAGCTATATCTGTGTTGATATGCACTTGAATAGTTTATATGTATTGCTTTCTATATAGATTAGATATGTTATTTATATTGGCACAAGCATTTATTATATTATTAATGCATAATTCTCTATCAACACTTTATATTTATCTATAGTTACAATTCTATCGCCACTTTATCTGTATTTGTATGATACTAATCTACTCTATAGCTACAATTATGATGTCATTTTGTTCAGTGGGACAATCTTAGTTCTTAGGGATTAATGTGTGATTCTTAATTTAATTTGTGAAGAAAAGCTAAGTTTTAAGTATGAAGTCTCCTTTTTGCCTTGATTGAGACAGTCTTTATGGGGTTTGCCCAATAGTTCAACTGGTATCTTTTCTCTTACTTTTCAAATAGTGTTTAGCCTTTTCCTTGTGGTGGCATCTGCATGCAAACAGTCTGACTGACGTTTTAGGATATGAAGAGGTATGTTACCAAAAACTGGATACCTAATAGGGTGTGTGAAGAAGCATATTTGCTGGAAGCTCAAATGCTAAGGTTCATATGTAAATTTTAAGAGCTATGTTGATACTATTTATATTGTTATCAATTAATAGATAAGCATACAAAATACCAATACCTTGTTCGTCACTAAATAGAGAATGGGCATCTGATTTCCTCCATGTTAAATTCCATAGAAAGTAGGCTATGTTCTGATTGGCCCATGGACTTTGGGCAGTGGTTGCCTACCAGGAAGCCACTCAATTGGCTATGAACTGTGCAAGAGGGAAATTCAAGCTAGAGCAGTGCCTACCAGAAGGAGTCCTGATTTGCTCCCTAGCCACTGGAGGAGAGAAGGAGAGTGTGTGATGCGGCAACAGCCATTACTGCTGCAACAAGAGGCCTCAAACCTACAGAGGATGCCTGGTGAGTCCTCTCAGGTTTCTGGACCTCCAGAATCACCTGCAGAACTGTAGCCTAGTCCCATGCAGGCTAGCACAGGATCTGCCTGGCTCCTGGACTGGTAACTGGCCCTTGTTTGGATCTTTTTACCCTTGCTTTAAAAGAGCATATCCCACTTGTGGGGGTTAGGATTGAGAGGCTGATCTGAGTGCAACTACATACTGTTTTACCAGAATATGACTTTAGCCCAGAATACAAATATTCTAAAAGACTATATGATTTTAACCCTTTATTGTGCTGTGATATTTTGTATTGTGTGTTTTACTGTGTTGTGTTCCATCCATCTCCCTTTGTTTGCTAAGTCCAGCTGTGACTGGATCATATAAGTTTTTCCCACTTTGCTCTGTCTCATCACCAGTCAGTCTCAGCTGCCAACAACTCTGTAACTCCTGATCCCTCCTGCCTATCTCCTAATGACAGTATCGCTCGACCAATCAGGGCACAGCTAAAATAGGCCACCTTTCATAGGCCCAGCTCCTAAGGTGGGCAATTCCGACCCCATGTTGCCTACTGCCTCCTGATTGGCTCTTCATGAACCAGCAACGAATGCGCAACATTCCTTGTTAGGTGCTTCTCCTATTCACAGCCAAGCAGGTAATTTGAACTTGCTCAAACCACTCAAAAGTAAATGTGCCTTCAGCATTTGCTCTCTACCCTTTAGTACCCTGCAAGTTCCCAAAAAAAGTATGGTTTCTCTGGGACACATAGACATGGTGTTTTTTTGGAGGGAATAAGCTATAATCACTTTGAATCCTGTACTTCTGCTGCTATCCTGGAAGATTGAATCTGTGGGTAGGATTAGTCTTTTTGGTCTTTTCTACCCCACTGAGGAGCAAATAATGATGGTTATGCTGATCCTGTGTTCCTGATTCTTCTGCCGATGATCCTGAGGGGCCCATCCATGTCTGGGGGAGAATTCCTGTAGCAGAAGGCAGGATTTTCTGGAACTGAACAAACCTCCCTTGGGTCTTGACAATACTATTATTTGACCACTAGTTTTTAATGCAACACAGATTAATCAGGGAGAAAAGTAATTTCCCTGCCTCTTTTTTTAAAGGTACATCCCAGAATAAATGCCAGAATGCTGGCCTTTTTCAGCTTAATCTATAAATAACAAGTAATGCATTAGCTGACGTTTAGTTTCACTCATCTCTTGCAGGTTTTCAATTTGTGGTTTCACTGAATGCAGTTGTGCATATCTTGTAACTGCTTGTATGACAAACACATCTCTGATCAAGCTGGACCTGGAATATAATTACCTGCATCAATCAGCAATGAAACGTTTGTTTGTTCATCCATGGAATTCACAGCTGATGATCAGGTGGGAAATACAGTGTATATTCAGTGCCCACAGTAGTTTGGTAAAAAGTTTACATATTGGTGACATATGTAATAAACTAATTCTATATGCAACTGATTAAGACACAATTATGAGATAATTCTAGAGAAATCTGCTTGTGTCTGGGACTTCCCTAATGGACCTTTTAGAAACTGCATGTTGCCTGGACCTTCTGGGGAAAGGTTACTCTAGTGTGGGGGTGACTGCAGTGGCCATACTATTGATATTATTTTGTTTATTTAGTTACTGATTATGAATAACAATCAATATTAAAAAAAACTACATTTAAACGTAACATTACAGCTTACAACAGATCAGTTTCTCTCTACCTCTATTGGGTGTCAATGAGTTTATTTCTGACCATGTAGATTTGTGCAATACCCACTGCAAGGTGTAGGCATGTAAATAATGTTATCATAAGTAAAATAATCACTCCTATCAGTGCAACCCATCTGGATAGATTATGTCGCCACCCTGGACACCTGGGGCCTCATTCTATTAGCGGCCGCAGCCGTTGCGGGGCCGCAAGGACCGGCCGCAAGCTATTCGGCTATTCTATTCACTTACGGCCGGAGGCTCCGGCAGGCTTGCGGCCGGTGCCTTGCTATCTCTTGCGGCCGCTCGCGCCAGAGGAAAGCCTTTGATCTAAAACGGCCGCAAGAGTTTTGCAATTCAATTGCTCCGGGAAACCTCTCTGCAAGGCTAAAAGCGAGCCGCTGCTTACTTGCAGGAAAGAGGTCCCGCTAGCACCAATTAAGCACATAAAATAGCTCAAATAAAGCCATCCTGCACTTTGAGAAGACTATAAAGGGATTTTAGGTGTTAGAAAAAATAGCACATAATTATCCTATACTCAAATCCGTAAAATATTTTATTTTTAATATCCGTAAAATATCCATGTAAAAAGTCCAGAGTGCTTGGAGCACTTCAGACCCGCCCACGCCGCAGCCGGAAAATAAACAGTTAATTTGAACTCGGGTTTGGGCTGATGTGCAAGCTTGAGAGTGGGTTTCTTTTAATCCTCATGTCCCCCAATATGATCCCTAGCATTTACAGAGCTGTACAGTGCAAGCTTGAATTTATTTTTGAGTTTTTATATTTCACAGCTTACGGCCGGTTTCAAGATATGCGGCCGGCCGTAAGATGAGATCCTTGCGGGGCCGTATAATAGAATCGCGAGTTAACAGAACCCCCGCAAGGAATTGCAGCCTTACGGCCGATTTACGGCCACTAATAGAATGAGGCCCCTGATATGGGAGAGAAGCGTGTCTCCAAATCTAATTTTCACATGTACGTTTTAAAAACTACATTGGATTTATGTCCTTCAAAAAAGGAATGTATTGTTTTAGTTACAAACCCCCCCCCCAACAAATGAGTATTGCATGAGCACTACAGTGGTCTCTTATGTACCTCAACATTCTAACAGCTGTACAAAAGAACTGAATGTAGGCTCCTTCAAGATGTTTAATCAGGTTACAAGAAAAAAGCAAATGTATGCCTTATTAAACAATTTATTTCACATAAAAATGTAATGATTACTAAGGTTTCTAAAAAATGTTTCCCTATTAAGAGCGTAAGTGTTTCAAAAAACATGCTATAGTAGTTCTTTAACTAGTGCTATATATGAGCAGAAAAAATCTTTAGGGAATAAAGCCCATTAGTGCATAACACTCTAGATATATATAACAAAAAAAGTGGGCAATAGTAAAATGTAAACTTTATTGGTTGGAAAAACCGACGATTAAAACTTAAAAAGGGAAAGAATAAAAACTGTACAAATACCTTTGAACAGAAAAACTGCAAACCTAATGACCACTGGACAACTGTCACTCATTAAGTGGGGTTTGAGCAGTATTATAAATGAGACACAGAGAGTGTCTATGTATAGGCTTGTAGTACTATGCAACAAAAGGTGTAAATCATTAGAATAGTGGGCCAAACCTTCCTAAATTACCTTGTGCTATAACTATATATCTCTCCCCAGTAACGGTTGTGAAACCTAGTATAACAACATAAGGAAGATATAGGTAGCTTGGTAGTATGCTTCTAAACAACAGATTTCTTTGCATACAAAAAATCCTCAGTTTGGCTCTTAGATCACCAGGTACTTCATTGCCTCTTATTAGGGTACAATGCCCCTATTATTTGAATGATATAGGTATAAATCAACCATTCAAACAATATGGCTCTTAAATGTCCAGATATTGCATTACCTCTTGTTAGAGTATCACACCACACCTATTTTGGTGGTGTAAGCATAATTTGGGCCATTCTGAACAAGCTCACTCTCTGTATACTCGCATATAGTATAACAGCGTCTCCCTGTGCTGGGGAGATTCGCGCTGCCTAGTTGCGTCGTGCGTAATAACCTCACGTTACGCTAGCCTGTAGAATGGCCCAAATTATGCTTACACCACCAAAATAGGTGTGGTGTGATACTCTAACAAGAGGTAATGCAATATCTGGACATTTAAGAGCCATATTGTTTGAATGGTTGACTTATACCTATATCATTCAAATAATAGGGGCATTGTACCCTAATAAGAGGCAATGAAGTACCTGGTGATCTAAGAGCCAAACTGAGGATTTTTTGTATGCAAAGAAATCTGTTGTTTAGAAGCATACTACCAAGCTACCTATATCTTCCTTATGTTGTTATACTAGGTTTCACAACCGTTACTGGGGAGAGATATATAGTTATAGCACAAGGTAATTTAGGAAGGTTTGGCCCACTATTCTAATGATTTACACCTTTTGTTGCATAGTACTACAAGCCTATACATAGACACTCTCTGTGTCTCATTTATAATACTGCTCAAACCCCACTTAATGAGTGACAGTTGTCCAGTGGTCATTAGGTTTGCAGTTTTTCTGTTCAAAGGTATTTGTACAGTTTTTATTCTTTCCCTTTTTAAGTTTTAATCGTCGGTTTTTCCAACCAATAAAGTTTACATTTTACTATTGCCCACTTTTTTTGTTATATAGTGCTATATATGTACTAATGATGCAGAGATATAGTTGACATTATTTAAATGTAGACAGAGAAAAATATACATTACAAGAACCAATGAGCTGAGAGAAAGAAACCCAATGTAGAGAATCAAGCATAAGACAACAAACAATTATAATTCACTAGCGAATTGCCCGTCAAAAAATGACGGCAATGAAATTGTAAGGTAGCTAATGCTGTTTAGTGTGTAATAATGAAATATATAATACATTAATAAATGAATATACTTTACCTATTTTAAAGCATTGTGTGGAAGAGCTGTGAATGTGTTTTGATGTTGCTGCAGCATTAGTGGTGTGGATCTGCTGTGTAAGCGTGCTGAATGTGTGCAGTGTAACACTGTGCGTGCGCGAGACCAAACCGTTAGCGTAGTCGTGTACTTCCGCATTGGCGAGAAATGGCGAGTAATGTGTGTTATACGTTTGTATCGGAATATCCGTAGGTGTTTTGTGGTGTTTTGCGAGTTTCTTGTGGTGTTTTGCGAGTTTAGAGTGCTGTAGCCTCGTTTTCGTTTTGTTCGGCGGCCATTTTTTCTCTCGCTTCGTTTTTTTTTTAGTGTCTAAACTGTTTTATTTGAAGTAAAATCGAGGTGTAAGTTGTATTTTTGAGGTGCTGGGTGCTCCCTCTTGGTGTAGGTAAGTTTTTTATGTATGTGGTGTGTGTATGTATTGTGTTTGACATTTTCTAATGTTCGCGAGTTGCGTCCGAGTGTTGCGAGTCCGTAATGTGTGTGAACGTGTGTCGTATGTTGTTTGCGAGTGTCGTAATGTGTGTGTCGTACTGTTTGGGTTGCGAGGTGAAGTTTGCGAGGGTCGCAGTTGCTGGCAAGGAGCGCCTTCGGCGCTCCATGCCAGCAACTGCGGCCCTCGCTTTGCGAGGTCCTCAGGTGCTGGCATGGAGCGCCTACGGCGCTCCATGCCAGCAACTGAGGCCCTCGCTTCGCGAGGGTCCTCAGTTGCTGGCATGGAGCGCCTTCGGCGCTCCATGCCAGCAACTGAGACCCTCGGGCAGTGCCCTCGCTTCCGAAGGCGCTCCTTGCCAGCAACTGAGACCCTCGGGCAGTGCCCTCGCTTCGCGAGGGCCTCGGCTCGCTGCGCGAGCCGCGGCCCTCGCTACGCGAGGGCCGCGGGCTCGCTACGCGAGCCCGCAGCGTTAGCAACAACTCGTACGCTCACAACTATATATGTGATAGTAGGCAGCAGGTAAACTGCACATTTGAGTCTCACACATCCAGTCTTTTTATGTCTTGATTTTAAAGGGTGGAATAATATGTGAATACCAACCATGCATAAAAGGATAATACCTATGCAATGAGTTGAATTTGTGAAGTGAGTCAATTGTACCATTCATGTACATATGGGTACCACCTCTGCAAATCTTTGTTTGTTATTAGTTGTATAAGTTTCTACAGTATGACAATTTGGGGGTATATATTCCTGTAGCACTACGGGGTGGGGTGTATATATTTATGTTGTGTAATTTCGTGTATTTCTTTTTATAGATTTTATAGAATCAAAGAAAAACTATTTATGTGTTGAGATATAATTTGTAAGAACACTTTATTAAAACAGTTAAATCCCTGGAACAACTACTTAATCAGACTCTTCTTCTGTCTGGATATATTCTCATGTACACGATTGATATGACTCTATAACATACCACAAATTATCTAAACACGCAAAGTGCACCTGAATCATCGTGCTTGTCTCCCTTCCCACCTAAAGTCCATTTACCTTCCCTTACACTTTATGCAAACACTTATCTCACTGGGCATTAGACTGGGCATTAGCTTATCACATACATGAACATTTCAAAGAGTCAAAATGGAATCTAAAAGGATGCTCTAGCACAGCTACATTAAAGGTCCACAAAGTCACCATATTTACTCACAAGAATCTGCATAAATTATAAGGCTGTAGTCTGTAACTGTTACACACTGCATTATAGATTTGCATGGCATTTAAGAGCAAAGTGTGGTGGTGCAGTGGTAAGTAATTTGTTTTCAAAAAAATGTTTTCATTTGTAAGTCATAGGTCCAATTCTCCTGCTTTCTACTTGTTTATTTACATATATAATTTAGGACCAATGACTTACTAATGATACCATTCTATGAAAAAATGCACTTTACACTAAAAAGTAAGTATTACAAATTAAACTAATTTTGTTATTTGAATTGTATATATAATAATAATAATAGTTATTATTATTATTATTAGTATTATTATTATTATAAATGATAATAATAATATAACAATTAAACTAATTTTGTTATTTGAATTGTGTATATATAATGTACACTTTTATACATATCTGTGTATATATATATATATACTGTGTATATATATATATATATATATATATATATACAGTATATACATATATATATATATATATATATATATATACAGTATATATATATATATATATATATATATATATATATATGTGTGTGTATATATATATATATATATATATATATATATATATATATATAAAATAACTATTTTACATAATTATTTTATTTATTTTTTTAAATAAACAAAAACTTCACACAGTAACCTCATATTGACTTATGTTTTATTATATAACTGAAAGGACATATTTCTGATTTTTAAACAGTAAAGAAAATAGTGTCTCTATGTGGACTTGTACCCAGGCATTTTCCACCACAGACAGCTACCTTAGATAATGGTCCATCTGCTCTGATGCTACTCAGGTTGTTAGAGTAGTTACACACAACTTAGCCACTGCCTGATTCAAAGCTTCTACACCTGATACTAATCATTATGCATTATAGTTTACCTTAAAATTTCATACATTCATGAGCCCTTGAATATTAATAACACATTCTTTCTTACTCTAAATCTGAGCTTGCATGTGGTACAGCAAGATTAGATATGACCAGACAGCTTTATTATGGGCACAAATTATATGATTATTGCAAAAGCAATAAAACGCACTATATGACTTTTATTTGCCATCAACTGAGTTAAAAGTTTATAATCTTCAGGAAGTTGGCTACCAGCTCCATTTCATTTATGGTATAACAAGAATAAAAAATATTGTTTTAAACCCTGGGTATCTTCAAGTCCAATTGACTGTCGAGGCCCATCAACCCATTCTAAACCCTCTTGGGAGACATGTCAAGCCGAAATTTCTTTAACCCGAAAGTCCTATATTTACCGAAATGAAGTAGTAGCTAACTATGTTTGTGTTTCTCTTGTTCCTCTGTTTTTTAGGATTTGTCACTGTGGTCTGGTTTTAGACTGCTGTAAGAATTTCCGCTCTGCTGCACCTAATACAGAAGAAGTTGTACTCAGCTTGATACAAGAACACTTTTGGGTAAATTGTTTCTGTGATGGACTGACAGATCTGAATAGTTCACTGCGGGAGCTAAGGTGAGAACTTTACTATGTATCACAGTATATTCTATACAGATAACTATTTTGGAATTCTCTACCTCACTTCATTAGACTCTCCCATATTCTTCAAATATTCATACATTCTCTAAAAACACACCTATTCTGAGAAACATATAACTTACCTCCTTAACTCTACTATTAACTTCAAACAAGACTATCTCTTTAGTTATTTCCTTCTAAAGCATATATCCATCCATCAGTCCCCTCACTTCATCTCTGTCCATACTCACCCTCCACCTACTTAACCATTTTTGCTTCTATTTTCATTTTATATCGTCTTTTTCCTTTCCAGCTCTATTTTCACATCTTCTTTACTTGGCCTATTCGTTCTTCCTATAAATGTTTCTTATTTTCTTAGTCTACTTTATCTCTATTCACTCTCATATGGAATTTATCTGTTAAGGTTAATTGTTTGTTTTTATCAATATGCATACGTGTATATATATATATATATATATGCAGAAAAACAAAGTCAGAGGTGCTCATCAGAGAACGAACCAACCTTAATAGGTGAGTTCTATGGCCATGATACGCCACTCTGAGAGCAACCTCTTTTAGCTCACTTGTGCCCTTCACAGGGAGAAATATCCTGTAGTATATCAGTCTGGTGCCACTCAAAAGAGTGATCCAGCCCCGAAATACCAGGCAATTCTACCCTGAACAGGAGAAACAGCAAACCCCAGACGCGTTTCAGCCTTTATGGGCCTCGTCAGTGAGGTGCAGCTGAACTCCCTAAGGCACAGTGAGCAAGGGGTCCACGTCTACATATGCACACACTTAAGTGTATATTTATTTATAGAAATAATATTTGCAATGGATATAAATAATACAGAGCGAGAGCTGTAGAGGTGGGGAAATAACTTCCAAGGGAATTTCAATCTTTTGTATTATATATTTGTCAAGTTCGTATCAAACTAACAACTAGCCCTATTCTATTGGCCAAATTGTAAATTTACACACACTTAAAACCAAACTTAAAATTACCACAGATTCTATTAGTTACTCGCAATCTGATTACGGGTTACTCGCCAACAATCACTATGGGCCAGCCAAATGTGCAAAGATGGTCTTAGAACTCCATTGGTTTTAGCACAGCTCGAATATTACACAAAATCGATATTTTCAGACCATTAGTTCTAGCTCCCAAATTAAGTCTGACCGGCAACTGAAATAAATATTACATTTCTGTCAAAAATATTATGAGTACTAAATAGGACTTGCAGGGTCTTTTCAAACACTTATTATAGGTGTAGCAGCAAATTAACACACAGTTCTGTACTTAAAAGTCATGGAAATACATTATAATTAATTGCAGAACAGTTTCAAACTCACAAATATGTAATTAAAAAATATTATTTGTAAATCTTATTTCTGAGTAATATCGATCTCGGGACTCAAGGGGTTAATACATATGATGAAAACCACATGGACTAGAATAATGTATTTTATAGATTGCTAGATTGCAAGCCCGATCGGCAGATATTACTTATTGGCCCTCATTAATTCGTAGTCTTAAATTGCAGATTACATGTAACTTCCATGTTTTACTGACGTCATGATGATGGACTCATTTACTGTTGGAAGTAAGTTACGGGGTTCCTTAAATATTGCCAGATCATGTAATCATGCCCCCTAAAATCCTACTTATGAAGGCAGGGTTTACGTGTGGAGGCTAAAAGACTTAAATTAGAATACATGTAAACCTTTAGAGAAAAAAACACCTGCAGACAAAATCACGGGTCAGAGTCACATACTGGCTTCTAATGGAATAGGGCTCTCTATTAGCAGCTGTGTAAGCCATGGACATAAAACATGTTTGGGAAAATCTGAATTTTTGACAGGAATACATTTTGTGTCACTTAGATGTTTTTATCAAATTCAGGGATCAATGTGTTATTAAAGTCACATGCTAATACAAATTTCAGATTATTTCTCAGATTATGCTCCAGAGTCGCTTCTATGCGTTTCTATCAATAATAGTCAATGGGAATACTAATTACAATGACAATTTGAGAACTTACAGATATGTTGCATATTTGGTTGTCTTGTCCCAGAGATAAATAAATATGTTTTTGCATGATTACTGCATTTCAATTCCTTTCTGAGTCCTTTCATAAAAATACAAACTTTTTTTTCAGAAAGTAAATAAATCCAATTAGCAACATATCCACACAAATTCCTTTAGAAATCCACCAAATGGTCAAATTAATAAGTCCTTTTAAATCCACAATCTTTTTTACAAGTTCTTATAATGGATCCAATTCAAGCAATCAATCTTCTTATCATATCCACTTTTAGGAGACCCCAGTCTATAAAAAACTAAAATATTGTAGGCACAATCTAATTAAAACAAAATAAAAATAAGGGGCAGCACCCACATAGATAGCAATATGTATTAAGGTAAAATATCCTGACATAATAGTACAAAGTCCAGTGACGTTATTGAGAGGCTACAAAACAATGTGTCATAGGGTGGAAATCAATTCAATAAACATAGGCCTGGGAGTACACAAAGAGGCTGGTAATGCATAGTAAGTCCTCTGTGGAGGGACCATGAAGCCCAGGGCATGATTAAGCTCTGTTGGTGATCCTGTGCAATTAGTCTGTTCATGGACTGGTATAGCCTGCTGGCAGCTGCCTCCATGTTAGGGTTCCTTCAGACTCTTGTCCTGAGTCACCTCCGGGTCGACAAGCTGGGGCTGGTATAGCCTGGTGCCAGCCCTGGGCAACTGCTGATGGAAGTGCTGTGCTGCTGGAAGGGGTTCGGACATCAGTCTGGGCCAATCACAGCAGCGCAGTGATCGTCAGCCAGTTGTAATATAGGATGGCTCCAATTCTAATTTCCCCCTTTAATAGTCCCTGACCAATCAGGTGGCCTCCTGGGAGGCGTCTCTGATTGGTTTCTGCCCACAATCCCTGAACCAATCAGGATGGAACCTACATTTCTTGAAGGTACAAATAAGGGATTTTTTCTCTGTAGAGTTCCATCGTTAAAGTCGCAGACTAGCTTTTGTTATACCCCAAAGGATTGTCTCTTTTTGTGAGGTTTGGGCTCTAAAGGGCCATTGTTCATGAGAGGCAGGGAGGTGCCAGTCTGACCCCAAAAAGCAGATTGTGACAGGTACTGTAGGTGCGTGGAGAAGTGGTATAACTGCATAGACCTGGAAGGGTAGGCTTCCAGTTACTGAAGTGTTATTTGATCTGATATCCCATCTGGTTTACATCCGTTACGTCTAGTAAGTGCATATCTTTTTAGAGCAGGGGTGGGGAAGTTCGGTCCTGGAGGGCCACACACATGCCTGGATTTGTGGATATCCCTGCTGCACAAAGGTGAGTCAATCGCTTCTTCAGTCATCCTGATTGACTCACCTGTGAACAAAAAGGATATCTTTAAATCCAGGTGTGGGTGTGGCCCTCCAGGACCAAACTTGCCCACTCCGATTTTAGAGTAATAAATGTTGAACCACAGCTATTAGGGAATTTTAAAACTATACTTTTCTGTGTTCTACCCTTTATTTTTTATTAGGATTACTAAATGAACTTGAATAACCTATGTTACAAATTTACTATAATTTTTCTAAAGAATTCAAGCTACATCATAAAAAAAATATTAGTTTAGTTGATTAAAATTAAAATAGCTCCATACTGGAGAATATCAGAATGACTGAATGTACCCATGTCATCTGTCTATTATTAGACTTTAATTCCCTTGCTCCCATAAAAATTGAAGTGAGTGAAGTTCATTCGTAAACAACCAAGCTATCACATCACACATGTAAATTAATCTAGAAGGATTACCATCCGACTGCTCAAAATGTCGCTAATATCCTAAACCCCGGGTACCTGTCCCATAACTATTATTAAAAATCGCTATCACACAACTCCCGTAATGATATCTGATGATTATCTTAATTGTAGGTGCCAAGGACATCCATGAGGAACCCCATGGTCCTAGCTTAGTATAACACAGGGGTCAATTGAGACTCTCAAGGTATAGGGGTTAATGTTAGGTACCCCCATGGTTATATTTTAGATTTCCATGGTGGGTCATAAGGACCCCCACGGCAATGGGTTAATATTTAGTGCCATGGGGGTCCAACTATTAGTTGGGGATCTCCTGGTTCATTGGTGGTTAGTTGGTAATAAGGGGGGATCCTGGGGGACACCATAGCTCATAGTGGGTAGCGGAAATTGATGGGGGTGGTGGATCATAGGCTGTGGTCATAAACCTCTTCATTCATTTTTATTATTATTTAATCCCTTCCCTGCCCAGGGTTTATTTAGATAGACTAGGAAATTGCCCGTCAAAAATGACGGGAGTGAGATTGTAAGCCTGTCAATGCTGTTTGCCACAGAATGCAAAGCTATGGGCCCTCTGAGCACCTTTGGGGGTCATTGGGAGCCCTGCGCTGAGCGCCTTTGGCCGCAACTTTCCTGCTTTGCAATGATCACCTTCGGCGCTTCTTGCGAGGCCCACGATGAGCGCCTGTGGACTTTATAGGCGTCGTGCTCATGTGTTACTGTCTTGGGTTGTGTTACTTCCTTGGGTTAAGTGTTAGTGGCTTGGGTTAAGTGTTACTTTCTTGTGTTAAATGTTAGTGACTTGGATTAAGGGTTACTGGTTTGCGTTAAGTGTTACTGCTTAGGCCTCGTTTTTATATCATATAGGCTAGTTTTAAGTCCATCGGCCTCGTTTTCGCCGTGTTGTGTTTTTTCGGCAGCCATCTTTTTTCTCGCTTTGGTGATTTTTGATTGTGAAAAAATGTCAAATATGCCTCAAATTAACTTGCAACCTCAATCACAGGCTCCCTGGCTCTCCCACTGTGCTGTGTGTTAGTGTGTAAGTTAATTTGAGGCATATTTGTTGTTATTTTCAGGTCTTTCCAGTTCCGTGGTTCGGCCATTAAAGCCGGATTTTTGCGAGGCGCACAGTGCATGTACTGGTTTTGGTCCTAAGTCGTATGGGTTGTACATCCCGCTTGCCCCGCTGGCGGTTAGTGCCTACGGCGCTCATTGCAGCCTGTCCCGTGTCCCTCAACTGCTTGCCTTGCTTTGCAAGGCTCACAGTACAATGCAGCCTAAGTCCTGCGTGCCTTGACTGCTCGCCTCGCGAGGCTCTTGGTCGACGGCTTGCCTCGCTCTGCGAGGCTCCCAAAGTGTAACCAACATCGTAAGCGTTCCCCACACTGCCAACTATATATTTGATAGGGATATGTGAAGATGTTAGGACTAGTGTAGTGTGTTCACAGTAGTGGTTAGCTCTAGGGATAGGGTATGTGAATATCTTATGTTATAAAATATCTCTTGAAATTCCACTCAGTAACTATGTTTATTATCTTGTTTTAGGTTAGAGGATGAATTAATACATGCCATAATGTATGAAGAAAATTTTATATTTTTTAATGAACCTGTTACAAGTGAAGAAGAGGATGAATATAGTGAGGTATTGTATAGCTGAAAACCTTACTATGCTATATGTTTCAAAATCTATAGTAACAATTGATCCTATCCTATTATATCTTGCTGTAGAGAATTTGTTGTAGTACATTTGTTTAGAGGAAATACAAGGAAACTATTTGTTACTCGTGACTTGCTCGTCAAAAATGACAGCAATAAAATTTGAAGCCTGGCAATGCTGTTTGCCACACAATGCAATGTTCTACCCCCTCTGAGCACCTTCGGCGCTCATCGCGAGCCTCTCCTCCTATCTACCTAACCGCTCATTACAGGCCTCAGCAATTTGCAACATGCCATGTGCCTCTTTCCATCATCTCCCCCCTGTCCCTTCCCTGTGTCTTTCTCCTCTGTGTCTCTACTGAATCTTTGTGTGGCACACGCTGACTGACGTTGGTCCCGTGTGCCTGGCGTTGTTGGTGTGTGTTACTGTCTTTTGCCTCGTGTATTTTCTACGTTCTGCATGCCTGGCCTTGCTGAGCCTCGTTTCCATCTTGTTTCAGAATTGTTACGTTTTTTCAGCCTCCATTTTTTTCCCTGCGTTGGCGATTTTTGATCCTTGAAAAGGACAAAATATGCCGCAAATTAACTTGAATACTCACTCACAGACTCCCGTCTTTTCCAGTTCGGTGGTTCCGCTGTTAAAGTCGTATTTTTTGCGAGCTTGTGCCTCAAAAGCTCACCTCGCTTCGCGAGGCTCGCAAGCGTGACGACAACTCGCAGTTTGACAACTATTATATGTGATAGATTGAGAACTAATATTTGATTTTTTTACCTATATTTTATCTAGTACCGTATTGGTCCGAATATAAGCCGCACCTTTTTTCCAATTTTTTTAAGTGCGAGTTACGGGCGTGGCTTATATTCGCAACCGTAAAAAAAATCACTCCGATTTGTGAGCTTGCGAGTTACGTGTGCGGCTTCTATTCGCAAACGTAAAATTACTGTCGATTTGCGCTATTGCGAGTGAAGGGTGCTGATTTGCCTGCTTGAGACTGCGGTATTGTAGCAATTGAATAGCGATTAACGGTTTTAGTGATTCTAACATCCTGTAAGGCCTGTAACCTGCAAAAAAAGTTACAGTACTAATTAGAAAGCCTGTTTCTTGCAATGGCTGATCACTTGGAGAGACTTTTTCTCTCCAATTTTAAGGGGGCGGCTTATATTTGAGTACTATCTTTTTTCTATTTTTTCCCCTTGAATTTTACAGGTGCGGCTTAAATGCGGGTGCGGCTTATATTCGGACCAATACGGTATATAATAGGCCCTTCCTGTTGAAATTGTTTTTTTGACCATAAGAAGTATAATTGTGCCACTAAATAAATTCCTCACCTGAAATATAGAGAACAATTTTGTGCACCAGTTCTAAGAGTGATATAAAAAAGGTTCAGAGTAGAGAAATATGATTAATAATAATAATAATAATAACTGTAAATATTAGCTAATACTTTAACACAGTAATTTGACATATTTTAAAGCCCAAACTATTGTATTTTAGACATTTCATTTTCTATTACATTTCAAAAACTATGCTAATTTCTGTTTATTTTTTTTATTTCAGATGATGTCAACTGAGTCAATGCAAAAACAGACATGTTCAAGAAAAAAAAATTGTTTCTGTAGATTGCTTTAGATTTTTAAGTTAATAGGTTGTTTCTAACGTCTAACACTATATACACTATATTATTATTGGGTACTGTGATGATGTGACAAGCTGCTACAGTAACTAGCACTTTCATTGGCTTGACCACTTTTGTTATCAGCTGGAGACCTTCCTTTACCTCAGGGAAACACAGGAACAGGATATTTCTTCATTTAAGAACAAAGCTGGCACAAAAATACAATAGAGTTGTACTCTTGCAGATAAGACATAATACACACAATGAGACCTCCTCAAGCGTATACTGTGGGGCCAGAATACCAATCAGAAGGAATAGTCCGAATTGTTCTTCATGTGGGGTATCTCCCAGATTCACCAGTACAAGGACCTGCATGTTGGTCAGTGGTCACCTTAGTTGGAAGGCTATGTTTTGTCTGATAGTGGTAGGTGAAGGAACCTCGCTGTGGAACTGAGCAGAGGCGTTTGATCTATTGTTCTGAGTTGGCCATTCTTCTCCCCCTTCCTTGGCCTATACTCATCATAAATAGGGGTAGACACCCCATAACCCAAGTGTGCTTGCTAACCTCTTCCTCTCCAGTTTCTTCTGAGCAACCAGGTCAGGACGCTCTAAAACGTTATTGGGCTGGACCATAAAGCGTCCTTTGTTGGGCATTCTGAAATGGTTTCTGCATGGAGTACTGTATATTTACCTGTACTATCAAAGGGACATATAGGTTTACATTTATATTAAATACACTTCTTGATTTTTTTTTATTGCCTGATTTTTCTAACTGCATTCTTGTTTTTCTATTAATTACGTCATCTCAAGTTTTACGTTGGTCATTGAAAATAGTGGCTGAGCTACACTGATACATTAAGAGCTTATAACAATAAGAACTTTGTGAAAGAAAACAAATATTAAAACCTACTATACAATTCATCATATTAAACACAACATAGCTTTCATTTAAAGGTACTCTACATTGTTTTTAAGTTAAAAAGAAAGAAACACTAATTATACATGGTACTAAGCATGTTTTCCTAATGTAAATAATCCTTGATAGATATTTGTATGGCATTATTATAAAAAAGAGTGTCTCACAAATAATAATTATCTAGCATGATGTGCCAGTTTGCTTATTTGCATGTGGCGACAAAACAATGTTCTCCAAATGTTATCATGCAATTATGCCCCACATTTCTTAAGTATTCTTAGACTTCTTTTTCAGTTTTATGTCATGTAGGTGGAGTGTAATTGTAGTTTTGGAGTCTTGTAACGCCAACCAACTCAATGTTCAATGTTTTGCCTCTCAAACATATTTATCACTTACATTTGCATCCTCCTCCAGGCAGGTTCATCACAGTTCCAGTTGTTTGAAACATATTAATTATTGCCATAACAGTAGAGGTATTTTCAGTGGTGAAATCATTTGATATATCCATTCCCTGAGTTATAAAGGTCCACATCTTTGGTCTAATTTTATTTGTGCATTATCTTATCTTCTGCATGTGGATAGTTAACTAAGGATGTCTGGCCTGTGTGTCACACCTAGTGAAACAGAAGGTCATGGATGACCACTTAAGAGCTCCTAAAGACTGAGGTGTATGGGAAAAAAAGGTAAAATATGAGTGGAATCAGTGTGAATTAGATTTTGTTCATAATAGTTTCTAGGGAAGCTAATAATTGTGATGTGTTTAGGAGAAAAATGTTTAATCTTATAAGGACTGTTTTTTTCGTGGAATAATTTTACCTCCCTGAAAGGTTCAATTTCTCTCATTTACAGTATACGATCAACCAGTGTTTTGTAGCCATCTTCACCAAAGGTGCCAATAATTCTGGAGGTCATTGTAACATATGGAGATGCACATTAGCATAAAGAAGCCACACAAATAATGCCACATATCTTAGGAATGATTAATTGTTGAGAATAGTGGCTAGTACAAGGAATGCTCACTGGGTTTTATTCTACTCATCATTGAATGGTTTTTAAATAAACTGGTTTTAAACTTTGTTTAAGCCCTGGGTCAGGACTACCTTTGAATTAATACTGAAAAGATTAATTCAAAACATACTCACTGATACTCAGAGGGACATACAGTGAATATGCTAAGGCAAAAGTGTTCAAGTCTGTGTGACAAAGCACGTATTTGAAATAGAATGATAGCATGTATAGGTGAGTACATGTGTGCAAGTGAATGTGGAAATGTGTAGATGAAAGTGAGTGTATTATCGAAAAAGGTGAGAGAATTGGCACGTGTACACAAAGGTTTCTGAAAGTAAGTGAGAGAGTGTCAGAGCAATATATATTTACGTTGCTTCTTTGCTTACCAGTACATAAGACAGTGTGGGTGGGATAGCATGCATTAAAGAGTATGATATTTTAAGACACAGTTTTAGATATGGTGACAGAGATATTTCAAATTACTTACTGGCTGTCTCTTAACTCTGACGCGAGACGTCGTTCCCTTTTGTGGCCCTTTACCTTCTACAACCCGCACTACGCAGATCACTTTCAACACCTACATAGAAAAAGTAATACCAATGTCAATTATGGTGATGGTATTGTATTCTTACCTCAATTACAGAAGAGAAAAATATTCTAAATAACCCACCAATGAAAGTGAAGTAGCCCACATCATAACCCTTATGAATAAAACCTTGACCCAAACTGCATGTAAGCTAAATATTATAAATTACTCAGCCCCTATAAATTATTCTTACTGAAACGTATGTTATTTAGCAAATCCCCCAGAACATTTCAATATAGCTAGTGGTGTTGTGCTTCACATTCAGTTACCAGCATACAGACCAATGCCCCTGTTAAATCAGGAATTTAAAACCCTAACTAAAATTATGACTGAAAGAAAAATTCTCTCTACACATATTTTATTAATTCCAGCATTCTAACATCAAATGTGTACAGCCTTATATGTGACCCTAATAAAGACTAATTATCCTAAGACTGGATGCAGATAAGGCCTTACTTCGCATTTGTAAGACACATCTAAAACGTATTATTATTATCAAAAATTTGGAAATAACTTTTTGAGATTTTTTTTAATTGTATATACAGATTATCCAAAACCTTTGTGACAATCAATCACCCTAATTCTCCTTTATTTTAACAGGAATCTGGGCTGTCTCCTGTGACATACCCATTCAATTTGGTCTCAGAGCCACTCCTGTTCTCTAAGGTTTGTCAGTGGCAGCTTTTAATCGTATTCATAGCTTACCTTCATATCTCTAAACATTTCTATTTCTGGTTTTGTTATTATTATTATCTTTATTTATAACGCGCCAAGTATTCTGTAGTGCTGAATATGATGGCACACAAACAGAAGCGCTATCCTTACATCCTACTATCAGTAGTCATGTGCTGTTTGTGTGTAGGCATCGATCAGTTGTGTACGACTCTCCCTGACCTCATGGACCGCACACACACCATGCTGATCCACTTGGCATTCCAGTGGGCCACATCATACAGCCACTGGTATTACTAGGTGGTCTACCATCCAAGTACTGACCTGGCCCAACTCTGCATGGCTTCTGGGTGGTGTGACCTCTTGGTTCCCTAACTGGAATTAAACCCACGTTGCAGGGGTGAAAACAGCAAATCTTAGCCACTGAACCACCAGCGATCCTGTCTGTAGACATAGCCTGGCACATTCTTTTTTTTTCCCCTTTAAATTGGTAAATAATTCAATTACATACCGAGATTTACAAATCCTAATAATATTCATAGATTTGTATGAATTTAATATATTATCATTAATGTGATGTTTAGATGCCTATTTGAAAAAATGGAAACATTTTCAACTCTCTCATTAATAGATGAGACTTATTACACATAATAGCTTTTCCATTCATGCTTTACCCCCTACAAATATAGCACAATATAGCCATGTAATTGACTAGGTTCACTCTTCTCCATTATATACTCCATCTATCAGTCGTTTTTCAACTAGATCTTCAAAAATACCACCCCAAAATAAGAATTATCCGTTGCTATGGACCAATTTGACTTGACATAAAATAAGAAAATGCTGTGACTTAAATGAACATAACTCTATGTTTGTACAATAATCCTGAATGTTTCATGGTTAAATTGATTAACCACAAGGCCCACATATATTGCATTATTGGCAACTAAAGCATAATTATTGTTTCAGAGTGTTATAAATAGCAATATCTTTCATAGCCGAATGGGCAACTTATGGCATTTTAATAAAACAAATACAGTATGTAACACATTCCATTTGGAACAAAAACACTTAATATGGGTAATAGTGGAAAAGTCCATATAATCTCTATGGTTAGAGTTGAATACCCCATTTTTGTGAATAATCCTAAACAGATTTAAAAATGTGAATATGATGGTTTTCACAGAAACCTTTTACCACAAAGAAAGTCTATGGAAAATGTATTTGGAAATAGAAACAATGAGCCTCATTTAATTGCAAGCCCGTAATTACCTGTAACGTGATATTCTGTCTGTGGGTAACATTTAGATGTATTCGATTGTCTCTAACCTGTAATTACAGGCTCACAGCCTGCACACGAATCTGTAAGTAGCAATTCAGGGGGCATGATCATGTGATCTGGCAATAGTTAAGCAAGCCCTTAAATTACTTTTTAGACAGAGCCAATAGTAAATGTGACTGTCATCATGACGTCAGTAAAACATGGAGGTTATCTTTAACCTGCAGTTGTAGGCTAAGCATTAATGCACGCAAATAAGTAATGTTTGCCAATCGGGTTGCACTCACGCAATCTTGAAATACATTAAAGCATCTGTTTAAGTGCATGTGGGTGGCCTGATATGTATTATCCCCTTGACTTCCGGAATCAATATAACTCGGAAATAAAAGTTACAAATAATTATTTTGTATTGCAGATTTGTGAGCTTCTACATTAGTGTGTGTTTATTTGCTGCTGCAGTTATACTTACAGGTGTTTGACCCACTTGCGAGTACTATCTAGTATATAATGTTTTGATGCATTTGCCATTTACAGGTTTGAAGGCAATTGCGGGCTTGTTGAATTTTTGTAATTGAATATCAATTTTGCATCTTTAGCACTGGTAACATTTGAAGGCTTGAAAAATCAATGGAGGGGATAAGACAGAGCTACGGTTTTGGCCACCGCAGTGCTTTTGAGCCTGTAACTCGCAATTGGATTAGCAATTAGAGTAGCAAAAATGTATCCAATTGAATATCAGTAACATTTATGGGCTACATTACGGGCTCATGTAATTGCGATTTGGACAACTGAATGAGGTGCAATATATGCACACAATTACTCCAAAAAAAAATAAAGAGCAATTTGAAGAACCATTCTAACATACCTCATGGTATATTCAGAACAAGCAATTAGGGCTATATCCCTTGGGTATTGCTTGAGACCTGGATATGTTGATAATAATATACTATGTGCAAAATGTAAGTTTATTGTACTTACTGTATACTGTTTTTATTAGGTGATAATTATAATGTATGTACCAAATATGACAGTTGCCAAGCCGTGCCACAGGGAAACATTAATTTCTCTGCCGATAAACATTAAAATATACCGTATCTGTGTCTCAATTACATTTCTGTTCAATCTTCGGTAAATGTTATCACAGATGTCATGTCATTATTTGCATATACTGATACATATACCATAGTAGGTGAAATATAAAGGACCAGTGTCATATTTATAGAACATTCTTATGAATAACTTGATGTGCAGAAACATAAAGGAAATATAAACAACATTTAATTGTTAAGTGTTGTATTCCATTTTGCTTTACAGGTGGCAGACATTTGCTTTTATTTGTAATAGGATTAAACACCAGTGGCTTCAGACAAGATCTATTCAAGTTCTATTCAAATAATTACACTTTGCCAAGTCATTTTTAACATTACAAATGGTGGTATCCACTCTCAATCCCTATGTTTTTTATTTGTCTTGCACATTAGTGGCCTGTAGGGGGGTTATCAGAACTGTAGAATATCAGAAGGATGCTTCTGAGATAATATAAGATGTTAATTAGAAGAGCTGTTACTAGAGAAGTTTTGGGGAACCCACAGCTGAAACTATTGCACACTTTCAATTTGTTTTTTGTGCTATGTCCCCCAGATGTGACCATGGCATTAAAAAGTGGCCCATAACATGCACTGGATCACAATTATTTCCCATAATACACACTGCAGTTGTTTCCTGGGCGCCAGATCATTGTGATTAGGAATAGCTGTCCCTTCTTTTACAATAGAAGTGTCTGTGAAACAGAGGTTATTTAAGGGCAGAACTGGAAGTGCACACCAAGAAGCAATAGACGGAGATACATATCGAACCAGATCACTAAGATAGTAAGTCAAAGCTACTGCTACACAGCACTCTATTTCTTGTCAGTGGAGAAATATAGAAAATCTTATTGTCACCCCCAGTCACCTGGTTGAATTAAGGAACTGAGAAGGCTGTGCTTGTCTCATATCTATATATTCGTGCCCACTCTGGTGGTACGGTAAGGTTGGTGAAGTGAAAGACCACCAAAACAGTTTGAAAATAACCAAAAGGCAGAAACTCTATAACAAGCCTTGGCTTTCATCCTGAGAGAGAAGTGAAAGAATACATTATAAATTATATATAGATGCATCTCTTAGATTCAATAAGGTCAGAAACACTTGTAAAATTAAAGTAAACTTATCATTTGAATCAAGCTGTAGAGTTACACAGAAATCATTACATAAAATCAAGATCCTGCCTTGCAATTTTGCAAGATAAATCACAAACAAATAGTGGAAATAATCAAAAATTGATATAAGGTCTTATATAGGAAGCAAATCGAGGAACAGATGAAAGTAGACAGATATTTACCTGTTTGCATGTTCTGTATTCAGAGCTGTTATAATAGAAGAGATAGGAAATACTCTTACAATAAAAAACAAGATAGCTTTCAACCAATTTGAGCCAGGTATATGTTGATAGTGGCCACGGATATAAGTAGGTTATGTGTTAGGAACATGGATTTTGGTGGATGTAGTGATTGGTTTAGTGTAATTTGCTTTAAGGTAAGAAACAAGACTCCCTGCTATGTTAAAGAGTCAACATAATAAAAGTGACAATTTCAGTACTGCCTCAATGAGCTACCATATACACATGATGGGTGTTGATGGTCACTAATGTTGGAACATGGTGTGACCACAAGCTACTACCTATATTTGGGTCTAAGATGAACAATAAAGGATCTTTTAAAATGACTTTGATGTAGAAGAGAGAATTATGTGTTTTGGAAAAGTATACACCCTTGTGGAAAGGTTGGGATATATCCATACAACACAATGTATAGGTATTTTATCCATAATCTGAAATATTTTTCTCCCTTACCATCCTGGCCTTAAAGGTATATGTAAGTGTGTTGGGTTATTAATGCATCTGATAGAGGAGAATTTATAGTGTCTCAAAAAATGGTTTGCATGAAAAAAATCCAAAGTAAACAGTTAAACCACTAGCCTGAAGTTTGCTGAATTTCTTGCTTTTGCAAACAGTTTTCTCTCAATGTTGACACCCCCTGCAATTCCCAGGGATAGTCAGAATAACTTATTCAATGTTTATTTTTTGCCTGGGGATTGTACAGGCATGCTCAGTTAGCACCTGTAGTCTGCACTACTATGGGAAGTCACATAATTTCAGACACTTTCCTTGCCAATCAGCATGCGCATGTGCTGCATTTTGAAAATCTCATAAAAAATTCGATATCCAATATGCAAATCTCAGTTGCTGGGGGTGTCTACATCACCCCCAGCACATTTATTTATTTTCTGCAAACATTTTTGGCATTTTTTCATACAACATTTTTTTGCTAGGTGGGTTATGATGCATTCTGCAGGATGCATTCATAACCCACCTCACTTTCATATACCTTTTAATAGTGGTTTGTGGCTCTGATCTAGTAGGGGCAGCAAAAGAAGCATTTCTGCATCCAACTGAAATGTCTGTCCATTTTTTTTTTTTGTGAATGAAAGTGGTCAGATTCATCTAGAACTGGGGATCCAAATGGCAGCAAATATATATATATTGAGCCGAGACAAGCACTGAACCCCTAGTTGTCCAATGACCTGGACTTATCTAGAGTGAGCTGCAAAAGGGTATATTTTCAGGATAGCAATTCCAATACATTTTTAAATTAGCACATAAATAGGAGACATTTGTCATGTTGGTATCCATTCCCATATTTTTCAAAGGAAACAACTGTATAAATATGAGCCAAAGTCATCACATTGCAATGCCACCTCATCTGGAAGCACAGCAGGAACTGAGAGCTGCAGCTACTAACTATAAATGAGATGGACTAAAAGGACTGCAGCAACTTTACTTCACACAAAAAATATTGTTTTTCTTATCCTATTATCGGCTTCAAGACAAAAAGTATTAATATAAAGTTTGTTTTAACGTTTTTTAGTAGAACAAAATTAGGTAATTTACCGGTGAAATTGAAAATTGGTTAACAGGGAAAATGGATGGAGGATATAACAGGGATGGGACGTAGTTGGAGCATAGTACTCATATACTAAAGCTCAAAGGACACTTTGCTGGTAATCTTTTTCATAAAGCAGATGGAGCAGGGGTAAGCTCACATTAATTATACTATTGGTGGTTTTCCAGTTGATTGCCACCTTTAGAGTTTAGCCAACCAACCCATTGCCAGCAACACATATGAGATGACATAGTCTAAACACCCCTCAACTAAATAAAACTTTTACCAAGCACATTGTCTAATGTGAAGGAAGTCTGTGTGCTGCAATTAAAAACTTCAAGAAAATATTTACTGGTAGGTACCAAAATTCCTTATTTCCTTAACATCTTCTAGGCAGCATAGAACCTGAGAGTTACCAAAGCAAACACACAGACTAGGGAAGGTTATATGATTCCTGCTTCTAAGACCCATCGTCCTTACTGTGCTTCCTCACTAACAACAAGCCTGTAATGCTTTACAAAAGTGTGCTCCATGTTGCTGCACAAAATACTTACAGCCTTATTAAATTGTGATTCGGCCAATTGAATAGGGCTCTATTAAAGCACATAGCATATTTTTTTACAGAAGTTTTTCGTTAGTGAACTTCTATCCAAAAGCAAGGTCTTCACTAACGAAAAACTTCTGTAAAATAAATGGCCAAATCGCAATTTAATATGGCTGTTACTCAGGAGAAACTCCAGCCCTGTGGCCCAAAATGCTACCAGCGCTCTTGTGGAGTGTGCTGTCACTTATTTAGGATGTAATTCATTCAATGTTTGATAAGTCTGGACTATCATCAACTTTCCTTGGAAAGACACAAACAATTTGTATGATCTTAGAAATTATTTAGATTTTTTTCTGGTAAATGTGCAAGCATCTCTTTACATCCAACGTATGAAAAAGTTGTTCTTTCTGATACTTTGACGATATCATGGAATCTATGGAAATCCTAAAACACCTTTGGTCTAAATTCTGGAGGGAGCCATATCCGTACTGCCTGGTCATTCAATACCAAAAAAGGCATTACTCTAATGCTTGCATTTCCCCTACTCTGCTTCCTGATGTAATGGCTACCAAGAACAAAGTTTTAAGGGTTAGCCACTTAAGTGTGCATGGCTCCAGTGGTTCAAAGGTTCAAAAATTACAATGACATGCAATATTTCCAACCAGATGTTTTCCAAATCCCTTGCAATTAAAGGAAAAGGAGGGAAGACATAACTAAAATCTAAAGTTCATCTTTGCAAACGAGCATCCATTAAGAATTACAAATTCTTGTTCCTGTAAAATTTGCATGAGCTGACATAATTAGAAATGCTCCAACTGTGAGTTTGTTATGACTATGGGGATCACTGTTGACTACATTGATTATGAGGCATGGGGGCCACATTATGAGATTCTCTTTCTATATGGGTTGTGGAATTGGGATCCAGTTTACAGTTGTCTCTTTTTCCTTCCCATTTATCTTTTCATGTGCATTGCAACTCTGGATTCCTGTTCCTTATAACACACTCATACTTAATATCTACGCCTGTCCCATTTCATCCTTAGGCTTTCAGTGTGAGACTTATTTTTTTATTTTTTTTGCCATCAAATCCACTTGTGGCTCTAACCACTTTCTGACAATATCCTGATCCAGGTACCACTCTGCTGGAAATACATGTCTCCTGCCGAGGTATTACATTTTTCTTGCCTCTTATATTCATTGCCGATATGGCTGATAGATTCTTCTCTGTCCATGTCATTATCCTTTTCATGAGCCTTGACAACGGATGACTGCTTGTTCCTACTTGTCTGTTGATGAATTTTCCCATTGTATCCCTCAACTATATATGAACAAGCCAACAATCACGCTCCTGAGAAATTAGCATTTTATCTAGCAATGTCTGTTTTTCAGAGTCCTCCAGCCAGCCCGCTCACTTTGGACCTAGGTCAGTTATTGTGTTCAAACAAAACAGCTAAAGCAGGACAACATGGAGCTTTTACCCAAATATATTCCATGTTTTCCACTGCTCGCTCCTGTGTATACCAGGAGAATTGAATAGCAACAAATGCTATACTATAATGCTCTCCTGTGTACCTGGGAGGCATATTTAAATCCCACAGTGCAGAGATCCAGGGCAGCTGCTGCATTTTATAGGGAGCGAGGTGTTTGGTGGAAACCAAATGCTACAAATCGAAGGATGATTCGCTGCAGAGATTAAATCCCCATACACTGTTAAAATGTTTACCCGTCTCTGATTGGCAACAACAAATTATCATTTTTATGCTAAATTAGCTTGCATTTTCAGAGTTGTTTGTTCTCAAAATCAACTGCCAGAAAATGGAAACAAAATTACAATGTAAAAATAACATTAGTAATGTTTATTTTTGGGATTTTTTCTCATGCAAAAAAAAAATGTTTGCTTACACTACTGATTTTCTACTCTATCAAATGCATTCATAATCCATGAAACTTTTATGTTCCTTTAAGAAAAATAGCTTCACTCCTAAAAACTCGAACTGTGATGTTTGCCTAGAAGAGAATGCAAGTGTATTTGGTCCTCATACACATGGAGTAGATTGGTTTGAGGAACAAACCTTTCTCCAAGAGTCATAGTTGGACAACTGCTGGAGTTGATTACATTCTAGGGTCACTAAGTCTACAAAACTACAATAAGACTCCACCTCCATGCTAATAAACTCGTGTCAGAAGTTGATTACTGTCTCTGCAGTCATCAAACCACAATCATAAGCACCTGAAGTTTGAAAAATATGGCTGCCATTCCATGGCTCCCATAAGAATTAAGCCAAGTGACGTGCGCTTCTGACGTGCGCTCATAAATCACCACTGAGCTATCACATCACACACTTAAATCTAAATGCCATCCAAATGTTCCTAATATTGTTAGCCATGAGTATCTGTCCCAAAACGATTAAAAAAATTGGTATTACATGCCTCAGGTAACAATATCTGATCTCAATTAGGTTTACTTACATAGAGGTAGAAAATGTCTTTGAGAAGCCTTGTTGCTTCAAATCCACTGAAATGAAGAAGCTAACCTTAGTTGTGTCAGATTTGAGGCTTTATACTGCTACTTCCTATGAGCCAGGAGATCCTCCCTCAATACCCACTACCTCCTATGAGCCAGGGGATCCCTGGAATTCTCCCTCAAAACCTGTTACCCCTCTGGTAATCTAAGTATAACCATCTGGGTTCCTTTGAACCCCCATGGTACCTAACATTAACCCCTATACCCTATGGGTCTATAACCATGGGGGTTCTAAGGCCAATGGGATCCTTGTTCGGATACATAGCATCATAAACTCCATCAAATACCTGAATATTTTAGATCAAAATATGACTGCCTCTGCCTGATGGTTAACATTGGGTCCTGGTTGGGTTTTCCAGTAAGACAATGAGTCTACTTCCAAAGAAATTAATTTTTAAATATAGATTCTTTTTTTTTTATGATTTTGCCTCAATGAAAGGTTAGCTTTCACTTACATTTTCAATGTAAGATCAAAGTGATAAAGACATGTTTTCTTCTTTTATTCATCTTTTATCAATGATTCTGCAGAGGACTGTAGATTTGTGTTTTAGAGCAGAATATGCATGTTGAACATGTATACAGTATATCTAACATATTGGACATTTGCCTAACTTGGCAAATAGTAAAATTACCAGCAAATGGTGCATTTGTTATAAAAAATGTTTCCCTTTTTGGTTATCTGAAATGTAGAGAGGTACGTAAATACCCTTTTGACCTTTTATCCCTAATTCTATCCATGCAAAGAAATATTAAAATGAGAATAATGAATAATAAAACTAACAGAAAAAACATAGGGCCCGATTCAATTGCAAGCACGCATCTCACGGCATGTAGACCGTATGTCTGCGGGTGTGCTGCGGGCTCCCGTTTGTCTCCAATTCCGAAGCTATTCAGTTGATCAAGCCTGCAAGTTACTGGCCCAAAGCCGACTCCGTAAACCATGCACTGATCGTAGCTATTCAGGGCGGGAACATGATCAATTAAGCAAGCCTGTAACCTCCCATTTCTTATCAGCCATTAGCAAATGAGACCGTCATTATTACGGCAGTAAAACATGGAGTTTACATGTCAATGAATTAGGTTCGGGGGTCCGATATGCGATCCGACTCGCAAAACTGCAAAATACAGAATTATGAAAATTAATGCCAATACTATTCTAGTCCATGTGGGTGGCCTGATATGTATTAAATCATTGATAACAGAGATTGATTAAACCTGCAATGAAACATAAAAATAAATCTTATATACTGCCGATTTGCGAGCTTGATACTGTTGTGCAATTAATTCTAATGTCTATCATTGCTTTCCATGTTATTTACAGTGCAGTATTTTTATATTTGCATTTACAGTGCTACGAATAGGTGTTTAACCCCCTTGCGGGTCCTCTCTAGGATTTTCTCCTTCTTTTGCTGTTTACGGGTGTGAAACCATTTGTGGGCTTGGGGATTTGGAGAAATTGAATAGCAATTTGCGATTTTAGCCATCGTAAGAGCAAAGGCTTCGTGAGGCTGTTACTTCCAGGTTTAACCATCGCAACATTTTCAAGGCCTTAACCTGTAACCCGTTTGGAGCCCGCAAAAAGATGCCAATTCAATAGCAAATTAGCTTGCGAACATCACTTAAAGGCTCCAGTAACTTGCGAAAGCTCAATTGAATTGAGCTCATAGTATTTTGACACAATTGTGTATAACCTATGAACCACTAGGTGTCACCCTAAACTAACAAATGCATTAAACACATAAAGACACTAATAAGTTAAAGGACCATTGTACAATGAAAAAACAAATATAAGTTTGGAAATTTGGTGTCTGACTTATGAGATGGATCATAGTTAGATCATTGCAGGAGTTTAATGCATCCTAGGGTCACTAAGTCTTCAAAGTGACAATCAGAAGTTACCTCCATGCTAACAAACCTTGGAGGTTTTGTCATAAGAAAAATTAAGTGGGAAAAAGTCTTACATCTAGTTTTTAATTAGTAAAAAGCATGTTGATACCTCTGCAAGACTCTGAAAGGATCCGTGATTCATTGGGTATGTGTGTGAGAGAACATTTACATTTCTGGTGAGCTACAGTTACATCCTTTGATACAATGTCCTGCTTCTGGGCTAATGAGGGAGAAGGGGGGGGGTAATTTCAGTCTCATCCAGTAATCAAACAAAGGCTCTGGATTTCTGCATGTTCTTACCTCTCCCATAACGCTCATTACACTTATAACTAGAAAAAACACCCTCATCACGCAGCTCTTGGGGGGTGATTTAACGTACACAAAATGGATTCCTGTACTCATGAACAGAGCCTTCAATAATGGTTTATGTCCATAGCTTATACATCTACTAATACTGGTTATTTGGTACATACTTGGCAAACAATTGTCTTTTTTCTTGAACTGCAGCAGTCAAGAATAGCAGCTTATGTGATAAAAAATTTAAATTCCCAATTAGGTCAGGGAAAAGTGATCTTCATGGTCAGAAGTTCAACATAGGCACTTGTTAATTCAGTCCTTCAATCGTGTTCAACTCTCTGTGACAATATGGACGCATCACGCCAGAAACATCTGTCTGTGTTTCTGGTTTGCTTATCCATATGGTTTTCTTGGCAAAGATACTGGAGTGAGTGCCAGTTCCTTCTCCAGTGGACCACAATTTGTCAGACCTCTCTGCTATGGCCTGCCCATCTTGGGTGACCCTACATGGTACACAAGCCCATTCACCACGACAAGGTAGCGATCCATAAGGGGAATATTGGGCACTAGACATATGGTATTGCGAAAGAGAGAGTAATCAATACTTCAAAGACAAGTGTGGTCACTTTTTTCCATATGGTATTTTAAATATCTAAGTTTTATAAAGGGCAAAATGATTTTAGAAAACAAAAATAATAACACAATCTTTAATGTTTTAACTTTTATAAGCAATCTATATTTACTGCAATGTCTCATTTCATTCTCTGAGCTATGTGTGCTGGTCCTCTCTCCTTATGGTTTGTCATTACAAGCTAATGAGAGTTACATTAGTTCTGCCACATTCCCATAGTGCATTTCATGTAAATTCAAAAACTCCTAGCACCTTGGGAACTGGATCAGTAGATAAATACATATAAAAAAGCAATTAATCAAAGGCTTGATTATTATTCAAACTTTTAGAATCTATTTTCCCTATGGGGTTTTCAAAATACTATATTTTAAATAAATATAAATACCACCAAACTGGGCTTTCGACTGAGAACTGCATCCATTATAACAACACAATATAAAAGAGACTTGCACAATCTTACTCCATCAGAAAGAACTGCCATAAAGATTTCAAAAAAACAACCCCAACAGCACCATCAAACTGGCAGACAAAGGAGGTGCAGTTGTTATCATGAATACTCAGAACTACATAAATGAAGCTAACAGACAACTGTCAGACAACACCCACTACAAGAAACTGAACCAGGACCCTACAAAAATATATACTCTTCAACTTAAGAAACTCCTCAAAACATTCCCTAAAAATATACATCAAGAATTAGAACAACTCACCCCGCCAATCCTACAACTGGGACTTTATACCTACTGCCAAAAATCCACAAGCCAGGCAACCCAGGGAGACCAATTGTTACAGGTATGGACACGCTGACTGAACAGATATCTGGATTTGTTGAAAACATCCTTAAACCATTAGTTAGTAACACCAGTATATATATACAAGACACCACTGACTTTCTCAACAAACTCAATCAGATTAACACATTACTTGTTACCATGGATGTAGAGTCTCTTTACAGTAATATCCCACACAAAGATGGCACTGAGGCATGCTTTAAGTTTCTTTCAATAAACAAGCAAAACAATAAATATGGCCCTGATATTATTGTTAAACTAATAGAATATATCCTTACCCACAATTATTTTACTTTTAACAAAGATACCTACTTACAGATGATGGGGACTGCCATGGGGTACCAAAATGGCTCCATAATACGCAAATCTATTTATGGCCAATCTAGAAGAAACATTCTTATCTGTATCCATTTACAAACCATACAAATACTACTGTTACATAGATGATCTGTTCATCATCTGGACAGAAGGAGAAAGCAAACTCAGAGACTTTCATAGTTCATTCAACACCTTCCATTCACCTATAAAACTTAAAATGGATTTCTCTAGAGAACAGGTAAACTTTCTAGACACTACTATATCCATCACCAATGGCAGTCTCCACTCATCTGTATATAGGAAACCTACAGACAGATATAATTACCTACACAGCTCCAGTTTCCATCCCTCCCACACCAAACAAGCCATCATCCATAGTCAAGCTATTAGATACCATTGGATTTGCTCAAACACTGGAGACCATGATAAAAATGTAAAAACACTGTCTGAATCTTTCAAACAAAATCTTTCAAACCTTGTATTATTACCACAAAAAAAAAAACACTGCCATCAAAATACCCACCTGTTAGAGTACAAAACAAAATAAACTACTTCATGTATACCTCTAGTGACCACATACCATCCAATTTTAGAGAAACTATGGAAAATAATCAGATTTACAACCATTACTAATTGAAGATACTGAATTAAAAGATATATTTCCAAAACCTCCCATCCTTGCAGTTAAACAACCACCAAACCTGAAACAAAAAATTGTCAGCAGAAAATTGGTCAATAAACAACTAAATATAAAAAATGGAACTAAATCTTGTAACAAACGTGCCTGTAAATTATGTCAACACATTTGTAATGATGATACAGCCACACATAATACCAAAACCTATGACATCAAAGGATCATATTCATGTACATCATCCAATGTGGTTTATCTAATACAATGTACTTTGTGTGACACAGGCTGTTACTTTGGAGAAACCAGGCCAAAAATGCACTTAATTTACACATGCATTCAATAAGAAAGCACAATGAAGATTATTATTAAGGTTATTGTAGCCCAATGGGACACCATTTTAGCCAGAATGATCACTCCATCCACAACTTAAAAGTCAAAATACTCAGAGGAAAATTTTAAAACATCCAAGAGAGAAAAGCATTTGAAATAAAGATGATCACATTCTTCAACATTAAAAATACAGGACTTAATATGGACTTGGGGTTTCTAACACATTATCAGAATTTCATGTGAATTTTGCTTCTTATACTATAACAGACTTACCACTCTTAGTGAGATATTTTTTCCAACAGGAAAGATATCCCTGTGGACTACAGTGCTCTGTTTTTTCAAGTATATATTGATGTATATGAGTATATAGTATGTGTATATATGTTTCCTTTACAATGTTGTGTTTATTGTCCCATATGTATTTGACAGATACTGTCTCCACTCTATCTGCATCTGCTGTTTTTATTCAGACTGATGGTCTCATCTCATGTTAGTTTTGCTTCAGACTTGATAATAAGAGGTTGAACCGTCTGAAAGCTCATCAATATAAATAACACATTTGTCCAATACAAAAGGTACCAAATTATACTGCAATACTCATTATTAATCTATATATATAGATAAATAATTACTAGATTACTGGACATTCACGGCTGTTTCACTTTTCAATTTTATATATATATATATATATATATATATATATATTGTAACGGAACCCATCACTGTTTTACCCTGTTTTATGATTATTATGTTTAAAATATGATCCTACTATTATACTGCATGTATGTTGGTTTATGCTCTGCAGAATATTGTCCCAGACATTTGCAGCTACTTGGCATGGGAGATAATCCTGTTACAGAGACTCCGCATAAGATAAAGGAAGTCTATTGTATACAGTGTTTTCATTCTCAGATAAGAACAAAGAAGTGTAATTGAATCAATGTCTGATTGTATCAAAGTTGCCAGGGAGCCTCGGGGAGGTGTGACCCACCTATTGTTCTCTTTATGTGTATTGTGTGGCCAAATATGGGCATGTGTATTGCCTGTGGGAAGAGATGGGTATAAATATTTCTGCAGACCAAAAAAAAAGTCAGTATTCATTTGACTCCCAAATTGTGTGTCGTCCAATATGGGAGGTCGGGGATGGTGAGACTGTAGTGCTTCTTGGATATTTTACCGTATACCAGCGGAGATATTGGACTGCGTGTTCCAGCTCCGTTACATTTGGTGGCAAGTGGCGGAATTGTTCCCACGGTCAGAAGGACAGCTACAGGAGACACCATTCCGTGGAGTACAAATTGAGGGCAACTCTAGTATCCGTACAGCGCCCCTGGCTACAGCAGGATGAAACCGGCTAGTTTTCAGACAGCGTTCCATCATGAGGAGGAGGAGGCGGCCGCGGACTACAAGGATGCAGACAGAAAGGAACTCATGGTTACAGTACCTCTTATTACCCCACAGACTGAGTTTGAAAGAGAACTCCAAAGCAGACTGGCCTTTTTCCCAGGTACGCTTCCCATAAAAACCTTGGAATGGTTAATGACAGATGTCCACAAAGTCATAATGGAAAAGCAGCAGGCACGGGAGCGGTCCATCTTGGGAGCTGCTAACCCACCTCCCACCATTAACCCCCCCCCCCAGCACTGCGTCCGGGTGGTGGGAACTACCAAACCCCTCCACGGTACATCAGGTGCCACACGTGTAACCAGCAGGGCCACATGCAGAGAGACTGTCCCAGAAACAGAAACCGCTGCACGTGGAATACTCCAACTAATTCCCCTCCCCAGCGACAGTGTATACTCCAGGGGGCCGAAGGTGTCGTCCTTCCTCCCCAGCGGCAGTGTGTACCCCAGGGAGCAGAAGGTGCCGTCCTTTCTCCCCAGCGGCAGTGTGTACCCCAGGGGGCCGAAGGTGTCGTCCTTCCCCCCCAGAGGCAGTGTGTACCCCAGGGAGCTGAAGGTGTCGTCCTTCCTCCCCAGCGGCAGTGTGTACCCCAGGGAGCAGAAGGTGCCGTCCTTTCTCCCCAGCAGCAGTGTGTACCCCAGGGAGCAGAAGGTGCCGTCCTTTCTCCCCAGCGGCAGTGTGTACCCCAGGGGGCCGAAGGTGTCGTCCTTCCCCCCCAGCGGCAGTGTGTACCCCAGGGAGCTGAAGGTGTCGTCCTTCCCCCCCAGCGGCATGGTGAACCCCAGGGGGCAGAAGGGGTCGTCCTTCCCCCCCCAGCGGCAGTGTGAACCACAGGGGGCAGAAGGTGTCGTCCTTCCCCCCCAGCGGCCGTGTGAACCCCAGGGAGCAGAAGGTGTCGTCCTTCCTCCCCAGCGGCAGTGTGAACCCCAGGGGGCAGAAGGTGTCGTCCTTCCCACCCAGCGGCAGTGTAAACCCCAGGGAGCTGAAGATGTCGCCCTCTCCCCCCAGCAACAGCTTACCCTAACAAGGGGAGACACCAATCCCCCAGACGGCGCAGATGGGACCAGGGTCTCTGTGCCTGACCTACTGGGATGCTGGACAGCCTGTCCAGATCCCCAACTACTCTCACTGGGACAACCGGAGGAGGGGGTAAGTACAAATTCCCCTCCCCAGCTAACTCCTAATGTGGCTCCAGGGTTAACAGAGGAAATGTTAACCCCCACTGACCCCCACCTTTCCCTGGCTACTGAGCCGGAATACGTCCCAAGTACCCCAGCAGAAGAGCTGACAGTGGACAGTGGGGCAGAGTGCAGTCGGCCTCTGCCCTCCCTTTGTCCCTTGTAAAGAGCAGGATGTCCTGCAGGATATACCAGCAGAAGAGCTGGCATCAGGGCAGAGTGCCGCTGGCCTCTGCCCCTCAAAGTCCCCTCAGCGTGTTGCCGCATCACCACAGCAAAATATCCAGGTACCTGGTTAGACTTCCCCCCAAAGGAGAGATGTGTGACGAAGTGCCCTTTGCCACTTTGTCTTGGAGAGGACTGTTTGCCAGCCTCCTGCCCTGCGACTATGGCCCTGGGACATATTGCCCTTTGGAACCAGTGTTCGGCCATACCAGAGTGTATGTCACTCATTCTGGCCCTTTACATACAGGGGGGTCATTCTGTACTTGCCCTGTATGAACCATGATACCCCAGATAACTGTGCCATGAAGCCCATTCATATAATGAAAGACTATGGGAAAGACTTTAGCTACACGGCAATTGAAATGTGTGAAGAGGATCTGAGCGCTATTCGGTAGTTTTGTGCGCTCAGATCCCAGCTACCTGGGGATATGGGAAATGTGAGTAAATGTGAATTGCAGTAATGCTGATGGGTTGTCAAACTAGAGAATTGACCAACAAATACTTTTGTCCGGACATCCCCAGGCCGATCCGTTGGGATCAGACCGTGTATGCCGGCTTATGGTCACGGGGGAGGTGTGTAACGGAACCCATCACTGTTTTACCCTGTTTTATGATTATTATGGTTAAAATATGATCCTACTATTATACTGCATGTATGTTGGTTTATGCTCTGCAGAATATTGTCCCAGACATTTGCAGCTACTTGGCATGGGAGATAATCCTGTTACAGAGACTCTGCATAAGATAAAGGAAGTCTATTGTATACAGTGTTTTCATTCTCAGATAAGAACAAAGAAGTGTAATTGAATCAATGTCTGATTGTATCAAAGTGACCCACCTATTGTTCTCTTTATGTGTATTGTGTGGCCAAATATGGGCATGTGTATTGCCTGTGGGAAGAGATGGGTATAAATATTTCTGCAGACCAAAATAAAGTCAGTATTCATTTGACTCCCAAATTGTGTGTCGTCCAATATGGGAGGTCGGGGATGGGGAGACTGTAGTGCTTCTTGGATATTTTACTGTATACCAGCGGAGATATTGGACTGCGTGTTCCAGCTCTGTTACATACATATATATATATATATATATATATATATATATATATATATATATACATATATATATATATACACAGAGGTTGACAACATGTCTAACACATAGAAGCTAGGAAGATTATTAGGAGCCAGGAAGATTTTTACGAGCAATACATGCTATTTTCTAGGCATCTGGATGGAATCCCTTCAAAGAGATACAGTACAAGAAAAAATATTTAGATTCCCAGGGTTGATGGAAGCTGCTTAGTGGTTATGCGCCATAATCTGCAATGAAGAACTTATTGAAAGCCACCTAGAGATGAAAAAGGTGTGCCCTTGATATGGGCAAGGATGCTTTTTAGTGGCTAAGGGCCAAAATCTGTAATGGAGGGCGTGTTGTTAATGTCTATGGGCCAAAATCTGTAATGGGGGGCTTGTTGAATGGCATATGGTGGTGGGCAAGTACACTCCAGTGCCAGCAAAACCTTCCTGAAGCCCCCTTGTAGTCAAATTGGCATTTTGCTTTAACTTTATGCTCAGCATACGAGCAGTTACATGTGAGCTTTTTCTTTGTCTTCCAGATCTTGTTTTGACTTCCACAGTTCCCCTTAATTGGCATTTCTTAATGGCATTTTGGACATTGGTAACTGGTCCTCGAAGACCTAGGCATAAATGCCCCACTGAACATCACAGCAATGCATTATGTTCAAGGAACAATAAGCAATAAATACAGGACTAACACAATATCAAACTCAATAGCTAGGGCAGCCAGATAACCTTTTTCAGGGGACTGACATTTGTCTGTGTGTAAACTGTGTCCCCTGGATGTCAGAAAAGATAAACAAGAGTGTAATAACAGATAGGGGACCTAGCTGCATGATAACAGTGAGTATACTGTGCTTGCAAAAACAGTTATTAAATAGCATACTTAGTATTGATTCTTTCTTTGCATTGTTCAGTCATTTCCTGACTCTCTGTGACCTCATGGACCATAATACACCAGAACATTTGTATGTCCATGGTCATGCTGATCCACTCAATATTCATGGCAGATATACTGGACTGGGTTGCCAGTTCCTTCCAGTGGGCCAAAGCATACAGCTCCTGGTATTCCTAGGTATTCTCCCATCCCAGTACTGACCAGGCCCAACCTGCCCAGCTCCAGGGTGGTGTGACCTCTTGGTTCCCAGACTTGGAATCGAACCCAGGTCGACAGTGGTGGAAGCACCAAGTCATAAACATTTAGTATTGATTACAAACCCTTAGTATTGATTACACATCTCCATAATAAGGTAACACAAACAAAGGTTCATCTTTATTGCTTATTCTTGCCCCTCACACCATAGTTATTCCACATTCTTGCTCCAATCCTAGTAGTTATTGCTTATTTTTGTCCTCTCCCAGTATTTATAGTTTGTTGAGAAATACTGCTCCTCACAAGATATTTTTCTTCCTCTGCCAGCATTTATTACTTATCTTGTTCCTCACACAGCATTTATTGCTTCTTTTTGTTCCACTCCCAGTATTTACTGCTAATTCTTACTTCTCTCACAGTATTTACTTATATTGTTCCTCACATAGAGCCCAACCCGATTTGCCAGATCCGAGTTTCTCTAAAATCACTATTCAATTGCTCGATTCCCCCTCGCTAACCACTCCGTCAAGCCCACAGATGGAAAAAGTCTATCCACAAGTTAAGGCTATCGAGGAGGACTCACAAAGGGCTTAATGACCTGTAGGGAACACTGTAAAAGCAAATAAAAATTCATTATTGTACATTTATTAAAAGGGAAGTGATGTTAGGTCTTAGAATTAATAGCACAACATTCTCAGGCTTGCAAATCTGCCATGTTAATGTTTAATTTGTGTGTAATATCGATCCTGCCAATCAATGTGTTAATACATATACTGTAACTTGCATGTAATAGAATATCATATTTACGGCTTTATCAATATTGCATTATATCTGGAATGTGGGTCGATGACGGCATGGTTTCCGAATTTTCTCTATCGGGACATAACTTGCGGGCTTGCCGAATTGAATAGCACATTAACTTCTGAGAGATGCGGGCCAGCGGACTTGCGGCCTACTACGATAGAGTTGCCTCCTTGGAATTTAATCAGGCTCATAGTATTTATTCTTGTTCATTACAAAATATTTATTATTCTTCCTTTCACAGTATTTAACTTACCTTGTTCCTCACACAGTATGTATGAAGAACCCTTTTCTTTCTTTAAGGTGTACTCTTTTTACTTCCAACCTCAAGGGATGTCCTCTTGTCGACACAAAAAGTTATTTTGACAAAGCCATGTATTGGACCTAGATATATTTATATAATATAATCATATCTCCTCTTAGACGCCTTTTTTCTAGAGAAAGTAAGTTTAATTTTGTTAGTCTTTGCTCATAACTTAGTCCCTCCATTCCCCTTATTAGTTTTGTTGCCCTTCTCTGTAATTTTTCGAGCTTCCTTGCTTCTATACTGTTCTTAATACATAATAATATTTTATTTGCCTTTGCAGCTGCTGCTTGGGCAATAGGTGGTTGTCCACAAGCACTCCCAAATCCATTTCAATATCTGATACCTCTAGATTTGATCAATTACGATTAGACGTTACATGGCTATTTTGCCTTCCCAGATGCATAACTTTATATTTATTTGCATTAAATCTCATCTGCCATTTAGTCGCCTATTCCTCTAATTTATGCAAATTCTTTTGGAGGGAAAGTACATCATTATCTGATTTAATTACCTTGCAGAACTTAGTGTCATCAGCAAAAATGGAGACAATACTTTCCATATTAATAAATATGTGAAAAAGGAGAGGACCTAATACTGAACCCTGAGGAACCCCACTTACCACATTAGTCCAATCTGAGTATGTTCCATTTACAACAACCATTTGCTTTCTGTCTTTTAGCCAGCTCTCAATCTGTGAGCAGATACCTACTGCAATTCATGTATCCCTTAACTTATTTTGTTCCTCACATACATATTACTAACTAGCGACTTGCCCATCAAAAAATGAACGCAATAAAATTGTAAGGCAGGTAATGCTGTTTGGTGGAGACATTAATTTTGTTGGTGGTCCAAGATCCTTCTGTGCTCATTGCGAGTCTAGCGCTGAGCGACTTTGGCGCTCATTGCAAGGCTGTTGTTCTGCTTTTTGCTCTTTTTGCAAGGCTTTGTGTGCTATGAGCAGCGTTGCCGCTCGTTTTGAGTCGCATAGTGAATGGGTTTTGTGTTTATTGTGAGAGTTTTTGTTTTTGTGTATATTTGTTTTTGTATGCTAATGAAATATGAATACATTAATAAATGAATATACTTTACCTATTTAGAAGTAATATATGCAGGAAGCATTGTGCTGAAGAGCTGACAATCTGTTTTGATGTTCCTGCAGCATATAATGTAGGTTTGCACTGTTGTGGAGCTGAGGTGTGTCAGCAATGTGTGCAGTGTGTAGTGTAAATAGGCTGCGTGCGCGAGGGGAAGCCGTTAGGGTATCTGTGTACTTCTGCATTGTGTAAGTTAGTGTTGTAAAATGGCGGCGAATATGTGGTACGTGGCTGTGTATGTGTAGTGTCCTTGTTAATAGTGTATCTTGTACCTTGTACGGCTTTTTGGAAAATCTGTATGTGCTTGGTGGTGTTTTGCGTGTTTAGGGTCATGTAGCCTCGTTTTCGTTTTTTTTGGCGGCAATTTTTTCTCTCGTTTAGGGGATTTCCATGTGTCTAAACTCTGGAATTTGGACTTAAATTGAGGTGTAACTTCCCTTGCAGAGGTCCTGGGTGCTCCCCCCCCCCCTGCTGTGGGTAAGCTTTTTATGTATTTGTTGTGTGTATTTATTGTGTTTCTAATGTTTTCATGTGCGTGCGGTTCGGGTGTTAAGGTCGTATTTTTGCGAGGTCGTAATGTTTTTTTTTCTAAGTCTCACGTGTCGTATTTTTTGATGCTAAGTCTGTAAATTTTCTGTTGTAGGTCCCGCCTGTGGCTCATTGCAGCCGACGTGGAAGCCTCCACCTCCGCAAATGTGGCCCCTCGCTTCGCATTTGCGGTCCGAAAGTCGTAGGGGGTCGTAGGGATGAGCACCTACGGCGCTCATCTCCACCAGCGCAAGGAGCGCCTTTGGCGCTTCTTGCCAGCAACTGCGACCCTCGCTTCGCAAGGGCCGCAGTTGCAGCGGGCTCGCTACGCGAACCCGCAAACGTTAGCAACTCACAAATGCTCACAACTATATATGTGATTCTTCTTACTTACAGAGATTTCAATATTCTTGCTCTCACAGTATTCATGAATTATTGTGTTCTTCACACAGTATTTATTGCCTGTTCTAGTTCCTCACACAGTATTTATTCTTCTTGCTCTTGCAGTATTTATCTCTTATCTAGTTTATCTCACAATTTGTATTGCTTATTCTCGTTCTTCTACCAGTACACATTTATTACTCTGGTTCCTCAAACAGTATGTATTAGTTATTCTCATTCCTCTACAAGTATTAATTTATTATTCTAGTTCTTCACACAGTATTTATTGCTTATTCTTGTTGCTCTGCCAACACTATTTTATTATGGTTTCTCATACAGTATTTATTACTTATTCTCATACCTCTATCAGTACTAATTTATTATTCTGGTTCCTCACACAGTATTTATTGCTTGTTCTTGTTCCTTACACAGTATTTATTCTGCTTGCTCTCAAACTATGTATTACTTATCTTGTCCTCTCACAGTATTTATTACTTATCATTCCTCTGACAGTACTAATTGATTTTTCTAGTTACACAGTATTTATTACTTGTTCTTGTTGCTCTACCAGCACTCATTTATTATTTTTTCTTACACAGGTCCTCATTCAATTGCAATTTGGCCAATTGAATAGGGCTCTAAATAAGCACATAACATATTTGTTTAAAGAAGATTTTAGTTAGTAAGCATCTATCCAAAAGCAAGGTTTTCACTAACTAAAAACTTATTTAAAAAAAATATGCTATGTGCTTATTTAGAGCCCTATTCAATTGGCCAAATCACAATTGAATGAGGGCCACAGTATTTATTACTTATTCTCATTCTTCTACAAATACTAATTTATTATTCTAGTTGCTCGCAGTATATATTGCTTGATCTTGTTCCTTACACAGTTTATTCTACTTGCTCTCAAAGTATGTATTACTTATTATGTTCATCTCAACAGTATTTATTGCATATTCTCCTTTCTTTACCAATACTAATGTATTATTCCAGTTTATCACACAATATTTATTTGTACTTCTACCTCTGCCACTACTTATTTCTTAATGTTGTTCCTATTTCAGTATTTAATAGTCTTCTTCTCCCAGTATTTATAACTAATTTTATTCTTCTCACAGTAATTGTTGCATATTCTCATTCCTCTACCAGTACTAATTTATTAGTAATTATTTCTTAATGTTGTTCCTCGCACAGTATTTATTTTTTCTTCCTCTCACAATATTTATGTCTTCCTCACACAGGCCTCCATTCAATTGCAATTTGGCCAATTGAATAGGGCTCTATATAAGCACATAGCATCGTTTTTTTACAGAAGTTTTTAGTCAGTGAACTTTTATCCAAAAGCAAGGTCTTCACTAACTAAAAACTTCTGTAAAAAAAACTATGCTATGTGCTTATTTAGAGCCCTATTCAATTGTCCAAATCGCAATTGAATGAGGGCCCTAGTATTTATTTCTCTTTCTTCCTCACACAATATTTAATTATCCTTGTTCTTCCTCACACAGAATTTATTACATCTTCTTCTTCATCACACCGTATTTAATTCTCCGTCCTCACACAGTATTTATATCTTCTTTTTCTGCCTTGAACATTATTTACTTATCCTTTTTCTTACTAACACAGTATTTATTTCTCCTTCTTCTTCCTGACACAGTATTTAATTCTCCTTCTTTGTCCTCACACAGTATGTATTTCTCCTTTTTCTTCCTCATAGTATTTATTTATCCTTTTTCTTCCTGACCTTATTTATTTCTCCTACTTCTTCCTCACACAGTATTTATTTCTCCTTATTCGTCCTCATGCAGTATGTATTTCTCCTTTTTCTTTCTCACACAGTATTTAATTCTCCTTCGTCGTCCTCCCACAGTATTTATTTCTCATTCTTCATCCTCACAGTATATATTTCTCATTCTTCATCCTCACAGTATATATTTCTCCTTCTTCGTCCTCACATAGTATGCATTTCTCCTACTTCTTCCTCACATAGGGCCATATTAAATTAGAAGCCCGTAGCGGCACTGGTACACCCGCAAGGCCTGCGGGCTTGAAATTTGCCAGAGTTACAGAGCTATTACATTCAACCATGTCGCGACCAATGGATGGAGACACAAACAAGTAAACCATTCTTTTGCATGTTGCATGTGCGGCCGTGAACATGATCAATTAGTCAAACCCGTAGTTACAGAGCCAATGGTAAAAAAGATCATCATTACGTCACTGAAAAATGGAGGTTAGATTTCAAAGCCTTACGGGTTGCAATTACGAGTTACGATCGGACCCGCATTCCAGAAATAATGCAATATTAATAAATCAGTAAATATGATATTCAAGTCCATGCGAGTTCCATTATATGTATTAAGACATTGATTGCCGGGATCAATATTACAACGGAAATGAAACATTTAAAAAAAAAAAATTATATTGCAGTTTTGCGAGCTTGAGAATGTGCTATTAATTTTAACACCTTTTAATCCCTTTAATTTAAAATACAGTAGTGTGTTTATATTTGCATTTACAGTGCTACGGATAGGACTGTAACCCCTTGGCGGGTCCCCTCTAGTACCTGTAGGCTTTCTGGCTACATTTGCGGGTTACAGGTTTGAACGCCAGTGGATGCATAGCAATTTATTAGCGATTTTCGAACATAACATTTACGGGCTTGACAGATCAAAGGCTTTATGGCAACGGAGCTCAGATTTTGACATCCCATAAGTTTTTTTCTGCCTATAACCCGCAGATTGTTTGCAGGTAGCTGTACAAGGCCAATTTAATAGTGGGCTACGGCTTTACACGTTGGGAGAATTTAATGGTGCTGATAGAATGTATTGCTCCTTCTTCTCCCTCACACAGTATTTATTTGTCCTCTTGCTGTATTTTATTACTATAATCAGAGCTATCCTGTTATGTGTACGCACAGTAAGTGTGCTGTCGATGTCCCAATGTAGCTTTCTCTAAATGGCCGATAAGTGCTTAGGGGTTTTGGGGATAGGTTTAGAGCCAATAAGTGGTGTGGGAGTTAAGGTGTTACTTTTAGGGGTTTAGGGTTAGGCTAAGAGGGTTAGGGCCCGTAAGTGGTGTAGGGGGTTAAGATTAGGGTGTTAGGTTTATGGCCGATAACTTGTGTAGGGGGTTAGGGCCGACAAGGGGTTAGGATTAGGGGGTTAGGTTTAGGGCCGGCAAGGGGTGTTGGGTTAGGGAGTACATCGTGACGCGAGCGCGCCCGGCACAAGGGGGCTTCCCGTGCCGTAAAAATAACAGGATAGATCCTTATAATCTCACTTAATCCATGCACAGTGTGTACTTATTGTTATATTATTATTGTTACTATTAATATAAACCTCACTTACTCCTTGCACACTGTATTATTGCCTCTCTCCTCATGACACACACACGTTACGCACTACTTCACATTAGCACCGCTACAGACGTTACTTCACGACATCATGACGCACACTTCACATTCAGGGGCCGAGACGCCGTGGTGAACGTTCTACCTCGGTTCCCGCCCCCATGCTCTTCCGATTGGCTTAGCGTGTTGTCACTCAGCAAGGAATGCTGGGAGCTGTAGTCCCATTCATTAACCTCCGGAGCTCTTCAACGTGGCAGCGGCGAGGTAAACATGGTGATTGTGTTATATAGTGTATATTATATGTGTATTTGTATACTATATGTACGAGTGTTACATGTTCTATCTTAAATGTATGTGTGTGATATGTGCTTTATATACTGTATATGATATGTAGGCTATTGATATACTGTGTGCTATATGTATATCAGCTACTTGCCCGTCAAAAATGACGGGAATAAAATGGTAAGGCTGGCAATGCTGTTTGCCACACAATGTGAGGCTTTTGTAAATTTGTGTGTGATTTACTGTATGTTATATGTATATGTGCTGTATATACTGTGTGTTATATATATATATATATATATATATGTGTACTATATACTGTGTGTTATATGTATATGTGCTTTATATACTGTATATTATATGTAGGATAGTTATATACTGTGTGTTATATGCATATTTGTACTATATATACTATATATTATAGGTAGGATAGTTTCTGCATATGTGTACTATAAACTGTGTGTCATATGCATATGTGCTGTATATTATAGGTAGGATAGTTATATTCTGTATGTTATATGCATATGTGTACTATATATACTGTATATTATAGGTAGGATAGTTATATTCTGTATGTTATATGCATATGTGTACTATATATACTGTATATTATAGGTAGGATAGTTATATTCTGTATGTTATATGCATATGTGTACTATATATACTGTATATTATAGGTAGGATAGTTATATTCTGTATGTTATATGCATATGTGTACTATATATACTGTATATTATAGGTAGGATAGTTATATTCTGTATGTTATATGCATATGTGTACTATATATACTGTATATTATAGGTAGGATAGTTATATTCTGTATGTTATATGCATATGTGTACTATATATACTGTATATTACAGGTAGGATAGTTATATTCTGTATGTTATATGCATATGTGTACTATATATACTGTATATTATAGGTAGGATAGTTATATTCTGTATGTTATATGCATATGTGTACTATATATACTGTATATTATAGGTAGGATAGTTATATTCTGTATGTTATATGCATATGTGTACTATATATACTGTATATTATAGGTAGGATAGTTATATTCTGTATGTTATATGCATATGTGTACTATATATACTGTATATTATAGGTAGGATAGTTATATTCTGTATGTTATATGCATATGTGTACTATATATACTGTATATTATAGGTAGGATAGTTATATTCTGTATGTTATATGCATATGTGTACTATATATACTGTATATTATAGGTAGGATAGTTATATTCTGTATGTTATATGCATATGTGTACTATATATACTGTATATTATAGGTAGGATAGTTATATTCTGTATGTTATATGCATATGTGTACTATATATACTGTATATTACAGGTAGGATAGTTATATTCTGTATGTTATATGCATATGTGTACTATATATACTGTATATTACAGGTAGGATAGTTATATTCTGTATGTTATATGCATATGTGTACTATATATACTGTATATTATAGGTAGGATAGTTATATTCTGTATGTTATATGCATATGTGTACTATATATACTGTATATTATAGGTAGGATAGTTATATTCTGTATGTTATATGCATATGTGTACTATATATACTGTATATTATAGGTAGGATAGTTATATTCTGTATGTTATATGCATATGTGATTTACTGTATGATATATGAATATGTGCTTTATATACTGGTTAGTAACAATTTAATCTCATACCCTGGTGCATAACACTGAATAATTGTAATCCTAGATAAAGTGGGAGAGATAACATTTATTAAATAACTAGTGAATTGCCCGTCAAAAAATGATGGGCATGAAATTGTAAGCCAGGGAATGCTGTTTGAGAACAGCTGACAATCTGTTTTGATGTTCCTGCAGCATATAATGTAGGTTTGCACTGTTGTGGAGCTGAGGTGTATGTGTCAGCAATGTGTGCAGTGTTTAGTGTAAATAGGCTGCGTGCGCGAGGGGAAGCCACCTTTAGTGTAGCTGTGTACTTCCACATTGTGTAAGCTGTGTATGATGTTGCGTCCTTGGTAAGAGTGTATCTTGTACCTCGTACGGCTTTTTTGAAAATCCGTCTATGCTTGGTGGTGTTTTCCGGCTTTAGGGTCGTGTAGCCTCGTTTTCGTTTTTTTTGCGGCCATTTTTTTTCTCGCTTAGGGTATTTTCGTGTGTCGCAACTCAGGGATTTGGACTTAAATTGAGTTGTAACTTCACTTGCAGAGGTCCTGGGTGCCCCCCTTGCTGTGGGTAAGCTTTTTATGTGTGAATCTATTGTGTTTTTAATTTTTTCAGGTGCCCGCAGTTCGGCTGTTAAGGTCGTAATTTTGCGAGTTTGTAATGTCCCGCGTCTCGTATTTTTTTACCTAAGTCCTTAAATTTTGCGCTGTAAGAGCCGCGGTTCGTGTTTTGGCGCTTGTGTGTGTTTGTAAGCACTTGTGAGGCGCCATAGAGCCTATACCTCCGCAAATGCGGACCCTCGTGGCCTTTGGCTCATTGCAGCCGACGTGGGAGCCTACACCTCCGCAAATGCGCCCCCCCCCCCCCCGTTCTGCGAGGGGCCGCATTTGCAGACCAAACGCGAGGGACGCAGTTCTTACAAGCTTGCGAAGCGTGACGACGATTCGTAGTTTGACAACTATTATATGTGAGTCTAAAATAATGCTCAAGAATTAATATGAGCTGCACCTAAATCGGAAGGAAGTTCCATGATATATTGCCTCATATATCATGTCCCCTTAAGTATACAATATGATGAATTGAGGTGCAATATACCGTGTTAAATGATGCTAAGAATCGTTGTAACGGAGGGTAGTTATACTGGTGTCTCCGGTGTTCTAATACTAGACACTCATTCTAGTAACTGTAAGTCTAATCTTACGACAGTCTTGAGTCGTGCTGTTCTGGAACACCCCTTCCCGCTATCCATCAACAGGGTTCTAATAGTTATAGTAATCATATACTCTTAGGTCAGAAAAACTGTGACTGAGTCTAGTCTAACGACAGTCTTGAGTTGTGCCTTGCACGAACACCCTCTCTTACTTTCCCTCAGCCTATGACATATGGACAGGAAACGTGCAGCCCAAATCGTATATATAGTTGTGGTAATTGCGGATTGTAGGCTGCAATGAGCGCCGCGAGCGCTAATTGAGAAGCACATAGGACTTTTTAGGCTGCCACGAGCGCTGAAGGACTTAGACTTAGGACCAAAGCCCGTAGATGCAACTGCGGGCCTCACAAACCAAGGAATGCGGTTGCGGGGCTGTACGAAATTACGAATTTAACGGCGAACCATGGAACTGCAAAGCCCAGCAAAAAAGCCAAAATATGCCTCAAATTAACTTACACACTCACACACAGCACATGGGGAGAGCCAGGGAACCTGTGAATGAGATTGCAAGTTAATTTTAGGCATATTTGGTATTTTTTTCACTATGGAAAATCACCTAAGTGAGAAAAAAATGGAGGTCGAAGCCTGTAAGACTTAACCCAAGGCAGTAACATTCATTGTGGGGCCCCTAAAATACATGAGGGGGGAGGCGATCGTAATGACCACCGAAGCCGCTCATCGCAAGGCCCGTACAGTAGGCGTAGGAAGAGGCTCGCAATGAGCGCCAAAGGCACTCAGCATGGGGCTTGCAATGAGCACCGAAGGTACAGCATTCTCAGCCTTAACATTTTATTGCCGTCATTTTTGACGGGCAAGTAGCTAGTGTTTAAAATAATAAAAGAACCCCCAACGCGTGTTTCATCAAACTTATTCTCCCACTTTATCTAGGATTGTTTTATATACTGTATATTATATGTGTGATAGTTATATACTGTGTGTTATAGGTATATGTCCATTATATACTGTATATTATATGTAGGATTATTTTATACTGTGTGTTTTTTATTTATATATATATATATATATATATAATATATATATATATATTTATATATATTATACTAGTAACTTGCCCATGATAAATGACGGTCTCATATGTTATGTTATGTTCACTTGTCTGTTCTGTCCCTCCCTCTCACTCTCTATCTATGTGCTCCCTCTCTTTTTGTGTGTACTCTCTAGGTGCCTTCTGTCTCTTTGAACCCTTTCTTTTCACTCTCTGTCCCTGCCTCTCTCCCTCCCATAAATGACAATAATATATTGTATGTTCTGTTCAGTCTCTCTCTTTGCGCCCTCTCTCTCTTCTCTCCTTCTTCCCCTCCTTCTCTCCCAATCCCCCCTCACCTTCCCTCTTCTCTCCCTCCCTCTTCTCTCCCTCCCTCTTCTCTCCCTCCCTCTTCTCTCCCTCCCTCTTCTCTCCTCTCTCTCTTCTCTCCTCTCTCTCTTCTCTCCTCTCTCTCTTCTCTCCTCTCTCTCTTCTCTCCTCTCTCTCTTCTCTCCTCTCTCTCTTCTCTCCTCTCTCTCTTCTCTCCTCTCTCTCTCTCTCTCCCTCTCCCTCTCCCTCTCCCTCCTATATTCCATATATCTTCTTTTAGTAGCATAATTCAATAATCACTAATACAGATTAATTTCATTATTTCAATAATTTTGTCAATAAGCATATCGAGCTCCATGCCATCTGGTGAAGACATGTAGAGGTGAAACAATCCCACTAATTGTCTCTCTGACCTTTATTACTATATCATATATTCTGACATATTTCCTATTTTTGCAGGTCTAATTGTTTAGCAGCATTTGATTAACTCGCAAATGATGACATCCGACAAAAAGAAAATGGCTAAGAGGATCTTGGATCAAGCCCTGAAGATTATCTACCTGCTGACTGGAGAGGTAAGGACTTTTTTGCAGAGTCAGTGTGTTTAAAAGTATACAGATCATGTATTATGAATGCATCTGATAGAGAAGTAGTGTATGAAAACATAAAAAAATAAAATAAATAAATAATAACTTTACCCTAGAGTTTGCAAAATATCTTCAGTTTTCTACAAGTTGATTATTGAGAAGGAATGATCCTGAAAACCCAAGCTAAATTAGCATAAAATGTATACTTCATTGTGGCCAATCAGAGGCAGTTACAACATTGCAGCAGAATGATGATGCTCTGGATCTTTGCAATGTGCTGCTACTGGTTGGAGGGTTAGTATAGGGTCAAAAAATGTACTTGAATGCAGTGTTTCTATTGGTAGGTACCAGTAGGCAACTCTAGGGGTGTGAATTTAGTTTTTTTTTAAATAAAATATATCTGCATACGTATAGAATGACTCAATGTAATGTGTGTGTCTGATATAAGAAGTATATGTAAGATTAGAAAAAGGTAAAATCAGAAAAAAATCCATATACATTTAAAGCACCACTGTAGTGCAAGAGAACATCACATTTGTGACGTATGTAACCAACTAGCAGCTCTGTAAGACACAAGCACAGACGTTTCTAGAGAAAATCTGAATTTTTGAAGATTGTCTGGCTCATAAAAAAAAATACCCCTGAGGGGATTGCACAATTAGTAAGAAGAGGGAGAGGCAAGGGGGGTTTATTATATTTGTGAGTCTTGCTAGATATCATAGAAGGTTGTCCAGTGGTTAGGATTCTGTTCTGTCTCTCTTTTTCTCTCATTGCTTCTTTCTCTTTTCTCTCTTCTTTTCAAGCTTCTTCTCTCTCATCCCTTACTTTTCACGCTTCTTCTCTCTCCTCCCTCTCTTTTCACGCTTCTTCTCTCTCCTCCCTCTCTTTTCACGCTTCTTCTCTCTCCTCCCTCTCTTTTCACGCTTCTTCTCTCGCCTCCCTCTCTTTTCACTCTTCTCCTTCTTCCATCTTCCTTCTTCCTTTCTCCTCCCTCTGTCTCTCGTTATGGGATTGTAGGTATAGCCCTACAGTGCATGCTCCAGATCTCCCTAACTAATGTTTTTAGATTCTTCTTTTCAGTAGTGGACAGGACAAGACAAACATTTTCGGTAGATACGTGGTGAAGATGCTTGTGTACGTCAATGAAGCTGTGAGCTATCCCATGTAGGATCAGTCAAGATGGGCAGGTCATAGAAGACAAACCATTATTCCCTGGAGAAGGGAATGGCAACCCACTCCAGAATCTTTGCAAAGATAACGTTTTGTATAAACACAACCTGAGACATGATGTGCTATAGTCCATACGGTCACAGAGAGTCGAACACAACTAAACACTAAAATCGATGGTGTTTCCATTATGGGCTTTTTTGGTTCTTACCTGCTATCAAATCTGTTTCTATGGAACCAAGCAAAATGGAATCTTCTATACATAAACACTATGACGATGATCTTGTGCTGCTATTGTTTGTTTGTATCATGCTTCCGTTTCTCTCAAACCACCGCGGTCCCTATATATCTTAGACCTTTTTCTTCTGTACTTAAAAATATTGGGACATGTACAAGAATAGTTCATATTTCCTATTTATTTTTCTAGGTCTCACTCCTGAAGCATTTCAAGAGCTCAGTGACGATTAAAGAGATGGTACAGGACAAGAAAATGACTGAAAAGATTATGAATCACTCCATGGAGATCATCAACCTGCTGTCTGGAGAGGTGAGCGCTTCTGGAGAGCGTCCTCATGTGACCGCTCGTGTCTGCCGCACTGTGTGTTCATTTTATTTATCCAAACTGCAGTGGTCGTTTCATTTGATTAAATGAATTTATCATGGATTTAACAAACTGTAGTTTGTGAAAAGCAGCATATAGTTGTGTATGTAAAAAAAACTAACAAATGTAACTGAGTCCGTGTGATGGAAGGTTCATTGTGGATTGCTAGTCTATGTGAGTGGCTTGAGAGAGGTTATCCTAAGTTTTTTATAAAAACACTATAAAGATGATACTTCCTTTTAATAGAAAAGGGGATGATAAAATGCACATTTTAAATAAAAATGGCCTTCACCGTAAAATGTTCTCTACAAATTATTTAAAGGACCACTGTATGGCTTGAAATAGTATCTATGAACTGTAGTCTGACATGTCCCTCTCTATTCCTTTAGGAATACACCATAGTGAAGAAGAATTCCCCCCACAGTCTCCATCTGACGGGAGAGGTGAGCACTGCTGGACAATGGGACATTATACCAGATTCAGGACACACTGACTACCTGTACTGATTTATCCTCCATAACATTATAAGGACTCTTGATTAGTAAAAAAAAAAAGTATGAGTGAGTCCATCTCTGTGTTCACTTTTGTGTGCGTTTCAGGACAGAGTTAAGTCTGAGGAGGATGTTTCCGATTCTATGGATAAGTGGGAATGTAAAGAAGTAGTTACGGAGGAGAAGATGAAGACAGATTGTCAACAGACAGTCAGCACCATAGGAGACTCGGAGAGCCAGAGTCCAGGTAATACTGTGATGTCTAAGTGCTAAATTCTATTAACAAAGAACTAAAATAAGGTGGCTGCTCAACCCAGGCTTCTTACTGAATTCCATTAGTCATTACACTGCCTATAGTTACTATGACACAGTGGAGATTAAATACTTATTATTTGGGGTTTGTACCTGTCCGTTAGCAGCTCTGATCCGCCAGCATGGTCTGTTATCTCATTTTTAACAGTGGTGAGTGACGGTAATTGCTAATTAGTCTCAGGGGATCTGACTATTGTTTTCATTCTAAAGCCATAAGACACTCCAATGCAGATTTTATGGGGCACTAGGCCCATTTAGATTTGTACGCCCATCAATAACCCAGTTATTACTACTTTTTTACTTTTTGCTATACTCCAGTCATAAGTGTACCACAAACCTGTATAGCTAATCATAAGTATCTATAGACCTATGTAGGTATACAGAAAGGGCCAGGTACACTTCTAGATAGTACATCTAGAGATTTCAGTGCGTTTTCTATGGCATTGCATCAGCAACTTCAGGCAGCCTGCTGCCCTTTAAAAACATGCTGCCTTAGGCCTGAGCCTTATGGGACTAGGATCAAACACACCCATGCTCCATTCAGTACATTCAGGCTCATTAAGATAATTGTGTTTTTTTAGATGAGCTGATCACCAAGAGAAAAAAAAAGTAAATACAACAGCCTCTTGTGATTTATTTTTAGTCTTTTTACCACAAACTAATATATCTTCACCAAAATGTAAACTTTATTTACAACCTTTAAAAATGTTACAGTTAAAATATGGACTAATAAAACTGTGTTTATTTATACTCCGATCAGTGACTTCACTATTGTTAAGTTTTATATAACAGATATGTATTATTATTTATTTTGCAGCTTTTACATTGCTTATGTTTCAATACACAATATTTTGTCTTCACAATTATTGTCTCCATGCCCTCCTGTACAAATGATTAGTTAAAAGTCATAGTTCAGATGTTGATAATTTGGGAATAAATACACTAAGTATCCAGTGATGGTTGATTTATTTTGGCCAGCTAAACATACTAGATGTAAATCATCTATCCATTCCTTCTAACATAAAAATTAAATTTGACACATTGCCTTTGACAACGCTGCCTTTAGCAGCGAAACGGCTATCAGGCTTTACACTTGTGGGACAATTTTTTTCTATCCCTTTGGTATATTCATTCATTTGAACAGACATTATGAGGTTCCCTTTCTTGGGGCTCCATAATTTACTAGCATACAGCTATTGTATAGGAAAAGTTTATAGCCTGCCGTGACACTGGAACAAGTGTGTGCACTAATTAGGGATATTGTTCATGTTTGTCCCTTAGGAATTTATTGTTTTTATGGTTTTATTGTTGTAGAGCCCATTGTTAGATTTTGGAAATAAATGGGAATTTGTGCTCAGAGCACACTAGCCGGCTTTCAGAGAACAATATGGATTTGGCGACATCCCAAGACAGGCTTTTGGTTGTTATTAAGGGTATTAGCAAGCTTTGGAGCATCTAATTAGTAGAGAGTTCCAGCTAGAAGGATCCCTGAGGATCATAGGCTTTGTTCTTTGCCTCTGTCAGTTGATTGTTTTGTGTTCTTGGGCACATGGAGTCAAGTCTTTAGATCCCCAATTGTTTGTATATATACCTCTAGGCTATTGGAGTACCATATTGAGCCTTCATCCCTCAGATTTCCCTTTGATTAAGTTGATCTCTTTCTTTTTAAAGCAGCATTGTTTATCATTTAATATTAAAAAAAGTATTTCCATTTTTATTTATACTAGATGTACTAGCCACATACAGATTGACTCTCAGCAGCATTTAAAAAATGCTGTTGAGAAATGGTTTGTAAGTGGCTTAAAATATAGATACTGCATCAAATAGTCAGGACGAGTTAGAAGAAGGTGATATTCTACAAGTGGTAATCCCTTCACATGCATGATCAGTTAGGTGAACTGAGAGAAATAAAGTAAAATTATCCATAGGTGTGGGACAGAGCTTTCATTTTAAAGGCTTCTCTGTGAACACACTTGGCTTATAAACTAAAGAAGACATGTCTCTGGTAAATGCACTCAGAGAAGATGATCACTGGGGTGTCATTATGTTGTGATGATTAGTCCTCATACAAATGACCTATATAGTAGAGAACAGAGTTTGGGGATTTTGTAGAGTGGTTACACAAATTTGGGAAGGGGTCTGGATTATTTGGAGAAATGAATGGGATTCTGGGTAGTGGCTTTAATATCCTGAAGGATGTTTTGTGAGCCAAAGTGACACAGTGGAGGTTCCAAGTATGGTATAATTCAAAAACATACAGTGGATATAAAAAGTCTACACACCCCTGTTAAAATGTCAGGTTTCTGTGCTGTAAAAAAATGAGACAAAGATAAATCATTTCAGAACTTTTTCCACGTTTAATGTGACCTATAAACTGTACAACTCAATTGAAAAACAAACTGAAATCTTTTAGGTAGAGGGAAGAAAAAATATAAAAATAAAATAATATGGTTGCATAAGTATGCACACCCTTAAACTAATACTTTGTTGAAGCACCTTTTGATTTTTTTACAGCACTCAGTCTTTTTGGGTATGAGTTTATCAGCATGGCACATTTTGACTTGGCAAGATTTGCCCACTCTTCTTTGCAAAAACACTCCAAATCTGTCAGATTGCAAGGGCATCTCCCGTGCACAGCCCTCTTCAGATCACCCCACAGATTTTCAATCGGATTCAGTTCTGGGCTCTGGCTGGCCCATTCCAAAACTTTAATCTTCATGTTCAGCTTTCTAGCCTGAAGGTTTTGTGCCAATATTGACTGGTATTTGGAACTGTTCATAATTCCCTCTATCTTAACTAAGGCCCCAGTTCCAGCAGAAGAAAAACAACCCCAAAGCATGATACTGCCACCACCATGCTTCACTGTGGGTATGGTGTTCTTTTGGTGATGTGCAGTGTTGTTTTTGTGCCAAATATGTCTTTTGGAATTATGGCCAAAAAGTTCAACCTTGGTTTCATCAGACCATAACACCTTTTCCCACATGCTTTTGGGAGACTTCAGATGTGTTTTTGCAAAATGTAGCCTGGCTTTGATGTTTTTCTTCGTAAGAAAAGGCGTTCTTCTTGCCACTCTACCCCATAGCCCAGACATATGAAGAATACGGGAGATTGTTGTCACATGTACCACACAGCCAGTACTTGCCAGATATTCCTGCAGCTCCTTTAATGTTGCTGTAGGCCTCTTGGTAGCCTCCCACCATACCCACAGTGAAGTTTTCTTCTTGTCTTTTCATCAATTTTGGAGGGAGCTCCAGTTCTTGATAATGTCACACTGTTGCGCCTTATTTTCTCCACTTGATGATGTGTTCCATGGTATATCTAATGCCTTGGAAATTCTTTTGTACCCTTCTCTTGACTGATACTTTTTAACAATGAGATCCGTTTGATGCTTTGGAAGCTCTCTGTGGACCATGGCTTTTGCTGTGGGATGCGACAAAGAAAATTTCAGGAAAGACCAACTAGAGAAGATGAACTTTATTTGGGGTTAATCAGAGGCACTTTAAATTATGGTAGGTGTATGCTGGCTCCTATTTAACACGATTTGGAATGTGATTGCTTAATTCTGAACATAGCTACATCCCCATTTATAAAAGGGTGTGCAGACTTATGCAACCACATTTTTTTCCTTTTTTTTTTTTTTTTTTCTTTCTTCCACCTAAAGGATTTCAGTTTGTTTTTCAATTGAATTGTACAGTTTATAGGTCACATTAAAGGTGGAAAAAGTTCTGAAATGATTTATCTTTGTCTCACTTTTTTACAGCACAGAAACCAGACATTTTAACAGGGGTGTGTAGACTTTTTATATCCCCAGTAGGTGATATAAGATTTGTTATTTTGTTGAAAATACTGGTGCACAATATTTCAGAAGTACAATATCGTTGACTGGGTACAGTTGTGTGTGTACAAAACCTGCACTAGGTTCATCCATTTTTTTTATCCATTTATTATTATTATTATTATTATTATTATTATTATTATTACTACTGCTACTACTACTACTACTCTATTTATAAAGCAGCAGTATATTCCATAGCACTAGTTATAAAAGTACAATAAAGCATGTAAAGCCGGATTTCCAACTATACATAGCTATGGAATATGTTGGCGCTACAGAATTTGTTGGCATGTTACAATTAAAGGAAATAATAATTAAATGTCTATTAATGAATGTGTTTATAAAAACAATTGACGCTTTCATAAATAAATCCTTCCAAATATAGAATTCAGTGATGAAAATGTGGACACTGGAAGTGAAGAAGAGGAGTATGAAAAAGATGAATCTGATGAGAGAGATGAACAGGATGATCCAGTATCTCATTCAGACCTCAGTGAAGGTGAGTGACATATTAACTTATTGAAACTTCTTGAAGTGTTATCTTAACGACTAATAATACAAAATGGTTGACACATATTTCAGTTGGCTATTTTTATAAATACTTTTCCTGCATCCTCTGCTGATGCAAACCAATCAACGGCTTATTGAGGTCATATAATATACTTGAAGTGTTCCTGCTCCTGTTTTCATCTCAGTGTATTTGTCTTAATTAGGAGTGGTTGACATTTTTTCCAATCATGCTGTTTTCTGTTACATTTTGTTATTGAGAGCACTTCACTCCTAACATCTTTCAAGAAACAGAGGGAGAGAGCTGTGTGGATCTGTAGATTGCAACAATCTCTTTCCTTTTAATGCGATTCTTTTGAAAGTTAACTGGTTAAGATACTTATGTCAGTGGATATACTTTCCCTCACATATTTTTCTAATTCAGCAAGGCTTTAGCGTTTAATTTCTTTAAATTAATATAACATATCTTCCAAGCATAGGGAAAAAAATTGCAGTCGTCAAGATCTGCGCTTCAGTGGGCTTGAAAAGGGTCAGTAATACCCAAACCTACCCGCAGATCAACATTGTTCTTCAAATCCCCTCTACTCAGGACAGACAGCTATTTCAGGCAATAAAAATAAGAAGTCATCCTTATTGTTGCAATTGGTTCAATTTTTGTACAGTTCCTAAAGATAAAATAACAATGGTAAATATACATTGGCAAACATAACTTTGGCACTTTCAAAATTCCCTGAGTCAGCCAATTAGAGGCAGCTCTTGTCGGCACAAGGATTGGTTGTTTATGCCACCCTTAGCCAAGCAGAAAGGGCCTGGATGAGTGCTGATTGGTAGGGGTTTCAAGTATAGGGAGTGGGGAAGGAGCTACATGGGTACCCCCAGGGGCAGCGATGCCAACCAGTCTAATTTTCTGGCCATCTGTTGGCTCATCTCCCCGGCCAAATGTTGGAGAGACGCGTGTACTCTTCAGACCCTACGGGGGGTCTCATTCAGGACTTGGCCCAGGGTCACCAGAGGAGAGAGAGAGAGCTGTCTGGGGAATGGCTATGTTTATGTAGTGGTAGTGAACATGGAGGATACCTGCCCTGGCTTATCAGAACCTTATTGAACCTGATGGATCAGGGTATTTGACCAAGTAGCCCACTGAGGTGGGGAGGATGGGGGTCAGAAGTAGCTGGCCCAGAGATGCCTTGTCACAGTTTGGTGAACTGTTAGGTCCCATGAGTGTGGGGTCTTTTTACATGCTATGCCTGGCCAACTCCCCCAGCCGCTCTTCCCTGGGCAGCCATGCCTTTATTGTATGGGTAGAAGATGCCTGGGGTGTAGAGCATACTTTTGACTGGGCTTTGAACAGTGGTGTATTGGTGAGTTTTTAATCTTGCATGGTGCATTGGGGAAAGCACTATGGACACCGGATTCTAAACTCAAAGACAGGGCCCTCCATCCTTTTCAAATGTGTTAATATTGCTATTGTTTTGTTGCCTTGAACTTAACCCTTGTATAGCGCTACGGAATATGTAAAAAATAAATAATAATAATAAATTGTGGGTGGCTACTGGTTTAGACTTAAAGTGATACTACCCCTACATTTTTATAATTTTTTCTTGCATACAGAAACCGTCCCAAATACATTATATCTATAAAATAATTCCAAACAAAGTGTAAAATTGGAAGTTGTGCCCTAGTGATCTAGCTTCTTAGTAGAACATCTTATAAGTCCCTCTGGTTAGTGGTTATTCATAAATGTTCACCTTCGGACGGCCTTCCAAGAGAACCTAAAATCGGTGATTATGGTCCTTTAGTCTGCATTGGATGATTGTTATTATAACCGAGGAAAAAAATAGTTTGTAGCTACAGCAGTAATGTGAAGATACTGTAAATTGGGAATAACTACAGATATTTGTGACATAGTTACTAAGTATCAACATTTGCACATGTGTATTTTGTGGGTATAAAATTATGAAGTAAAATCTCAATTTTAGTAGACACTGCTTGAGCCTGAAGGATGCCTTCCTGTGGGCTTGGAGATGGGTGCATGTGTTCTACTAATGTGTATTATCTATTCAAGAGTGGAAAGAGGAGGGAGAGCGATATGCTAACTGATTGGTGGATTCAGATAATATTTAACAGTAGACATCTTCTTCCTCCTATAGGCTCAGTAGAGATCTTCTTGTAAGCATGCTCTGTAACCACCCTCATGCCGTGAAAAGGATGTATGACTATCATAGCAGCTTCATTCCCTGAGCAGAGTCTGCTAAAATTAAATGTTTTTCTGAAAATTATTTTGCATAATTTCTACTGTTGTTTGTTTGTTGCATACTTCAACCATGTGATGCTTTTTTCTTCTTGGTTCTTTAACAACTGTATAGTGTTCAGATTGATTTAAACATTTAATTTATTGTTAGAATTTGAGAACATTTTATTTGTATGCATTTCTTTTCATTTAGATGGATTCATTCACAGGAAAATAGTGGACGAATCCCACTCTGACTCCTCATCAGATGGGAGAGTGGAAGACAATACCAGTATATCCAATATGAATCAAGGAGAAGACTCTGAAACATTCAGAACTAAAGCATCCACCTCCGTTTCAATTTTGGACCAACAAACAACATCATCTCAAAATGAGATTTTTTTTCAAAGATGCATCATGTGGACCTGATCCTATTAAGGAAGAGGAGAGGAAAGAGACAGAAGAACTATATGTTTGCCAGAAATGTGGGAAAGGCTTCTCTCGAAATCTAAATGCAGAAGATGAACCCTCAGTTTGCTCTGCTTGTCAAGAGCTCATCAATTATGCGTCCCAACAAATCGTACACCGTCGAACACCTGCCGGAGAAAAGCCAAGGATTGTTTGTCAGGATTGTGGGAAATGCTTCACTAAAATTTCAGGACTGGTTACACACTACAGAATCCACACAGGAGAGAAGCTTTATCTTTGTCAGAAATGTGGGAATGGATTCTCTAGCAAATTGGCTCTGGATGAGCACCACTGCACCAACCCAGGTGAGAGGCCATATGTTTGCCCGCAGTGTGGAAAAGGTTTCACCACCACATCAAGTCTAGTTATGCACAACAGAACCCATACAGGAGAAAAACCACACGTTTGCCAGATATGCAGGAAAGGTTTTTCTAAAATGTCAACTTTAGTTATCCATGAACGAACCCACACAGGGGAAAAGCCATATGTTTGCCCTGAATGCGGGAAAGAATTTTCTGTTAAATCTGTTCTGATTGCACATCACAGAACCCATACAGGAGAAAAGCCATTTGTTTGCCCAAAATGTGGGAAGGGCTTCGCTACAGCATCAAATATGGATAAACACCACAGAACCCATACCGGAGAAAGACCTTATGTGTGCCAACAGTGTGGGAAAGGCTTCTCTGAACGGTCAAGTCTGGTTAAACACTTCAGAACTCATACTGGCGAGAAGCCACATGGTTGCCAGGAATGTGGAAAGTGCTTCACTACACGTTCAAATCTGATTGTACATCTTAGAACACATACCTAAGAAAAAAAGGTTTTAATAATGGCAATTATTTAGTGCAAGGTTATGTCTTATAAACCACACTTGTAACGGTCAGTCACAGTTCCCTGTATAGGACCACTATAATGACTTGCCAATAGGAGATAGTTATTTTTATTATGCATTGATCATTAATGCAATTCCTATTTAATAATTTATAACCGCAATCCAATACAATAAACCATATGTACTAAAATACAACTTAATTAAGAACAATCCATTGCAGGATACAAAATCACTAATCTCTACAGGATAAAGCACCTAATTTCAAACAATAGCTAATTTATAACATCTAATAAAGCAGAATTTAAAAATAAACTACCAAAATATTTTGTTTAGTGTCTATGCTAACTTCCTCATGGAATCATTTCAATTCTGCATAGATCATTAGCAAAATGTATATTTTATAATAGTAATAATCAATATTAATTTCATTTTCAATTATCAGCCTCCAGTTGAGTCTTTGTCTCTACCCTTAAAGGAAGGATGGGAGGAACTGGCTGAGACGTCTGAAGAACAATTAGAGCTGATTTCAGAATAAACAAAGATTAATGAATGCTTATTGCCAAGGAAAATCTTATTAACACAAGTCTCCAGCCATTGCAGAACATTGTGTTGGTAGATTTTGTGTTTGAAAATCCCATCCTCCCAATTAACCTTATAGTGGGCTGATACTAACTGCAGCTTAGATTGACCTTTAAAAATAAGTTTAATGCTGAATATTGCTTTTTTAGTTATTGAATATGAATTTCTATTAATCATCAAGGGATAATTAAAACATATAGCTCATGTTAAGACATTAGTGCTCCTTCAATCAGGAAATTTGCCTTTTAAACCTCCAGTTCGTAAACTAAAATACATGCAATGTCATTGAAGGGTTTTTGATATGTTTGAGTGTTTGCTGTATTTTTTTTTTTTTTTTAATTCTACTTTTGACATCAGTACACATTTCATAAGGGACAATATATGTAAGGATGGGCTGTACTACAGACTGACATTTTTGTCTGTGTTTTTGCTAATGAATAGGCTTAACAAATTCTGATCATTCAAGAGAGGATTCTGCAGGAAAGTTATCATGTAAGGGATACTCCTAATATACTTGATGATAGCTCAAACCATTGAATGCATGCACTACTATTACATGTAGTAGTACTACTACTACTACTACTACTACTAAAAAGAGAACATTCTAAGTGGTTTTAACAAATTAATTGTAATTTGGTCTTCTCATGAAATTTATGTTTATATAATGTAACAAGCAATTCTACTTTTTATAACCTATTTGTTCCAACATTGCCACTCCAAAGTTGTCATCATTTGATAGTGGAGTCTGCAAAAAGGGCAGAATAAAACAGATGAAGCAAGAATTTGTCATTATTTTTTGTGTTTTGAGAAGGTAAAAACAAATGTTGGAAAATAGTGTTTCTATTGATGATATGCTCAATAAATTATGTCTGAAAACAAGAAATAAGCTAAATTCCTCTTATGTTATGTTTTATATCTGCTTTAGTTTGTGTTTCTACAAAGTAAAAAAAAAATAAGTGTGAACCAGCCTGGATTTAGTTTTTTTTTCTCTCTTGTCCAATAAAGTTTTTTTCTAAATATATTTTCCTAATGAAGATAAACTATTCTGACCATTAAATCTTAAGTTAATAGATCTGTCACAACCTGTTCTTCGTTGGGCTACCTTCAGGTTGACTTGGTTCTGTATGCCCTCACACAGGACGGCTTAGAAGGATTCACGTACAAGTTGCAGATTCTCAGGCCAAGTTGCAGGTTACCTGGAAAAGTTGCAGAAGTTAATTTGTAGAATATAAAAATAAAAGCTTTCCCTCTACACACCATGTGTCCCAAATGGAGCATACATTTATTCTTTGTTTCACCTTTTTATACATTTTTTTCATCCAACACAACAAAATACTTATTTGCCCAAAACAAATACGATTGAATACATTTTGGTGGTTAATTGCCCCACATAGACTAGGACTTCCACCCCAGGGCACGGCACCAGCCTGTTTACCTCCCAAGAAAAGTATACGGCCTCAACGATCACATTACTCCAGTCAGTGTCTTGGTCCATTGGGGGTTTGCCAGGGTATTGTAACACTGGGGACAAAGTGTCTGAGTTATAGGTTGGGGTCTTACCTGAGTGGGAACCTTGGGTTGACAGAAATAGGTCCCGGGGGGAGGGACTCCCTCTAATCAGGGAATCTAGCAGTTTTCTGGCTAGAAGGCCTATGGTGCCCTGTAAACATGGACAATATGTCTTTCATGCCTGCTGTATGTGGGGGAGGACATAAGGTAGGAATATTCGCCACGTAGCTGACCTAGATTCAGTTAGGTAGGAGGGTAAGGTGGCTCTGGGGTGTATTTACTTCTGGTTTCTGGCCAGGACTTCCATATTATTTACAACAATTCAAGCACCCTATTTGATTGTATGGGGGTCAGGAACAATGATTAAGGTCAAGTATTTACCAATTAGTGGCTAACCTTGAGACAATGGATTAAAAGGGATATAACTTGCAAAGCACTTGACATCACTCATCCCTTGCCTTTTGAAACTAAGGGTTTAAATTGATAACCTTGTTAATTATACTTATACTCCCTCCTTTGTATCTCTTCCCTCCCCTTTGTCTTTCTTCCTCTCCCCTCCCTCTACCATGTGTCTTTGTTTGCAGCTCACGGATGTTGGTCATGCTGAGCTCATTGCGGGGCCCCCTTCCTCCTCCCCACGGCTCATTCTCCTCCCCATGGCTCCTCACCCTAGAGGGGGCTGCAATGAGCGCTGGAGGCGCTCATCGCGATGCCCACCGGGCTCACATCACCCCCAGCTGCAGGCCCACTGTGTCCCCCTCTCCAATTACCCCCTCCTCTTCCTCCAATTACCACCCTTTCCCATCTCTTACTGTAATCAGATGAGCTCCTGCTGCTTCTGTCCTGTACAGTGCATGTCTTGGCTGTGTCCCAACCGCATATGCGCGTCACGTCATTAGCATATACCGGTCCCGGGGAGAGGAGGGTGGAAGGGACAGGGGCGAGCAGGGCAAAGAGACACAAGGGAGGGACTAGAGGGGGAAAAGAAGGTGAGGGACGGGGGGGGAAGAAACACAGGAAGGAGAGGGGGAAGAGATACGAGAGGGGGGAAAAGGAGACAAGGGAGAGGAGGGGGGAAAGAGACTTAAGGGGGGGAGGGGCGGGAATAAGACTCAAGTGAGGGGGAAATGAGACAAGGGAGGGGGAAAGACACAAGGGAGGGGGGGAAGAGACAGGAGGGAGAGGTGGAAAGAGACGGGATGGAGAGGGGGGTAGAGACACGGAAGGGGGAAAAGGAGACACAAGGGAGGGAGAGGAGGGGGAAGAGATAAGAGGGGGGAAGAGACACAGGAGGGAGAGGTAGGGAATAGACACGGGAGTTGGGAAAGAGACACAGGGGAGGGGAAGAGACGGAGGGGGAAAAGGATAGGAGGAGGGCAGAGAGACAGGAGAGGGGGAAGAGACACAAGGGAGAGGAGGGGGGAAGAGACGTGGAAGGGGGAAAAGGAGACACAAGGGGGAGGAGGAGGGGGAAGAGAGACAGGAGAGGAGGAAGAGACACGGAGGGACGACACTGAGGAGGGAGTAGAGGGGAAAAGAGACAGGGGAGGGAGAGCAGGGCCAAGACACAGGGGAGGGAGTAGAGCGGGGAGGGACACAGTGGAGGAAGACGGGCAAAGAGACACAACAGAGGGGGGATGAGGATACTGAGGAGAGGAGGGGGAAGAGACGGGAGGGAGAGGGGGCAAAGGGACACGGGAGGGGGAAAAAGACACGGGAGGGAGAGCAGGGCAAAGAGACACGGGAGGGGGAAAAGACACGGGAGGGAGTAGGGGGGAAATGACCGGGGAGGGGGGAATAGCCTTGGGGGAGGGAGAGGGGGAAGAGACACAGCGGAGGGGGAGGAGGAGGGAAGAGACACAGGGAAGGGAGTAGAAGGGGAAAAGACAGGAGGCAGGGGGAAGAGACACAGGGAAGGGAGTAGAAGGGGAAAAGACAGAGGGGGAAGAGACACGGGAGGGGGGAAAAGAAACAGGATGGAGAGCAGGGCAAAGAGACACAGGGGAGGAACAGGGGGTAAAGAGACACAGTGGAGGGAAAGGGGAATAGACACGGGAGGGAGGGGTAAACAGACACAGGGGAGGGGGAAAGAAGACACAAGGGAGGGAGAGGGGGGATAAGACACAAAGGAGAGAGAGGGGAGAATGAGACACAAGGGAGGGAGACGGGGGAGTGAGACACAAGGTAGAGGGGGGGAATGAGACACAAGGGAGGGAGAGAAGGGGGAACAGAGACACAAGGGAGGGAGACGGGGGAGTGAGACACAAGGCAGAGGGGGGGAAAGAGACACAAGGCAGGGAGACGTGGGGGAATGAAACACAAGGCAGGGAGAGGAGGGGGGAAAGGAGACACAAAGGAGAGGGAGGGGCGGACAGGAAACACAAGGCAGGGAGAGGATGGGAGAAAGGAGACACAGTGGAGGGAGAGGAGGGGGGAAAGGAGACACAAGGGAGGGAGAAGAGGGGGGAAATGAGACACCAGGCAGGGAGAGGAGGGGGGAAATGAGAGACGAGGGAGGGGGGGGACAGGAGACACAAGGGAGAGGAGGGGAGAAAGGAGACACAAGGGAGTGAGAGGAGGGGGGAAAGGAGACGCAAGGGAGGCCTCGCAATGAGCGCCGTAGGTTCACACATTGGGTGGCAAAGAGCTTAAAATGTTTATTCCTGTCATTGTTGATGGACAAGTAGCTAGTTTTTTTTATATCGTTTTCATACAATGCAACAATGGCATAGTTCCCTAAGTAAGCATAACTTGGCATAGTTGGCACTTTGAATTTCCTCCCTTAGTTTGGGTATCCAAACATCAGTTGCCATTCATTGGTGGTGACGTGAATGGTCCCTCTGGCCAAGCCTGGGCCAATCAGCGGGCAAGTTGGTGGAAGCTGATTGGAGGGAATCCCAAGAATCGGGTGTGGTATACTTTGTAGCCAGACAGGACTTCCATACTTTTAAAAAAATATTGACTTCCCTAAACTATAAAAAATTATGCTCTCTGTGTGACAAATAGTAATAGTGTGTTTCTTTGAGGAGGAAGGCTTTTATTTTTTTTATATACAGTGAAGGCCTGCTGTTGCTGTCCTGAGGGAAGGAAATAACTTTGTGGATCTGAAGGTAGGGTTGGTTTTGTTGATCCTTTCCAAGCCCGCTGGTGAGTAGATCTTAACAAGCTGGTGGCATCAGGATTTTGTTAGCCCTACAGCGGTCATAACAAAGAAAAAGGATGTGGTAGCAGCAGGGGACAACAATTTTTTTGATCCATGTGGCCCTCGTCCAGATCAATTGTGTTACGAGGAAAGTAATTTGCGAAGTAGGAGTGATGTCGGGACTCCCTACCGATGTGATACTGGGTAATGATTTGGGAATAGGGAGAGGGGGCAGAGACACAGGGGAGGGGGAAAAGAAGACACAAGGGACGGAAGGGGTGGAATAAGACACAAGGGAGGGAGACAGGGAAATGTGACACAAGGGAGGGAGACGGGGGAGTGAGACACAAGGGGGGGTGAGACACAAGGCAGGGAGACGTGGGGGGATGAAACACGAAGGGGGAAAGAGACAGGGGGGAATAAGACACAAAGGAGGGAGAGGAGGGGGAAATGAGACACAAGGCAGGGAGAGGAGGGGGGAATGAGACACAAGGGAGAGGGAGGGGATGACAGGAAACACAAAGCAGGGAGACGATGGGACAAAGGAGACACAGGAGAGGGAGAGGAGGGGGGAAGGAGACACAGGGGAGGGAGAGAAGAGGGGAAAGGAGACACCAGGCAGGGAGAGGAAGGGTGAAATGAGACACGAGGGAGTGGGGCACAGGAGACACAAGGCAGGGAGAGGAGGGGAGAAAGGAGACACAAGGGAGTGAGAGGAGGGGGGAAAGGAGACACAAGGGAGGGAGAGAAGGGGGAAAGGAGACACAAGGGAGGCCTTGCAATGAGCGCCGGAGGTGCACACATTGGGTGGCAAAGAGCACTGCCAGGCTTAAAATGTTATTCCTGTCATTGTTGATGGACAAGTAGCTAGTTTTTTATATAGTTTTCATACAATGCAACAATGGCATAGTTCCCTAAGTAAGCATAACTTGGCATATTAGGCACTTTGAATTTCCTCCCTTAGTTTGGGTATCCAAACAGCGGTTGCCATTCATTGGTTGTGACGTGAATGGTCCCTCTGACCAAGCCTGGGCCAATCAGCGGGCAAGTTGGTGGAAGCTGATTGGAGGGAATCCCAAGAATCGGGTGTGGTATACTTTGTAGCCAGACAGAACTTCCATACTTTTTAAAAAATCTTGACTTCCCTAAACTATAAAAATTATGCTCTCTGTGTGACAAATAGTAATAGTGTGTTTCTTTGAGGAGGAAAGCTTTCATTTTTTATATATACAGTGAAGGCCTGCTGTTGCTGTCCTGAGTGAAGGAAATAACTTTGTGGATCTGAAGGTAGGATTGTTTTTGTTGATCCTTTCCAAGCCCACTGACGAGTAGATCTTAACAAGCTGGTGGCAGTGATGGGATTCTTTTCCTTGAGAGTACTATGGCTGAATATGACGGCCTATCAACAGTGGAGATCCAAGAACAGATTAAAGTATCGAGAGGCCGGGTTCGTAAGACCTGCAGTGCTATGATCCAGGAAATTCAACAAGTAGATGAAGTTGGCCAACAGCTGGGTTGAATGGGTGGACTGCCTCTGTCGTCTGGCAATACAACCCTGGCTAGGGGGCTTATCAGCGATCATCCAGAAGATGATGATGAGGTGATGAGGAGATTGGATTGGCTTGCTGCTATGCTGGAAGAGCTTTCCATGGATCAAGCCTGTACTTTGATCGATCTTATTAGCCAGGAGGTCCAAAGCGAGAGGGACTGGAGATTAGCTTCCACATCCCCCCAACACTTCATTGAGCAACCAAGGGGCCTGCTCTCAAATCAGTTAAAGCTAGCCTACAACAGCTTCAAGCATTTTTTTTTTTTTTTTTAATAATATTTTTTTTTATTTAGGACAAGTCAATTTTATACAACAGTATAGTATAACAAAGAATAGAAAAGTCAATCATGCAAATAGCAAAACATAAGCACAAAAAGAGAGAAGAACAGATCTGAGATATGCAAAAATCTAAGCATTCTATCCTTCTCAGCCTATTAAATCTTCATGATCTAATAAATGTCCAGAGCTTTTAATAAAATGGTGTGGATGAAGTATATAAAAATAAACATGAGACACCGGCTCTCAGCTCCCCAACCATATTGATTTGGACCAACTGAGATCTGGATTCCATATGACCTTCTATTCAATGATGTAACAAGACGTCCTTACATTTTTTCTCTTTTTGATTATCAACTTGCATTCTTAAGTATGCTTGCTTTTAACTATTTTACAAAATATTTAGTTATCATTAAACCTCCTCAGCTTATGTTTACTTGTGTTACTAAATATAAAATAATCAGTACCTGCGAGCTCCTTCATCATCACTCCAAAAGCCTCCATCCAGATGCGAACTAGCCATCCTCTCCAGCCGCCACCATCCTCCAACTTCCCAAACTCTTCTATCCAATCTCTATCTAGATCTGTATACTATATTTGGACACCAACCAAGGAGCCCACGTGTTAGTGAACCTGGGCATTGTGTTCTGCAATTAATTCGCTATTCTCTCATTTATCATTATATAATTTATCTTTATTACAACTTCTTTGATTGGCAGTACAGAAGTTTCCAATTTTTGGCAATGCAATTTTTAGTAGCTAAGGTCCAAAATTGCCAGAGTTCATTCTGTTCCCTAGATAAATCATAATGTTTCATTCCCAGAAGACATGTTTCAATTTCGGGTCTCAAACTACTGTTTGTAATTTGTGTAAATAAGTCTATGAGTTCTCCCCATAGCTTCTGCGCAACGGGACAAGTCCACCAGATATGCAGGAAACTCCCTTCTGTTTTGCATCCCCTAAAACACTCTCCATTTATATCTTTATTAAATTTTGCCATCCTTTGGGGAGTGTAATAGGTTCTGTGCAATACCTTAATAGAGGTCTCAAGTAAACTATATGTATATGAGCCCCCTTGTCAGATTAGTGCAGATTCTTTTCCAGACAATGGCATCTAACTCCTTTCCCAGGTCCTGCTCCCACTTCACCATAAATTTAGTTTTTTGTGTGTTCTGAAACTCTATCAAGTGTGAGTATATGTATCCTAGGGTGCCTTTCATCGAGGGTATCTTTTCGCAGATAGAGGACCACGCTGTATGTGTAGGATTCCCATAAATATGTATTAACGAGGAGATCCAGTGTCTGAACTTCCGATAGTTCCACAGCTCCCTCTCCGGAATTTGGAACCGGGATATGATAGAAGTATGTGTTAACAGAGCCTCCGTGGAAAACCATTCCCCTATTCTCTTTAAAGGGCTAGTCAACCACCATGTTTTAGAATTTGGGCTAATAGTGGCCTCAAAACTCGGGGAAGGACGTTAAGGACATCAGTGGTGACAGGGTTGGAATCAAGTTGCTCGATTTTTTAAAGCCTATCCCAGGCCTTAAGGGTCGTAGAAATTATTGGGTTAGTATGTCCTGTATCTCATGTCTATCTTTGCTATCTCCCAGATCACTGTATCCCATGAGTGGGGTTTCATCTGCCAATTTTCAATAAAAAGTCCACAGCGGTTGTAGTTTACTAGAATGGGTTACCGGGATGCACGCCAGCCGTGCTGGCTTGTAAATAAAGCCTCAGATTGGGACAAGAAAGACCCCCTTCTTGCCTATTCCTGTACATTGTTTTCCTCGCTATACGTGGTGGTTTATTACGCCAGAAAAATCTAAACATTGTATTCTGGAATTGATCAATATCCTTCATACATAGGTTAATTGGTAAAGTTCGGAAGAGATACAGAATGTTTGGGAGCACTGTCATTTTTATTGATGTTATACGTCCCGTCCATGATATCTGATATTTAGACCAGGTCCTCAAGTCCTCAGTCAGCTGCCTAAATAATGGTGGGAAGTTAGCTTTATATAGACCCGCCAAATTTTTGGTAAGCTTAACTCCCAAGTACTTGATTGAATTTTTAGGCCATTGAAAATTGAACGCCGCCTTCAATGTTTCTATTATAGGTCCTGGAACCCCTACCCCCAAGGCCTCAGTTTTTTCCTCATAAATTTGTAGCCCTGACATGGCCCCGAACTCCCTTAAAGTAGACAATAATTTAGGAATAGAGTTTACAGGGTCCGTTAGAGTGCATAAAAGATCATCTGCGAATAGAGAGCATTTCAGGTGGTGGTGACCTATCTGCAGACCCCTGATCTCCCCTTCTCCTCTTATCTTTTGAGCCAGAGGCTCAATAGCCAGAGCAAAAAGCAGTGGAGACAGGAGACACCCTTGCCTGGTACCCCCGCTGGATGTTTACCAAAGCCTCTCCTGTGCCGGGCATTCTTAAATGAGCTTCAGGGCTTTTATATAGTGTCTTGATTAGGCGTATAAAGTTTCCTTTAATACCGAATTTAGATAGCACTGCATATAGGTAAGGCCACTCTACTGTGTCAAATGCCTTTTCCATATCCAGTGCCAACACACAAAGAGGTGTCTTTCTTTGGGAGGCCAGGTGTATAACATTCATGGTCCTACGGATATTGTCTACCGTTTGTCTATGTTGTATGAACCCGGGCTGGTCCTTGTGTATTAGGGTTGGGAGAAACCTTGCCATCCTATTTGCCATATATTTTAGTCAATAATTTAATATCCCCGTTCATAAGGGAAATGGGACGATAATTTTTCGGCTCCAGGGGATCCCTCCTCTCTTTAGGGAAGATTACTAAGTTTGCTGTGCTGAGTTCCGGGGGCATAGATCCCCCCCTAAGTATGGCATTAAACAGACAGCTAAGATAAGGGGCTAGAATGTTCCCCACATACTTTATAATAGGAGTTGGTGAAGCCATCCGGCCCTGGGGCTTTCCCTGATTTGAGACTTTTAATGGTTTTCTGATATCTCCTCTACACCCACATCCGCATTCAAATCCTCCATATGTTGCTCTGAAGCTTTAGGAAGATCGCAGGAATCCAGATAAGATCTAAGAGCTTCCGGGCTCCCGTTTATTTTTTGTCGAATAGATCGAATTGTAAAAGTCCCTAAATGTGTGCTTGATTTCGCTCTGGACTCACTGTTATCTTCCCAGCCCTGGTTCTAAATCCTTAGAATTCTGGACAATGCTGCTTTAAGACCGAAGCTTCCGTGCCAGAAAGGAATCAGGTTTATTAGCTTTGGAATAAAACAGCTGGATTCGTCCGTCTCAGGGCACTCTCTGTCTTGTGCGAAAGCAAGGCATCAAGTTCTAATCTAGTGTCATCTATTCTATGGCGAAGTCTATTGGAGGGGAGCGTTTGATTCTGTAATTCTAGATCTCGTAACTTAGCAGTAAGTTCCTGTTCCTGACGTATACTATTTTTTTTTTATGGCAGATGCCATCTTGATACACATCCCCCTGATATAGGCCTTGTGGGCCATCCACACCCATCCTATATTAGATCCCGGGGTATTATTTAGCTCAAAATATTGTTGCAATTCTTTCTGTATCTGGCCCAGTAGCGCCGTATCTGTTAACATACGTTCATTAATTTTCCAGGAATATGGAGTCCCTTGAGTCTCCACCAAGATCCATATCCAAGGCAACTGCCGAATGGTCTGACCACGGGCATAACCAAAATTTCCGAGCCCCTGGTTTGGTCAAAAAAACTTAGAGGTTACCAAAATCGTGTCTATCCGTTGTGATCAGGATGGCCGCGTATAGCGGTGGTTTCTTGAAATGAGGGCTGATACGGCTTGGAAGTGCAGCAAATTGGTTTATTTACAGAACAGAAAATAACGGCTGTAGCAGTAGCTCTGCTTCAATTAATGGAAAACAAACAGTTATGTCTCCGTGAGGTGGGAGAATGCCACCTTGTGGCCAGGTATATACAGTCCTTTAAACTTGGGAGTAGTGCCACCTTGTGGTCAGGAAGTAAACAGTCTCTTTACTGGGGTAGTGCCACCTTGTGGCCAGGAAATAAACAGTCTCTTTACAGGTGAGGGTCCCAGCGAGATTAGGTCGCCCTCTTCAGCAACCTCTGGGACCCCGCTCCACTCTGGGTCACAGCTCCGCTCTGTGGGACACAGCTCTCCTCTCTAGCTCCTCGCTCTGTGGGACACAGCTCTCCTCTCGGGGACACAACGCTCCTCTCTCGGGCACAGCGCTCCTCTCTCGGACACAGCGCTCCTCTCTCGGACACAGCGCTCCTCTCTCGGACACAGCATTCCTCTCTCGGATACAGCGTTCCTCTCTCGGACACAGCGCTCCTCTCTCGGACACAGCGCTCCACTCTCGGACACAGCGCTCCTCTCTCGGACACAGCGCTCCACTCTCGGACACAGCGCTCCACTCTCGGACACAGCGCTCCACTCTCGGACACAGCGTTCCACTCTCGGACACAGCGCTCCTCTCTCGGACACAGCGCTCCACTCTCGGGACACAGCGTTCCTCTCTCGGACACAGCGCTCCTCTCTCGGACACAGCGCTCCTCTCTCGGACACAGCGCTCCTCTCTCGGACACAACGCTCCTCTCTGGGGACACAGCGCTCCTCTCTGGGACACAGCGCTCCTCTCTGGGACACAGCGCTCCTCTCTGGGACACGGTTGCGGGTGAAGCATAGGGCCCGCCCGTCTCTCCCGTATGCTTCACCCCAGGGACCCTTGCATACACAAACTCACTTGTATTAACTTCTCTTTATCTTCACTTCTTCCCTGGGGCATAATACTTCAGCAACAACCGTGCCTAGGCCTTTAAGGCAAACTCTGCCTGGGATTCCTCACTAATCCCCTTCACTTACGTGGCTTCCTTGTGACTTCACCTCCTGAGTCTGAAGTCAATCTTCCAGCTCACACGACTTGCTGTAGTCCCCGTTCTCCCAGTACAGTCACTTGGCGATCCTTTACAGGGTAGTTCACAACTTCACTGTATTTCCACACCAGATCACCTTCCACTCTGTGCTTGTTCCTCTCAGTAGCACAGCTGCCTAGGGCCTAGTCAGCCCCTCCTCCCCTTCCAGGCCTGCTTTCCAGTCTTTTAAAGGGGAGTTGCTCTAATTAGGAGTTCTTTCAGAAGTGTTAACTCCTTCACTTCTGACAAGAACTCACACTCCACTGGCTTGTCATCACTTCCAAGGAGCAAACGATCACACACCCCCCCCCTCAGCTCAACAACACGGTGTTGGGCGACATGCCGAGAGGCCGGACATCCGGTAGGGTCGCTCACCACTCAAGAACTCCTCGCTCTGTGCCGTCCGCATTGAGGTAGCAGGCTGCGATCGTGGGCCGCCTGTAAATCATCTTCTCATTTCCTTACTGGTCTGTTGGCCTCCTTCATGTGTGTCGCCTTTATCAGGAAGGAGTGAATCTCTCAACTTTGTAGCGCTGTCCTCGAACAGCCTTGCGATGGACTCTGTAGTCACATGTCTGGGTACAGATATAACAATATCCGTTGCACTCTCTTCGAGCCCCGTACTCATTTCCAATCTCTTCATTAACTTCAACTCCCAGGAGATCTACTACAGTCTCAATGTTTCCCTCGTCATCCTCAACTTCACGGCCACCTTCCTTGTCCAACTTAAACAAAGCCTGGCGCTTCTGCCGCTCTTCAGTATGATGCCGATTCATTGCTTCCTGCAGCTTTGCTTTAAGAATTGGGAGCTTTTCAACTGGCTTTCTCTGAATTATCTCATCAGTTGTTTCAGCAGACACAATGACAGATACCACATCTGCCTTTAGCTCCTCCTTTCCATCTGCCGTTGTCCCTTTGCGGACGATATTTAGGTTAACTTTCCTCTCAAACACAGGCTTGGCTTTATGCAGGGAGTGCTTCAGAAAACGCTCTTTCCAAACTTCTAGTTCTTTATTTTGCTTATGTTCATCCAACTTAACAAATGAGCCATCATCGGGGCACCAACAGGGCTTTTCCCGCTTGGAAAGCTTTGCTTTATGTTGTTTTGGTACCGGATATTTAGAGGTCTCCTCAACAGTCTGAGAATCCAGTAGGGGCACAGGGATTTCCTGCTGGAATTCACAAGTAGGATCTACATCTTCGCTTACAGGCCTCGGAATGGACTCTGGCTTATCCACCTGGTCCTCCGAATCCACTGTGTGCCAAGCCCTGGGTGGCTCATCAGAACTCTTGGCAGGCTCACTTCCTCCAACTTTAGTTCCTTCTAATACCTCGCCCATACAAGCCTGTGATGCTTGGGTGGAATTATTTGCATTCCCTTTAGATTTTTCTGCTGGAGCAGAGTCTCTTGTTTTGACTTCTTTTTTATCACTCATGACCAACTTGCGTTCCAAACTGCATGGCTGATACTTTGTTGATTTAATAAGCTGCAAGTCATACCCTTCGCAAGGTGGCCTTGGCCGATGCTTGAAGAAAGCATGAATGCTTTTCTGCAGGCAGTTCCTTTGCTGCCTCCTCCGTCAGATATGCAAATTCTTCTTCTTTACCATCAGCAGGGATGATTTCAGGGAGTTTTTCGTCAAGTGGTGGCACATTTTCAATTGTGCCAATAATTTCAAAGCCCACAGTATTCGTTTCCATAATGTCTACTACATGATGTACAGTTTCTGCTTCTACAGACAGCTTTGTACTTTCTGCCACTGCTTGAAGGATGTGATCAACAGGCTTCTGTTCTTCCACCCTCTTTGCCTTGTCGCTTTCCTCTGGCACAGGTGTAGCTTGTCCAGCTTCCTTAAGTGGCGTGTGCTCCAGTTTTGATACAGGAACAGTCCTTTTCTAAGGTGTTCACATCGGACACTGGCCTAGCAACATTTTCTAGCTGGTCTCCATTAGACGCCTCTTTGTTACTTTCCCCACTGTCTAAGGTCAACAGTGGTATTCGTCGGGGCTTCTGTCGAAATTGAGAGATGTTCTCCCTCTTTATCACTGTGTGGCCGCTCCCACCCCACTGATTCGTTCAGCTTAGGCTTTGGGGGACATATCCTCCGCTCCCAAATAGGCATCAATTTCTCATTCCTGTAGGACACTGGGTAGTCCTCGAATGTCGGCTTCCTCCGCCATTCAGGGATATACTCGGGCCTCATTTTACTGTGGGCTTGTCTTTGGAGCCTTACAAAATGCTTGTTTCTCCTCCTCTAAGGCCAATCTATCTGCACAGCAGGCTTTTTGGGGCTCTCAGCGACCTCTTTGGGGCTCTCAGCGACCTCTTTGGGGCTCTCAGCGACCTCTTTGGCTGGATCGGCCGTCTCTTTGGCTGGATCGGCCGTCTCTGCGGGCTCTCTCTCCGTCTCTGCGGGCACTCTCTCCGACTCTGCAGGCACTCTCTCCCGACTCTGCGGGCACTCTCTCCGACTCTGCGGGCACTCTCTCCGACTCTGCGGCGCCCTCTGCGGACTCTGGGGTGCCTTCTGCGGCCTCACTCGCGGCTCCTGCCGTCTCGCTCGCGGCTCCTGCCGTCTCACTCATGGCACTGCAACTGGTGGCTTTTTCTACTCTCAGTTTCTCCTTGTTTACTACTAGGTGAGGTTTGGTTGGCCTTCCCCTTAACAGGGAAACTGTATCTTATACTTGGCCCGACAAGTATGTCTCTTGGGTAGCGATACGCTTTGTCTGGCAAAAAAATTCCAGGGGTGCGCTCTCTGTACTTTCTTTACTCCTATACGATCAAGGATCTCCTCTTTCAGGGTGCAATAATTGGTTGCCATTTCTTCAGGCAAAAACCCATACGCTTCCTGTGCTTCTCCACACAGATAGGGACCCAGAACTGTGGCCCAATGCTGTTTAGGCCAACCTTCCCTGGTAGTAATCTTCTCAAAATTCAGGAGGTAGGTTTCCTACATCATCTTGTGCTGTCATTTTCTTTAGAAAGCAATTAGGGTTCATAACCCTGCTTGATTTTGGACACACATTGTTCTCTGTAGATCTCAATCGCTGCAGCTGCACTTTCTGTGCTTCTAAAGACTCTCTCATCTGTACCCTGTCGACTTCCATTTGTCTCTGCCATTTCTCTGTGGCCTCTCTAAATCTTGCATTAACCTCTCCAAAAACCTTTATCTTCCTCTTTTGCGGCTTGGATGCTATGCTCTGCAATCATTTCTCTCTTTTCTGACTAGCTCTGACCAAGCTTAGCAGCCAGCACTCTGTTCAACTCGGCTTGCTGTTTGTTCAACCCCCGCTGGGCTTCTATAAAAGCTTTAAAGGCCTCTTCCATATTTATGCTGTACGGTGGGCTGTCTTCTTCAACACAGACATTTTTCAATCCCACAAATGACACCAGTGTGATCAGGATGGCCGCGTATAGCGGTGGTTTCTTGAAATGAGGGCTGATACGGCTTGGAAGTGCAGCAAATTGGTTTATTTACAGAACAGAAAATAACGGCTGTAGCAGTAGCTCTGCTTCAATTAATGGAAAACAAACAGTTATGTCTCCGTGAGGTGGGAGAATGCCACCTTGTGGCCAGGTATATACAGTCCTTTAAACTTGGGAGTAGTGCCACCTTGTGGTCAGGAAGTAAACAGTCTCTTTACTGGGGTAGTGCCACCTTGTGGCCAGGAAATAAACAGTCTCTTTACAGGTGAGGGTCCCAGCGAGATTAGGTCGCCCTCTTCAGCAACCTCTGGGACCCCGCTCCACTCTGGGTCACAGCTCCGCTCTGTGGGACACAGCTCTCCTCTCTAGCTCCTCGCTCTGTGGGACACAGCTCTCCTCTCGGGGGACACAGCGCTCCTCTCTGGGACACAGTGCTCCTCTCTCGGGCACAGCGCTCCTCTCTCCGGACACAGCGCTCCTCTCTCGGACACAACGCTCCTCTCTCGGACACAGCGTTCCTCTCTCGGACACAGCGCTCCTCTCTCGGGACACAGCGCTCCTCTCTCGGACACAGCGCTCCTCTCTCGGACACAGCGCTCCACTCTCGGACACAGCGCTCCTCTCTCGGACACAGCGCTCCACTCTCGGACACAGCGATCCACTCTCGGACACAGCGTTCCACTCTCGGACACAGCGCTCCTCTCTCGGACACAGCGCTCCACTCTCGGACACAGCGTTCCTCTCTCGGACACAGCGCTCCTCTCTCGGACACAGCGCTCCTCTCTCGGACACAGCGCTCCTCTCTCGGACACAGCGCTCCTCTCTGGGACACAGCGCTCCTCTCTGGGACACAGCGCTCCTCTCTGGGACACGGTTGCGGGTGAAGCATAGGGCCCGCACCGTCTCTCCCGTATGCTTCACCCCAGGGGACCCTTGCATACACAAACTCACTTGTATTAACTTCTCTTTATCTTCACTTCTTCCCTGGGGCCATAATACTTCAGCAACAACCGTGCCTAGGCCTTTAAGGCAAACTCTGCCTGGGATTCCTCACTAATCCCCTTCACTTACGTGGCTTCCTTGTGACTTCACCTCCTGAGTCTGAAGTCAATCTTCCAGCTCACACGACTTGCTTGTAGTCCCCGTTCTCCCAGTACAGTCACTTGGCGATCCTTTACAGGGTAGTTCACAACTTCACTGTATTTCCACACCAGATCACCTTCCACTCTGTGCTTGTTCCTCTCAGCAGCAACAGCTGCATGGGGCCTAGTCAGCCCCTCCTCCCCTTCCAGGCCTGCTTTCCAGTCTTTTAAAGGGGAGTTGCTCTAATTAGGAGTTCTTTCAGAAGTGTTAACTCCTTCACTTCTGACAAGAACTCACACTCCACTGGCTTGTCATCACTTCCAAGGAGCAAACGATCACACCGTGAATAGGTCCCATGCGTATGTGAATAGTACGTGTATTCGCGACTATTAGGATGATGTCCTCTCCAGGCATCCACTAAGCCCATTCTGTCTAACACCCCTTTAATCTGTTGTAGTTTCTGAGAGTATCTATTAGTGGCCTGGGAACTCGAACGATCTAGTCCATGCTCTAACACAAGATTGAAGTCCCCCCCCTATCACCACCAGACCATCTGACCAGGGTTCTACTTTTTTCAGCATGTGTAGTAAAACTTTTATGGGGTGCCACCGTGTCCGCGTAAAAGGAATACCAGCGTAAGTTTAACTTCCTGAATTGTTCCCCGCAAAATGACATAATGCCCCATCCTTGTCTATCAATTTGAGTCTATCTGAAAGGGGAAGTGACGGTGAATAAGAATGGTGGCTCACGCTTTTTTGGACCCTTTGGGCTTGAAGAGTGGAAAGTGGGATATTCCTTGTTTAAGTACGAGGGAATATGATTCTTTGCAAATGCGTTTCCTGCATAAAAATTATAGATGGTTTCTTAGTTTGATAATACAGGAAAGCTTTCCTTCTTTTAAATTGGGAATTAAAGCCCTTGACATTGTGTGTTAAAAAACTATACTTCTCCTTCAAAACTCTAGCCATTTCTGAACTGCTTCCCGAGATAGTTTGGTCTAAACATCTTACCTTGATTTGGTGGTAGCCAGACTGGATGGGGCGACCAGAGAGACGCTTGAGCCAAAACAGAAAGCTCCTTGAAGCTGTTGCAGTGATGAGAGTCGAGCATGCAATTCTGGGAATGAAAAAAATAGCAAGAAGACAAGTTAACAGTTAAACAGTTCACAAGAAGATCAATATCCTTGCAGTTATCGAGGAGTACTATCATACAAATTGTTTTTTAATACACATAACTTCCTACGCCAATCGTAAATCCTGGCTTCTAGGGGAGAGAGTAATGGACCTGCCATTCTCAAATACAGCCCCGTTAGGAAGGGTTAATAGAATTCTTTGAGGTACAAAAAATTCCAACTAAGGAGAGGGGGGATACCCTCGACAATGCAGATTGTTTAACTAACATTATAACTAGCAGCCTAGTAACTAGCTGAAAAAGAAAGAATCACAACTGTAAGAAAAACAACATTTTTGAAGAATAACCGGTTCTCCAGACACCGAAATCCAGATAAATAAGTCCCATGCATCAGTAAGAAAAACTTGGGGCTCAGCTGATTTTCTTTTTTTTTTTTTGCCCTGTATTTCCAGAGTCTGTGTAATTATTGATTATTGAGTTCCTTGCAATTCTGTGCAGCTCCTCAATTCCCTCTCCCCGAGTCTTGGAATGTCTTTCTGGAGGGAATAGTCAAGGCCTCTATCATGTCAGCCTCTCCAAGTCTGTTTTTACTCCTGAGCCGGGACCGAGGTCCACTGTCTCTTAGGGAGAGGAATTCAGGGTCACACGCTGACTTTCAGGGTCTCTATGGCCCACCATCCGATGTTATATGCAACATTTGTAGCAATGACTGGCAGTCTTCCAAACTGTGGACCCTGTGGGTTTTCCCCTTATATTGAAAAATCAGGGCAAAAGGGAAGCCCCATCGGTATTGGATACCATGTTGGATGAGTATTTCCCAATGCCGGTTTCATTTCTCTTCTCCTGGTCAACGTGATAGGAGAAAGGTCTGCAAACACCATGAGCTGAGCATCATCTGTCCTCTAAGATCGCAGATCTTTCGGGTTGCAGCTAGAATTAAGTCCCTTGACTGTTGTCGGGAGAATCGGACAATTACATCTTTAGGGTTATCCATATTACGAGAAGCTCCTAGCGCCCTATGCGTTCTTTCTATATCAATGTCCGCTTCTGCCCCGTCTGGTAAGATCACAATAAGCAAGTCCATAACATATCTTTTTCAGATTCATTATCGCTTTAGAATCCCCCTTATTCGTATGTTATGTCTTCTAGACCGATTCTCTAGATCTTCATACTTGTCCTCTAGAGCCGCTATGCGTGACGCGTGGTGATGCGTCTCCCTCCTGTCTCTATCATGTGCTTCCACCAGTTGGTCAACTGTTTCTTCTCTAGTTGGTGGGTTCTTTGACCTAGGTCCTGGATGTCCTTTCCTGATTGCATCCACCGTTTTTAGTCGTGTAAGCTTGAAACAGTTTTTCAATTTGTACCATCGCACTCTTGGATAGATTTATATCAGCCTGGGCTGCTTTTTGTATGTCCTCCCCCTCCGATTCCTCAGAGGGGTCAGATCTCACCTCGCCAGGAGTTTCAGGGGGTTTGCAGTAATCCGTAATTCTCTTCAGTGGAAGGGATTTTTTACTTCTTCCCCATCTGGGCTGCAGTGGACCATCCACAGAATATGGAGTGCTAAAGTTGCCGCGTAGATGTATGCCCCTTTCAGGGAAATGTTTTTTGTTGGAGTGGGATTCTGGCTTGTAATTTATCAAGTTGTGGCGTGCTGTGCTGCTATGCCATGATCTGTCAAGGTCTCCCCCCGTGGATCATATTAGACCTGCATTACTCTCTGTCCACATGTAAACAATGTTCAATAAGCAAGTAAAGTAGTTGAATTGATCTTAGTAATCAGAGATCTTGTTGGTTTGCAAAGTGAAGCCTGTAAGTTGCAGCCCTGAAAAGTAATGCCAAACTGCCTTTGCCAATTATCACACTTGTCATTTGTCAGCTTCAAGCATTTTAATGCTAGTCGAGAAGATATATCGATGACATCCTTCAGGATTTTGAGAGGGCAGTTCAGATCCTTCAAGCAGGAATGGGTGAAATTTCTGTTTAGTTTGCTCAGTGGTCGAGCCAGTGTAGCATACTGGGCAAATCCCCAAGACATCGCTGAAGACTATGAGGAAATACAGCAGGAAGTATTGGATCAGTAAGCGATGACTGCCGAAACTTACCAGAGACAATTCAGCATCTGGTTGGGATACCTATGTTGAGCTGGTCTAGATGCTATGCATGTGACATCTGGTGGAAGGGCTAAGATATCCATAACCCTGGGAGAAGCCAAGTGGTGTATTTTTACTGGTTGTGCCCTGCCTTTATGAAGGAATCTTAAACCTGCACCCCACCACCATCAAGCTGCCAGTAACCTGTCAGATCCCAATATCATACAGAGCTCCTATGCTCTGACTGGATTTACGGGGCCCCACTCATACAATCGCAGGGGGACCATGATGAGGTGCAAACAGATTTAAAATGATGGTTGCAAACAGACATTTAAAATAAGATTGCCCCAATCCGCCCCAGAGGGCTGATCCAGAGGTAGCATCTGTAGCCAGGTTGGATGGCAAAACAGTGCAATGTTTCTGGAACACTGGGTGCTGCCATCTGTTATAAATATATGAGTATTTAACCAATTTTGGAGCTGTAATGAAGAGGTTAATATGCTTGAATGTCTTGCTTGTGGATGTCCAGCTATCTGTTATGTTATCTGTCATAAGAAACAAAGGAAAGCTAACTTTCCCCGAATGATACCCTGCTGGTGATCAAACAACAAAGCAAAGAAACTTCTTGAAATAACACCCCTGGTGATAATTAAACAGAACTGGTCTTTACCAAAAGAAGCCACAGGGGTGTATTTGCATCATGGACACAAAGCAGTGGAATCAACCCAAAAGAGAAAAGGGGTCGAGAAAAGGTGAAATGGATAATTTATCTTGGACTACAGTAACATCTAGTGATCATTACCTTAAGGACACTGGACATGAGATTTGGTTGGCTGGAACAATCTACAAGGTGTGGGCTATGATGTGTATAACTTGGCCACATGGACTTGCTGGGTAGTAGAATTATCTTAGGAAAGGAACAGAGGAATATTCTACACTCTTGCATACACACATTAGTATTCACAACACATTAGTATTATATAGGTAGAGCCTTGTATTTCAGAATGCCAATCTCACCACTACTGCTGTATGTTAATAAACCCTTTAACTTATAAGTTTCCAGTGTATTTGGAGTTCTTATAGCAGTCAGATGTAAGTTAACTGGTCAGGATATACGGTTTAGAATTCCAGTATAAAAGGACTAATATTAACATTGGCTGAGCCAGGCCAGTGAACCGTTCCTGTTTAAAGAAAATTGGTTGGTGCGCCCAGGACAAGCGGCACTCTACGCAGAGGGTACCGTTCCATGAGGAGGACTACACTGAGGCTTCACAACTGGTCAATCGTGAGGTGGTGAGATGGAAGTAATAATAGTTTTGCAGATAATTGCACAATAGAATATGTGTGTAGAGGTAATTTAAGTGCATTAGAAATTGCTTAATGATTTGTTAAAGCAGTTTGAGGATGCTGTTCGTAAAATAAGAAAATCTGTGATACATAAGAAACAGAAGTATAATAGTAATTTAGCAAAGCTTGTATTACAGTACAAATGTGCTTTAGAAAAGTTAGAGATTCCACCTGTGTCTAATGTTACCTCAGAAAATGTTAGACCTGTGAAATGTAATTGTGATATTGAAGTTAAGACCGAGTTTTGCAATGGTAAAAATTGTGGATTGCCTGGAAGATCCCACAGTGCCAATACATACTGTAATTGAAACAGGCAAACAAAATGGAGGAGGAAAGATTCAGACCCAACACATGTCTAGCCATTAAATACAGTAACAAAATGCAGACAGTGCAGAATGTATTCCAGTGTGCTCAGACAGACTAGCAAGTCCAAACAGTAACAGCCCAGAGCCCAGAGGAATGAATGTACAGGTTCCCTCTATTCAGGTAAATACAGCAGAGGACCCTTTAAGAAATATGCCAGAAAGATCAAAGCTCTATTCCTCCTTTTGACCCAAGTGTCCATATGCTGGTAAATCTTGTCACCCTTTGAACAGTATGTGGCTCAATATAGCCTCGATGATCAAACTGCTTGCCAGCTACTTTAAGATATGGTTACCCCCCAGCAATATAGCAAATCATTACATCTGCTACAGCAAGATGGAGTATGGGCTGACCAAGCACAGCGCAGTGATCAGGTCTTACAGTTTGTCAGGTGTGGACATTATAGATACATCATTCTTAAATACTATTGTGCCCCCAACCAAATGAGGACCCATTTGCTTTTGTTCCAAATTCCATCGTATTTACTGTAAAGCCACACATAGACCTGACTTAGATATAGGGGGATCCCAGGATGCTACGAATACTTGCTGGGAAATACAAAGGCATGGACTTTACAAATCGGAATATACTAGTCAATGCAACGCAGCTTTTCAGAATTTTTAATTTCGTTAGAATGACTGGAGAAGGGATACTGCTGCTACCAGCAAAATCTGTGTATGTCCCCATTACTACTAATGCCTTTGGTTACCATAGCAGCCTCAAAATCCAACTAATGGTGGCCATGTTTGCTTTTCTTGTGGGAAAGAAGGTCATAAGACAAAGTATTGTTGGTACAGGACATGTGGAACAGGTCAGAATATGCTGTGGGATATCACGGCAAAAGTGGGGCACTCGGAACCATAATAAAAAGCCTTATGAGACTAAAAGAAAAATCTTTCAAATATGAAGGGCCATAGAAGATATTCTTTGGCTCCTAACCTTGGAGAGCTGTTTGTATACAGAACAAAATGGTTGGTTATCAGGAATTTTTCAGATGCCATGTTTGAAATTTGTGAAATGAACCTAATTTTCATTTGTTTTTTTTTTCTTGCAGGGAAGTAATTAACTCATTTTAAATCTGCATTGGGAGTATCAACATCTTAGTATGAAATATTGGCAATCTCTAAATTATGTTATATAAGTTACTAAACCAAGTGGTACCATTCTGAGCTCATAGGGAAATTGTTTGCAAACAATTAAATTTTTAATTGTTAGAGTTTCAGTTTCTTCATTTAAATTGTGTTGATTCTCTTATGTTTTAACTAGATTTTATTCACTTGTATTAATTTTGTTTATTTTTGTAGGAACACTCCGTTGGCAACATTCCTTTTTTTTTACTCCCTCAAAAACTTATTCTAGGGTTTAAACAAGACATTTTTTTTTTTTTTTTTTTTTTTGTGCCTTGACTTGTGTTTTGTGTTTTTTAATTTTTTTATTATAGGTTTATTTATTTTTTTTTAGTTTGTTTTGAACCAGTGTATGTATGGCACCTATGTTTTTTTTGGGGTTTTTTTTTAAACATTTTTTTTTTTTTTTTTTTTCACTCCAAATATTTCTGTGTGAAGTGAGCATATATGTGATATTTTGGGTGTCGGATTTTGTTTTTATATATACGTTTTTGTTTTTTTTTTCTGAACAAAGTTTTTTTAGTTTTTATTATGTTTTTTTTTTTTTATATATTTTTTTTCAAACACTGATTTTCTTAACAAAAGAAACAGCTGGAGAAAGATGTCCCCCAGGATGTTAAATGCCCTGTAACAATAGGTATCTATGGTCAGTAGGAGGTGTTTGCCTTTGGCTAAAACGTTAACTTCAAAGCAGGATTATTTACTTTTTGTTAACATTCAGATGCAGTAACTCACAGTAAACAGATAGCAGAACACTGATGGCCTTGATTTCTTTTGTTTATAAGTACTGACGGAAACACCTAGATAATAAAGATATAAAATCAAACATTTACATTTAGTGAAAAGTCAAGGTATTAAATGGTACAATTGAGCATATTTAAATATCTAACACAATTTATAGTTAGGTTCGTTAATTAAATATGGTACATGTATATCATTCAGTAATGGTTGATTTTAGTAAAATTACTAACAAAAGTTTAATTTTTTTTTTAACACAAGTAAATATATATATGTCCAATTCTAACTGTCCAATTAAAATAACTTAGAATAGGCGATATATATATATATATGCATATGAGAGAAAAGCAGTTTTATCGTGGAAACCATAAGTATCGATTTTTATCATACATTTTTTTTTATACTATTGGTAGATCAATGGACTCAAATACTTCTTAGGTGATTTTTTCTTTTGTTAAGTATTTTAGTAAGGATGATTATTACCAATGAGATACATCTACATTATTGTTGGTTTCTATTTGTGTCTAAGTTTGTAGTATAAGCATAATATACAATTTGATTTGCCATTTTTGTGATATGTACTGGATACTAAACATTTCATTTAATTTTTTTTTTTTCTTTAAGATAAATAACTAATCTTAACTAACCCTATAAATGTTGATTCTGGGTGGTTTTATTTTTTATTTTTAAGAAGTCCACATAGTTTTTTTTATATTATTAATGAATGTTTATGGAGGCAGGAAAAGTCTTCTTGCCTCCATAAAAAGGGGGGATATTGACCCATTGTTCAGTTTCATTAATAATATTGGTTTATATTTAATTAATATTCATTTAGTTTCATATAATCTGTCCCTGTCTGGAATTAATTGATTTAAATGTTAACAGGACCTAAGTAAACCATTCAGTGTTTCTGTAGTTAAAGTATATTTTATTATGTTGTACATATCTATAGGTGAGCTGAATTCTCAGACTAAATTATATTACAACATCTTAGGTCATCACCAAAATTTGGCATTATCCGTATAAAAGGGTATGTGTTTCTCTATGGTGCATTTGTGCACTGTAGACACACATTATATGCTTACTACGGTTATCTAAATGGATGTTGAACACAAATTATGAAATACATATTTTTTTAGTTATAATTACGCTCCATGAATGCACCAAACTTGCATTCCTAAAAATGTTACCCAATTCCTTCGTTTTTGAAAATGTTTTGCCTATTTGTGTAGATCAAAATGTAGAAATAGTATTTTATTCAGTGTGTACTTTCCAGATTAATGTTATATGTCTGTTGGTGACCTGGGTCCTAAGTTGATTTTATGGTAGTGTTATAATGTTAGTACATAAATAATATCTGTGGACCAGGTCATTTATTGATAGTATTATTATACACTATTTGCAACATGCCAACTGATTCTGTAATGCTATACAGGGCATAAGTACATGACAAAACAGTATTAACACTTTGCAAAAGAATGGAGGGCCCTGTCTTTGAGCTTAAAATCAAATGTTCATATTCGTGTATATTTTCCTTGAAATGCCCTTATATTCTATGTTACTCCTTGTTACATATGTCCAAATTGAAAGCATTATTAGGACCCAAGTATTTTAGACATGTAAAAAGACCATTCAAATTGGAAATGTCCAAGTATTAGTTTTACAGAAAGTGTGAAAGTAACTTTTACAGTATTTAACATTTTAGTATAAACTCTATTTTTTGTTTTATGTTCAAACCTATTGTTTTTTTATTTACTGTTTTGTTAATGATTTGTGATCAATGTTAATGATTGATGATTTATGTACAAATTGTCCACTGGTGATGTGAAGCGTTATGATATCCAAGGCTAGGTATATACTATTTAGAAGTTAGATATATACTCATGTAGTATCCACACTTCATTTCAGGGCCTAGCTTGTAATCCATATTGCCACAACTAGTAGCCACAAATCTGAAGAGGATTTGCCCCATCTTGTGAAGAGGATTTGCCACCACAGTTAACAACGTCCCTATCTCTTACCACATGACGAATGTGTGTCATTCAGACACAAAGAGGGGAATGTTATAAATATATGAGTATTTAAACCAATTTTGGAGCTGTAATGAAGAGGTTAATATGCTGAATGTCTTGCTTGTGGATGTCCAGCTATCTGTTATGTTATCTGTCATAAGAAACAAAGGAAAGCTACCTTTCCCGAATGATACCCTGCTGGTGATCAAACAACAAAGCAAAGAAACTTCTTGAATAACACCCTGGTGATAATTAAACAGAAACTGGTCTTTACCAAAAGAAGCCACAGGGGTGTATTTGGCATCATGGACACAAGGCAGTGGAATCAACCCAAAAGAGAAAAGGGGGTCGAGAAAAGGTGAAATGGATAATTATCTTGGACTACAGTAACATCTAGTGATCATTACCTTAAGGACACTGGACATGAGATTTGGTTGGCTGGAACAATCTACAAGGTGTGGCTATGATGTGTATAACCTTGGCCACATGGACTTGCTGGGTAGTAGAATTATCTTAGGAAAGGAACAGAGGAAATATTCTACACTCTTGCATACACACATTAGTATTCGCACACATTAGTATTATATAGGTAGAGCCTTGTATTTCAGATGCCAATCTCACCACTACTCTTGTATGTTAATAAACCCTTTAACTTATAAGTTTCCAGTGTATTTGGAGTTCTTATAGCAGTCAGATGTAAGTTAACTGGTCAGGATATACGGTTAGAATTCCAGTATAAAAAGGACTATATTTAACACCATCACTGTGATCCATCAGGATTTTGTTAGCCCTACAGCGCGTCATAACAAAGAAAAAGGATGTGGTAGCAGCAGGGGACAAAACATTTTTGATCCATGTGGCCCTCGTTCCAGATCAATTGGGTTACGAGGAAAGGAATTTGCGAAGTAGGAGTAATGTCGGGACTCCCTGCCGCTGTGATACTGGGTAATGATTTGGGAATAGTGGAGTTCCCTATGTGAACATTGTCCACCCAAAGCCATGGGCCCCTCCAGTACCGGAGACAGTGGTACCTATTGCAATCTGATCAACCTGGGGTAAGTACCTGGCTTGGGCGGGGGTAACTTGGGCCAGTATAGCCTGAGCTGCAGAAGGAGTTGCATGAGGATATCACTATAGCGGGGATCCCACCAGAAAGCAACACAGCAGTGAACTGGGCTCAGGGGGAAGAAGAACAATTTCTTCGGGCTCCAGAGGCTGCTTTATACAGCTGTTACAGGAGAAGAACATTCAATCTAGGAAAAAAGAAAAAGCAACTAATTATCACTAAAAGTTAAGAATTTGTCTGTGATATCCTGAGCATATGGGGAGCAAGTGTACCCGACAATGTATCACCCACGTATTCCTACTGGCCGGGATTAATAGAGACGTAATACAATATTATATTCTCATAGATGAAAAAAGGGATTCACACAAATAAAACCAAATATAAAAAGAAGAGAAAAAAGAGAAGCAACTTCTTGTCGGTTAGAATTCACTTGCTGATATTAGATTCAATCCCTAGAGAGTGCTTCTCTGTTTAAAAGTTATTCTTAACTCCCTGATATAGTTACCTCTAGAAAACAGGGCAGAGTCCTTTTGGAATAAGAGTACCCTATGTTAGGTATCCTCACTAAACAATGTGATTCCAAGAGGCCCTCAGAAAAAAGAACTGTTCCCTTTCTCATATCAATATCTGATGTTGGTTCTTGCGTGAATATTTGGGCAGAAATTTCAAGCTAGCTGCTGCAAGCTGGCTACTGTTATATAATTGTAAATAGCCATTTCACAGGATCCAAAAACTGTTTAGATTGACTTCTCCTAAGGGAACTTGATGGTTTTGAGGCACTGTGAATTTTGACCATATATGCAAAATGTCCACAACAGTTTGAGACAGACTGGGTAAGATTCCATACAAACAAAAAGAGTAGTGGTGCTCATACAAGAACGGAAAAAAAACATCAGGTGTTTTTTTTTTTTAGGTTTGGTTACCTACTCGGAGAGCAACCCTCTTTTTAGCTCACCTTGTGCCCTTCACAGGGAGAAAATATCCTGAAGTATATCCAGTTCTGGTCTTGCTCAGAAGAGTGATCCAGTCCCGAAATACCAGGCAATTCTCCCCTGAACAGAAGAAACAGCAAACTCCAGACCGCGTTTCGGCTCTATGGGCCTCGTCAATGAGGTGCCAGCTCGTACTTCCTTAGTCACAGTGAGCAAGGAGTCCAAGTCTGGTTCCCTCTATCACCCCATACGGTGAGAAAATGTATAAACAAAAAGAGTATAGGTGCTCATCTGAGAACGAAAAGTACCCTCAGAGGGTTTTTTCTATAGGGCTGGATACCTATTTAGAGAGCCAACCTCTATTAGCTCACTTGTTCTCCCTTCACAGGGAGAAATACTCCTGTAGTATTCCGGGCTGGTCTCACTCAGAAAAAGTGATCCAGTACCGAAATACAGGCAAAGCTGCACCTCACAACGAGGCCCCCATAGTGGCCGAAACATGTCTGGGGTTTGCTGTCTTCTCCTGTTCAAGGTTAGAATTGCCTCATATATTTCGGGGCTGGGTCACTCTTTTGAGTGAGACCAGACTGATATACTACAGGATATTTCCTCCCTCCTGTCGAAGGGCACAAAGTAAGCTAAACAAGAGGTTGCTCACTCTGTAGGGCCTCATTCAATTGTGATTTGGCCCAACTTGAATAGGGCCTCTAAATAAGCACATAGCATATTTTTTTAAGAAGTTTTAGTTCAGTGAAAATCTTGCTTTTGGATAGATGTTTACTAACAAAAAACTTCTTTAAAAAAATAATATGTTATGTGCTTATTTAGATGCCCTATTCAATTGGCGAAATTGCAATTGAATGACGGCCTGATCTGGTAAAACAGACCTATAGGACAAACCCTACTTCAGGTATTGTCCTCCGTACTCAAATCTGAGCCACCTCTAATCTTTGTTTTGTTCGTAAGATCCATACAATTCGAAACTCTAAATAACTGCAGTTCAATGGGGGGAAATTATTGTCCTTAATATGCTTATGTCGGGAAGGGGTACATTGGGATGACCCAGTCGTGAGTTGAGAAAAAGACTAGGCGAGCACTTGGGAGCCCATTAGGAAAAGTAAACCTGTTTGGCCAAAGGGAGAAGCAGTAGCAAGATACTGGTTTGACTCCTCAAGAATGTAAACTACAGCTAAAATGTTTCAAAAGGTTAAATTAGGCATAAGAGGAGATTACATGAAAAATTACCATTTAAGGGCAGAGAGTAGATGGATATTTCTTTTAAACACTATCTGCACCTACTGAACCTAATGCAAATATCAAGCTATACTTATATACATATAACATCTTAAAATATTCAGGTTCAAATGGGAATTATGTAGTCTGAACTCGCCTAATGTCTCTTAACAATGAAAAAAAATATTTAGGAGATTGTTAATTTATGCCTACATTTGCATATTGAAGGTCATATTTTATATTATCGAGTATTGAAACAAAAAGCTGCTATACCAGGATTACTTCTTTACCTTTCCCTTATGATTAATACTTTACTGAGAATATAAATATATAAACAATTCTAAAATAAATGGGGCTTAGAATCCTTATGCTTAACGAGGATTTCATAGGCGGGGGTAATGATTTGTTATAATTTATTCATGGCTATTTTAGTATGAATAAGGCACAGGATCATGACAAAACTATTGTATAAAATTGCTGTCTGTAATCTATTTAGAGTCTTATAGGGCTGTTCCACAGCTAATTATCTTTGGGAATCATATTGTTAGTCCCAAAGACATGTGTTACTATCTATGCATTATGCAGAAAGTGATTGTCTATTATTGTGCCCTGAATAAGAACATTATTATAGATGCTTAAATTGACCTCCTTTCTAACATCAGTATATCATCATCTTATTAAGAAGACCAATTGAATTTAGATCAGCTAAAACTGAACTAGCTATCCACCAGGGTTATCTGCATAACCTTTTAACAATCTGATTAATGAGAAGTCATTATAATCTGGAGAGCTAAGACGTAAATGTCTGAATACACAATAGTAAATAACATATATCTCATAATTCCTTTATCTAAATCACACAGTCATTGGTACCGTCAAATTACTTGCATCTGCCTTAAAGGACATATATAAATTAGCTTACGGCAAAAGGAATCCTTGCTATATACAGCACATTGCATAATATATTTTTTTTTTATTAATATCTAAAAATCCCCTCTTACGATTATGTTGTCTTATAAGACACCTAGTCCAATCAGTTCTGGAGCATTTGGGGACAAATTTATAACCCCATTCATTCTCCTGCTGTCTTCCTCAGCCAATGGTGAGAGCACTGATGTCAGCCCCCGAAGTCAATGCTGGGATGTGACACGCCAGGCCTGCTTCCCTGTGTCTGCCTGTGCTGCTGGGCCCCGTCCCTTACCCAGAGCATCAGCAGAGCTCAGAGCAGCTCTGTGTGTGAGATACATAATGCTGTCACAAGAGAGTGAGAGGTGAAGTGACGTAAGTGAGAGACAGAAAAACACAGCTGTACCACGATAGAGGGACATGGACAATCAGCAGGTGGTGGTAATGGCACAAGTAGGCTAAGCTTCTGCTTAGGTTTGCCAAACAGAGAGAGGAAGGAAAACAAACACCAGCAGTAGTTGATGCAGGAAATAGACAACCTGCAGGATTGATAATGACACAAGAAGGCTCAGCTACTGCTTAGCTCTGCCAAACAGAGAGGAGAAGAAAAAAAACACCTGTAGTTGATGCAGGGAGTGGACAATCTCCAGGGGGTGGTAATCAAGTGTGCTGCACAGAGAGATTCTTATATGAAAATAATACATAGCACCTTCTAACGTGGTGCCACACTACATATCTCAGGCTGCTTTACAGCACAGAGTTTGATACAAATGTTTCAGCTGCATGTGCTTCCTCCTCATTGGCCAAAACAAATTATGAATTTTATGCTAATTTAGCTAATTTATGTGTTTATACTAATTTTCAACTGTCAGAAATTAGAAGACATTTTGCTAACTTCAAGGTAAGTTTTTTAATGTTCATTTTGGTATTTTTCATGCAAAAAATGTTTTCATATACTGCTGATTCTCCTCTATCCAGATGCATCCCATAATCCAGGAATCTTACATATACAGTGCCTTGCAAAAGTATTCACCCTCCTGGGCATTTTATCGTGTTTTGTTGCCTCACAACTTGGAATTAACATGGATTGTTTGAGGATTTGCATCATTTAATTTACCAGAACAAGCCCACAACTTTGAAGATGTTTTATATTTTTTTATTGTGAAGCAAACAACAAATAGGAACAAAATAACAGAAAAAGTCAATGGGCATAACTATTCAACCCCCCCCCCCTAAAGGTCAATAATTTGTAGTGCCCCCTCTTGCTGCAATCACAACTCTAACTGGCTTTTAGATAAGTCTCTATGAGCTTGCCACATCTAACCACTGGGATTTTTGCCCATTCCTCCTTGCAAAACTGCTCCAGCTCCTTCAAGTTGGATGGTTTGCGCTTGTGAACAGCATCTTTAAGTCTGACCACAGATTTTCTATTGGATTGAGGTCTGGCTTTGACTAGGCCATTCCAACACATTTACATGTTTCTCCTTAAACAAGTTTTTTTTGATAGCCGAAAAGTTCAGTTTTAGTCTCATCAGCACCTTCCTCCATACATTTTGGGAGTCTTCCACATGCCTTTTCGCAAACTCAAAATGTGCCATTTTGTTTTTTACTGAAAATAATGGCTTGCTTCTGGCCACTCTGCCATAAAGCCCAACTCTATGGAGCGCACAGCTTATTGTCGTCCTATGTACAGATACTCCAGTCTCTGCTGTGGAACTCCTGCAGCTCCTCCAGGGTTACCTTAGGTCTCTGTGCTGCCTCTCTGATTTATGCCCTCCTTGCCCGTTCCATGAGTTTTGGTGGGTGTCCATCTCTTGGCAGGTTTGCTGTTGTGCCATGTTCTTTCCATTTTGGTTATGATAGATTTGATGGTTCCCCTGGGGGATCATCAAATATTTGGATATGTTTTTATAACCTAACCCTGAATTGTACTTCTCTCAACAATATTGTCCCTTACTTGTTTGGATAGTTCCCTGGTCTTCATGGAGTGTTTGGTTAGTGGTGCCTCTTGCTTAGGGTGTTGCAGCCTCTGGTACTTTTCAAAAAATGTGTGTATATGTAATGACAGATCATGTGACCCTTAGATTGCACACAGCTGTGGACATCATTTCACTAATTATGTGACTTCTGAAGGTAACTGGTTTGCATCAGAGCTTTTTTATGGGCTTCGTAACAAAGGGGGTGAATACATACCACACATGCCAATTTTCTGTTTTCTATTTCTAAAAAATAGTTTTATGTATATATTTTTCTCATTTCACATTCACCAACTTAGACTATTGTGTTCTGATCCATCACATAAAATTCAAATTAACAAAACATTGAACTTAAGGCAGTAATGTAACAAAATAGGTAAAAAGTCAAGGGAGGGGGGGGGTAAATACTTTTGCAAGGCACTGTACAGTTAAACGCTAAGATGATAATTTTTTTTATGTATTGTGCATGTGTTTAAATTTTAAGATGGAATTATCAATTATGTCAGAACTTTTTCCTAATAAAATCCAATTTTAATATATATTATTATAATTTAATATTATACTTATTATTAGTTTATGTTCTCTATACATTTATATTATATATATAAATATATATATATATATAATATATATGCATGCATGCATTTCTATTTGGATACATTCTGTGTTGATAGTGTGTATACTAGTGACACGTATTCTTACTTTCATATTATGGAAAACAGATGAGTAGATTCCTTTTAATTACAAGAAATTATCTGAGACCGTAAAAATATAAAAATGTGCGTTACGTCCTTACAATGCAGGGTGCCCAGCAGGAAGGCGGGGAAACAAAGGAAAAAAGAGCTGAGAAAATAACACAGTCTCCTGGACAGACTCCATTAGAGAGACGCAGACATACTATTAGAATATTCCAAAAACACATAGCTACCGTCTATACCCGAGTATAAGCCGAGGCACCTATTTTACCACAAAATACTGGGTAAAATGAGTGACTTGAGTATAAGCCGAGGGTGGGAAATGTGCTGCCTTCTGTGTCCCTCTTGTGCCTTCCGTGTCCCCCCTCTCTCTCCGTGTCTCTTCTCCCCCTCTCCCTTCCCCTGTGTCTCTTCCCCCCTCCCTTATCACCCTCCCTCAACCCCCTCCTCATTCTCAACCTCCCCTCCTCAACCCCCTCATCCTCAAACCCCCTCCTCAACCTCAACCCCCCTCCATAACCTCAACCTCCCTCCTTATCCTCAACCTCCCTCTCATCCTCAACCCCCTCCTCAACCTCCCTCCTCATCCTCAACCTCCCTCCACATCCTCCCTCCTCAACCCTCACATGCGCGCCGGGTCAAGACGGAAGGAGCAGAGACTGGAGAAGAAGCAGGTAAGTGAGGGTGAGGTATTTAGAGGGGAAAAAGTGAGGAGGGTGGGGTTTAGAATGAGGAGAGGGGGTTGAGGGATGAGGAGGGGGAGGGAAAGAGACACAGGGGGGATAGAGAGAAACAGGGGGGGTAGAGAGACACAGGGGGGGGTTAGAGAGACACGGGGGGTTAGAGAGACACGGGGGAGAGAGACACGGGGGGGTGTAGAGAGACACGGGGGGTTAGAGAGACACGGGGGGGAGAGAGACACGGGAGGGTTAGAGAGACACAGGGGGGTTAGAGGGACACGGGGGGGATTCGAGTATAAGCCGAGGGCGCCGTTTTTAGCCTTAAAAAAAGGGCTGAAAAACTTGGCTTATACTCGAGTATATACGGTAATTCGGTAAGAAACCTTCATTGGTCACGCACAAATGAATTCACATACTTACATTCCAAGAACTTCCTTTTGAAATATAAGAGAAGATCCAGAGATCCCATTGGGCTGAGTAATTTGATGAAACCAAGTACCAGAACTAGGTATGTGATAAGGTTTAATATTCTTCTAAAATTTTACTTTTCATTACAAATATGGAAATATTTTGCTAATTTTCTGTAAAATAGATTGCTATAATCAATAATTTATCTGATTTATATAATATCATTAGAATTTGTAAACTGTAAGTCGACATGCAGTTTACAGATGAATTTTATAAATGCTTCAAATATCAGCTGTTTATATGCAATTCAATATATTCTATACATAATTGTGATGAAAATCATTTTCTCTTTTGAATAAGCGATAACATCTTAATTATACTATAAAATCTATAAAAATCATATTATGTTAAAATGGTATGATATCTTAGTAAATAGATATTTGTAAACATATCAAAATTAATACTATTTCTGATATCACATCAATTAAATGAAGCATATAGTGCATGTCTTATATATGACTATGGTGAACAATGGTGATAAGAACTGATATTTTATAATTGTTATAACCTTGATATTATATCTGCTACAATTGTTTATTCCATTCTTATTATATTAAAATTCACTGAAATATTATATTTATTTATTTATAATAAATATATTCTCAAAAACAGTTCTAATTATTTTCATGAGGCCAAGGCTTATATATATATTGTGTAGTAAGAATTCAAAATTAGTCTAAATTGGCAAATATGTAAGTTTTACTTAATATTAATAAAGGTTATTGATATCAAATATATCACCTCATTATTAGCCAAAATCCACGACCAATTACTACCAATTATTATTGTTAATGCTTTCTATTTTTTGCAGGAATTGAGTTATTTATTGAATTAATGTAACTAATTTGTCATGTGAACTCTAAAGGTTGGGTATATCTTATCTGTCCCTGTTTCTAGAAGAAACTATATCAGGAGTTAAGAATAACTTGTGGTAAAAAGTGAAGCACTCCCATATCAGCACTTTAAGGGAATTTTATGGTGAGAAAGATGGGGGGAGGTCATATATAGAATTCAACTAGACCATGAGCGCCACTTTCATAGAATGGCCCACATCAATCAATTAAAAGCCTATCAGGACAAGGTCTCTATAGTCATGGCAGTCCTGTTCAGCTATTAATAGTAATCCTAAAGAAGGTCTAATGCTCAACCTGCTGGGAGATGCTAGGTTCCCCAAGTGGCTGAATTAATAATCAGCAGGGTCAGTTGAAAATCTTAATAGCCAACTATCCAAAATTATTAACAAAGTTATCGTGGCACAATGTGCTAACTGTCAACCTGTTCACCTGTAGGAACCGTTCTCGTATATCATCCCCAAGGCAGTCCGAGATAGCATTTCGTTCGGCTCCTTTACAAATGTTAAAGGTTAAGGTTATTGAACCCTCTAGGTGACTCTGCTCCTCCCCTGGTTCCCAAAAAGGATGATACCACCACAATTCTATGTGGATTACCGCAAGCTAAATGAAAAAACTAAGACTGATGCCTATCATATACCTAGGATGGATCTATTAAATTATACACGATTGATATCAGCTATCTATATGACCAATCTCAATCTCTCAAATGGCTACTAGCAGATAACCTTTAGTGGAGCCAAAGAGACGTGAGCATCTATCACTCCATTCGGGCCTATGTCAGTTTGCTGTCATGCCATTCAGGATGAAAAATCCCCCCCTCTACCTTCCAGAGCTGGTGATCAGAGTGGTTGTCACCCGCTGATGCCCAGGCCTATCTAAATTATATTCCTACTTTTGCCTCCTCTTGGGATTATCATCTAGTATATTGGGTAAGATTCAAGGTGCTGGGCTAAGGATTAAAGTCATTGGCAAGAGCGGAAGAGTACCTAGGATATTGGGTAGATGGGGAACATACCTGTCTGGAGCCAATAAGATTCAGGGGATAGTTAACTAGCACACTCACACAAATGTAAAGCAGTTAATGGCTTTTCTAGGCACAACAGGGTATTATCAAAATTGTTTTCCTTCTTACAGCATGACCGATCTCACTCTGAAGAAAATACCCTGGGTTGTTGAATGGACGCTGGCCTTTGAAATTGCCTTCAGACTGCCACAAGATGCCCAGACATTTTCCCCCATACTGCCCACCTCCAGACTACACCACACCTTTCCTAGTCTATTATAGGCTTGGGCTGTCATCAGCCAAATAATCTATTTGAGCTGAAAGCTAGTAGCCAGGGAAGAGGCATATGCAGCTATTGAAAAATAATGCCCTGTTGTTGTCTGGGCTCTGAATAAAACTCCAGCCCTGGAGTAACCACTGACAACAACACAATGTGTTGGCTCTACAAAGCAGCAGGGGACAATGGACAATTGCTGTGGTGGAGTATGACAATCTGTGAGTGGGGGCTATAGAAGCCCAGAGCCACCTGCTATAGACTACAGGTTATCTACCCACAAGGACCGTTGGATTCTTTGAAGTCCAACTAAAAGTCCAAAGTCCAGGGCTACCGTGACATTACTCCCCCTTCCAGACAGCAGTTCTGGGGCTATGATCCTGATGGATGATAGGCTTGAACTGCAGCCCATAGCCCAAGTCCAAATAAAAGATGTTGGCCCAAGTGTCCACTGCATAAGTCCCAGTGGATGACCTCCTGGGGGGGTAGTAGATTGGCCCGGTCTGTCAGTGGTTGTCCATCCTTCAGGAAAGTGTAGATAGTCTCTAACCCAAATTTGTGTAGGTTTTTAGACACATAGTGCATTTCTACAGTCCTTCCAGTGGGTATCTCGGCTAGCACCACTTCTCAGCCATCCTCCCCCTTTTCCTGCATAACATCTGGGATCCCAATCCTTAGGGTACCATGTAGCAAAATAGCCCAACCCCAGCTCCTCTTCCTTCAATAACCCACCCCAAATTGCAGGCATAAATCTTGTGGACACAGCCGGGTCTCAGAAAGTAGGGTATCATTCAGAGGCATCCTGCTACCCCCTTGGCATCAGGCAAAAGTTGGCTCTGGGGGTATCCCAACGAGGGAGCAGCTCAGACAGGGGTATAAAAAAACACTTCTCCCACTGGTACAATTTACTTAGAGTCAGTTTGTCAAGGCAGGGTTGGGGAAAACCAGAGCATGACTCAGCATTAGGTTCTCTGGATGGAGACCTCTATCCTGGCTGAGGTTAACGTGGGGGTAGCAGATTTTGGTGGGGTCAGTGAGTATACTCCTCTGTCAACTGTTCAGTCTCCAGCTCCTCGCCCTTGGTTAGCGACTGGAACTTCTCTGGTTGTTGGCCATCTCCTCGGGGCTGGCGCTGCTTTACACTGCTCCCCGGTCTTGCATCCTACCAGGATCTGGGACTGCTCTCTCTGCCTCCCTATCCCTGGTGAGTTCCCAGCAGTCCCTCTGATTTTGCCTGTTTCGTAGCGGTCAGATCTCCAGGTACCTCTCTGGTTTCCTTCATCCACCTTATAGGGGTGTAGCCAACAGTCCATTTTCTCTTGCAGTGTATCCCTCTGCTAGTCCAAAGTCCAGGGCTACCATGACTTGGAGCCTTTCCCTTCAGGCCCAGATTATGTCATCCAGCATTGCAAAGGCAGCACACATCAGAATGCCGCGGTCTCTCTCGGCAAGAAGATAAGTGGGAACCTCTTTGCTAAACTCGAAGGCAGGAGTGCTTGTGAAGATCGCCATGTTAGATCTATTCCCCCTCTATTCTAAAAGCTTCGAATAGAGACATAAAAGACTACCACTGATCCTCCTGACTGTTGTGCTTTGCCTAAAATTATAGACAGGTTTCAGGTAGGTGGTACTTTAAGATCGCACCAGTTGCCAACTTCAGTAGCCAACCTGGATACCCAGTTCGCTTTACAGTAAGGTGATCCAATTTGTTACCTGCGAGCCGCGAACACTGGTTTGCCCCGGTTCAAGCTCCATATGCTTGTCATGGGCTATGTCTAGTTCTCTAATTGAGCCATCAGACACAGTTAACCAGACGTAACAGTTGAACAAAGGTTAGGTGTGTCACATGCCTTATAAGTAACGACCACTTTGATACAGTCTCTGCGCTTAACCACACATTTGCATGTGTTCTATGTTTTGTCAATCATCCAAGACCTCCCATATCCTACTATGAAAAGCGGAATTGATAAAAATCTAAGTGGAGAAATACACAGCCTGGTTAAAACAGTGCCCTATACCTCTGATCACTATGAGCCTCTGCCCAAAGGTAAGGGGATTCTCAAGTGGGCTACCCCTCTGTAAATACCCCCAAGGATCTTCCAGTTGTCTCCAGCCTTGCTGGTGCCATGGACCTAACATTCCATCCAGGCACCCTAGAGCAGCGGTTCTGAACCTGTGCGTCGTGACTCCTTTGACTCATAAAACAATCATAAATTTGTTTTTTTGTCTATTCTAATGTGTAAAACTTGTAATTGTACTTTTTTTCACTGGTAGTTAGTAGTTTCTTACTATAATTCGATAGATGTTGGCAGTTTAATCATAATGATTACAAATGTTTCCATTATCGTAACTTGACTATTTTTAACTTTCACAATATGTATTGCATATTGTATTTGTGATTAATCACTAAGCTTTAATTATGTTAAATGTGTAAGAATGAAAATACATCCTGCATATCAGATATTTAACAAAAATAATTATACTGTTAGGGGTTGCCACAACTTGGAAAATGTTATCCAAGGGTCGCATCACTAGAAAGGCTGATAATAGAGGGTTCAGCAGATTAACAACTCACTGCTAAATAGGTAAGGGAGATAAGCCCAGTACGTTCATCTGGGACCGGAGCCGTGGAGCTGATGGCACCCAATTATCTGAGGCATCTATGGGCCTCTTCCCCACTACCCTATACTTGGAATTTACACCTATCAAGGACCACCTTTAACCTCTAACCTCATTGATTTTCCAGCGCTGACCAGGGAAGCTCCCAATTCCCTGATATACTCAAATGATGAAACTTTGAAAAATCCTTGCAAAAAAAAAGTAGCAAATTTCATGTTTGTTCATGCAAATATTTTATTGTTCTTTTGTTTTACATAAGTGTATCAAAGATAATTCAGAGAATAAAGATTATGCTTGGACACATAGTAATGGTGTGTTTTTGGAGAGGGAAGACTTTTATTATGTTAAATACCCTGAAGATCTGCTGCTACTGTCCTGAGGGAAGGATAACTGTGTCACTCTGCAGGTAGGGTTGGTTTTGTTAATTCTTTCGAACCCCACTGAAGAGCAAATCTGAGCACCAGTGTATTTTTCTTGAATTGCAGTGGCCCTTTAATGCAGGAAGAAACCTAAAAGATATTAATAAAGCAACAAGTCCTAATGGAATACATCCAAGTACTCTGAGTGAACTGGGTTTTGTAAAAGCCAAACAATGAAACCTAATTTTTCAGGATTCACTCTCCACACGCTTGGTTCCAGATCATTGGAGTAAGGCAGATGTGGTTTCTCTTTTTAAGAAGGGAGTGAGAGCAAATCCAGGTAACTATAGACCTGTAAACCTTACCTCTGTATTGGGGTAGTTCTAGGAATGGTTGCTAATGGATAGTATATAGATATATATCTATTTGAATAAGAATATAGATAGGAGTAACCCAGATTTATGAGGGATAGGTCATGTCAAACAAATCTAATTGGTTTCTATAAGAGGTAAGTAGGGACTTCAATGAACTCAGTGGATGTAGGACAAAAAAAGTAATATCTACATATTTGCTGATGACTCTAAGTTGTGCAAGGTGATTAAATCAGACAATGAGTGTAAGAAATCACTGTAAGAAATGCACATAACTTAAAAGAATGGGCAATGAAAAATATGGCAGATGAAATTTAACACAAATAAATTTGAAGTTGTGCATTTGGGAAGGAAAAATAACCATGCAATTTAAAATCTAACCAGAGCAAATCTAGGGGTATCAGAGACAGCAATGGATTTGGGTGTGCTTGTGGACAACTGCCTACTTAACAGTGCTCAATATGAAGCAGCATCTGGAAAGCCAAATAAAATATTATCAAGCATTAATAAGAGTATAGAAGAGGGAGAAGAAAATATAATTCTGCCAAGATATAATCCCTAGTATGCCCAACGTAACATGATAGGGGTGAGCCTGGCAATAAGACTATTCTATGGATTATAACAGAGATGGGTTCATTTGGACAGACTAGAGTGGCTGGCCAAATTTTCCCCCACTTATTCCTCTTGTACACACTCAGGTGGCCCAATCCTGAAGGTTACAAGACCTTTATTGTGGCTGGGTTCAGCACTTGGGATCAACTGGGCTAGCTCTAAAACAATCACTTTACACATTTGCCTCTGTTCCACAAGAGTTGTTTTGATTATCCTATAGCCAGCCGTGGAGAGTCTAAACTCCGGATTAGGAAGTTGTGTAAGTTTGTGGTTAACAGTAGACAATGGTTCAAAAGGGTATCCATTCTCAAACTCATCCAAAACAAAGGGATATGAGTTATCTGACACCTTTTAACAACTGTGACTTTCTTAACAATTACTCAATTGGTTAACAATAGAGCTTGTTTTTTTTTTTCCCATACTAATCTGGAATGTCTAGACCTTCATTCCCATAAATGGCACAGCCGGTTACAGAGGCAGTTTCATTTTGTGGCTTGCCTGAGATCATGGTATTGGTACCAGGCAAGGTGGACATGGGGGTGGCAGCTTTAAAGGGACGGTAACATGCGCATCTTTAATTCCTTAACCCACACTAATAAAGACTTTATTTTCCTGCCCAACAGTTTAGAATGTTGGAGTCCGCCAGCAGCTTGACATGATACCAGTCATGCTGATTGTCTCTAAAACATTGAATATGTTCTCACGCCCCGTAAAACACATACATAATTTTCTAGTAAATTCTAACCAAACTGCAATCAAGCTAGTTCAGTGAATCTGTAAAAGTTATTAGAATATCTGGGATTGTGGGATCCAGGGGGGAGACGGAGCAACAGAACACAGAGAGCCAAGGAGGCACAGCAGCTCAATCAGTCTGGTGAGTCCAGGGCCTGCAGTGACATCGGAGTGCAGAGGAGGGAGGAAGAGTCTGTGAGGAGTGCCCCTGGGGACCCCTGCAGGTGAGGCCCAGAGACGCAGCTGCAGGCACAGAGGAGAAGAGGGGCTGTGCTGGAGCAGCTGCTGACAGAGATCACAGCAAGTATCCAAAGCAGTACAAATAAAACTCTGTATAAAGTATGTTTGCCACAATCACCTCTCCCCACATCAAGTAACTCTGCATACACTTTGGGAGATTTGCTAATTAAAGGCACAGGGACCCTCAGGTTGGGTAACCTCAACACTGCCCAACATAAAGGCTGTCACATGAAGCTTGCCTACAATCCAAACCCCTATTGAGGTCTATTCAAGTAAAACTCTAAAAATCTCTGCAATAAACACATTATTACCTTATTCATCTTTTGGGATTCCTGCATTATTGTATAATGTTTTCATCTGCAGTTTGAGCAGCAAGTTTAACCTTGCTAGTCCTGTCACAATAGCACCATATGCTGGCCAAATCTGGGACTGCACTCTTTCCTTATGCACATTTATAGACTTAAGCTTACAAATTGCTTAACCCATGAGACTGAAAAGAGAGTCAATCACCTTCAACTCTTATTGTGGGGGCAACCAGCTTATACCCTGGTGATTATACACTCTTCTGAGTCACCACCCTGTGGTGGCAAACCGCATATCAGCCTACAGGACAAAATAGAGGCAAAACCCAGGACATCCCAGAATCCAGAAACATCATCCAATGCAAATACTTGTAACTCTCCGCTGACATTAAGACACTTCTACAGACAACCGGAGAGTTTGATATTATTTGGACATACAAGTCTACAACCAGCGCCTGGCACAAAGCTACCGCCATTCTTGTGCATAATTGTAGCGACTTTTAATATGTAACACCCACAAACCCCTACCTGTGTAGGGGCACTTATATGAGCGAAGAGACAAGTCAATAGAGTGAACTGAAACTTTGATTACAAGATTTATGAAGGAGATGGCAGGTGTCTCAACAAGGCGCAACACCAAAGACATACAAGCTTATTGCACGCCGAGACACACCCCACAAGCTTCTCAACAAGCATCTACTCCGACAAAGCCCGCACCTAAATCCACCATGGAGACGTCTGCGCCAAGCACGAAGGCGGACATCCAGGATCTGAAAGATCTTATATCCTCTTTCAGATCAGAGATCAAAACGGAAATCCAAAAAGTGGCGACGGAGCTATCTAAGGAAATAAAGGTTGTAGATTCCAAAACAGCAGTGCTGGAAGACAACTATAATGATCTACTCCGCGCACATAATCGGCTAGAGGAAGAGGTGGTTCTATTGAAAGAGGAACAAGTCCACCAGCAGTCCGCCCAGGAAGACCTAGAAAACAGGTCGAGGAGGCAAAATATCCGCATAAGGAATCTTCCTGAATCAGTGCGTGACCTCCCACAATACTTGACAGTGAGTGAGGAGGACTTTAAGCTAGACAGAATACACAGAGCGATTGGTGGGCGTTCTTCCACTTCTGATCGTCCAAGAGACGTAATAGCACGATTTCATTACTTCTCCACTAAAGATAAGTTCATGAGAGCGGCCAGAGCTGGGATACCAGAGGTGGAGGGACATCAACCGAGCATCTTTTCCGACTTATCCTCAACAACATTGTTTAAAAGGAAAACGCTAAAACCCATTCTGGAAGTCATACTATCCCATGGCTGGAAATATACATGGGGATTTCCTTTCCGGCTGAATATTTCCAAAGAAGGGAAAGCATACTTGTTCGGTCTTTGGAGGAGGGAATCGCCCTATTATCATCTTGGAATATACAGCTACCGGACAACGTGAATCTACTCCCTGAGCCGGCTCAACGACAACGTCGAGGCCCGAGACCACTGAACATCCCAACAACCTGAACGTAGAGTTCCTTCCCACTTCTTTAACCTCATCATTTCATATGACACTCGTTCTGGACTTTATCCGTGTCAACTGGGACTTCGATCAGAGAATATCTTTCTGCAGTGATAATGTATCATTATCTCAGTTCACTTTATTTGTTTATGTAGACAAATAGGTTTACAAAGTTACTTGTTTCGTTAAAGAATGTAATAAATGTGCCCCTACGGGTTATGTTGTATTTTTGCTAAGCAGGCGAACCATCTCAGTATCCATTGGTTAGGATACTAGGTGGCTCACCGTTTAAATTTGAGAGGACAGCGCTTGCTCTCCTCTAAGTAAGTTAAATTACTGTTATTTCCAATATAAACAACACGAATAAAAGTAGTTAGCATTTTAAATCAAGGTGTACTGGTGACCCCAAGTTTTATTTGCGGATCCACAGGTATCGCTTAACTGATCCAAGACATCAATAGAAGTAGTTTAACTATATACAACCATAGTTTTGCTCTAAGTGTTTCTGAAACCCAATTTTGTTTTTTTGTTTTTTGTTTATTTTATTTTTGTAATTTATTTATTTTTCTTTTATTTATTCTCCATTATCTGCGGTTTCTCATCTTTCTTATCTTTGTACTTCGTTCCCTCCCTCTAGCGCTCGGCTCTCGGGCTCCAACACTACAACTACTGTATCTCATATCAGCAATCTTCCTTCGCCACCTTAATCGTCTGTCCTGCTGTGGGGTAAGTCATGGATATTAAAATAATTTCGCACAACACCTCAAGGTTTGAATGAGCCAGTTAAGAGGGGATTAGCCATAAAAAGAATATCTTAGACTAGGAGCAGACATAGTTCTATTACAAGAAACTCATTTAAAAAAAAATTCAATACCCAAATATTGGGGGGGCAATATACTCGCAAGAATACCATGCTACTGCATCAAAAAAAAGAGGGGTGTCTCAATCTTGATTCATCATAGGCTAAATTTCCAACACACTTCCACTCAAAAAGATAAAGATGGTAGATATATAGCTATACAGGGCACCATCAACGATAGACCAGTGTCACTGCTTAATGTATACGCACCAAACGCGGACCAATCTATTTTCTTTCGCAGAATCTCAAACTTAATCTCCCATTGGCAACAATCCATCTGTATTATAGGGGGAGACATGAATGCAGTCTTAGACCCAGTTAAGGATAAGAGTGGGCCCTCTCCCATCCCTAGTTCCCACAGCTACAAAAACACTTAAAACGCTGCTGAAAAATAACTGCCTATTCGACGCATGGAGGGAAATGCATCCAAAGATAAGGGACTACACCTTTTACTCGGCCAGACATAAATCCCATTCACGCATTGATTATATACTATTACAGCAACAACTGGCCTCTAACCTACTGGATGCGTCAATCCACCCTATTTCGTGGTCCGACCATGACCTAGTTAGTATATCAATTATGCGACTTATTGCAAAGGCCGATCCCCTTCGTGGTCGTTAAATCCAGCACTACTTACGATCCAGTAGCTAAAGAAACAATCAAACAAGCACTAGTGGATTATTTCTCACTGAATGCGGTGGCGAAGTAGATGGTGATCGGGGGTGTGGGCAGCACATAAGGCAGTAATAAGAGGGTCTGTATTCAACTAGGATCAGCCGCAAAAAAAACACAGATCACGGGTCAAATAGATAAATTGAACAAGAAAATATCAGACCTCTAAAAATTGTTCTCTACACAGCACTCGCATCAAACTTATGAGGAGATACTTAGGTGCAAATATGACTTGAAATGTGATTCTGAGAAAGAAAATGGTGACTATCCTACAGCGCACACAATCTAAATCTTTAGGCACTCCAATAAGCCAGACACAATGCTGGCGAGGAGACTCCAACTGCAGAGGGCTAATTCATTTACTTCATAAATTATTAACTAAGCAAAACAATACTGTATACCAACCAGATCAAATTGCAAAGACTTTTCAATAATTTTACACTGACTTATATTCAACACCCGCCCCACTCAGGGACGCAAGTCCATAAAACCCATATTAATGATTTTTTAGCATCAATTGAAGTCCCTCAATTTGATCCAGCTGAAGGAGACTCATTAACATCCCTGATTTTGGCAGACGAAATTAGAATATCCGCTATTAAAGCTACTAAAGCCCACAAGGCCCCTGGTCAAATGGTTTCACTAACTTTACTATAAGCAATATATGGAGACCCTTTTGCCCTCATCTTCAACTCTTGTTCAATGATTTTCTCTTCAGGGAAAAACTTGAAAAGGGACTTTCTGGAAGCAAAAATCATTGTGTTGCACAAAGAAAACAAAGATCCTACGCAGTGTAGTAGTTACAGGCCTATATCTTTAATCAATAATGATATTAAAACTGTAACTCCAAGATTCTAGCCAACAGACTGCACCTTTGTTGCCATCCGTGATTCATCGGACCAGGTAGGCTTCATGCCAGGAAGGGAAGCACCTGATAATATAAGGCGAATACTAAACCTTATGGACATAGCCTCTAATAAAAAGCTGCCCCTAATGCTATTATCCCTGGATGCCGAGAAGGCATTCGATAGAATTGATTGGATATATGAAAGAGGTACTATTTCGATTTGGCTTAAGCGAAAGCTTCCTAAAGAGCATTATGACATTGTACTCAACTCCGAGAGCATATATCTCCTACCAGGGATTCAGATCGCAATATTTGATATAGCTAGAGGTACAAGACAGGGATGTCCACTATCCCCCTTATTATTCGCATTGTGTCTTGAACCTTTGGCTATAGCACTCAGGGAATCTCCAGGTATTAACGGAATCAAGCTGGGGGGTAAAGAATACAAGCTTAGCCTCTTTGCGGACGACATCTTACTTACCATTACAGATCCGTTAATTAGCTTACCTAGTTTGTTTCAAATACTGAATAAATTTGGTCAAATATCAGGTTTCAAAGTAAATACAAATAAAAGTGTGGCACTTAACGTTTCGATAGCCCAAACAGCTTGAAAGTCTGTTGTCACAAAACTTTTCTTTTAAATGGGTCCCTGAACTGTGTGAAATATTTTGGGAATTCAAATCCCTAGAACTTCTAAATTAATTATGAGGTTAATTATCCCAAACATGTTAAAGAAATCTACAAAGAACTTCATATATGGTCCTCACTTAAAATATCATGGTTTGGTAAAATTCATGCTGTTAAAATGAACACACTCCCTAAATTATTATATCTTTTTCGGACTATACCGACGACAATTAAATTAAAAGACATAGTTGCCATGCAAAAGTCAATTTCAAGTTTCATCTGGGGTAATAAGAAGCCTATGATAAACAAAGTAACTATGACGGCATCAAAAAAGAGAGGAGGATTAGCTACACCTGATTTGTTGAGATACTATAAAGCAGCAAGACTAGCCCAGTTGACTAAATGGTTTATTAAGGAGTCCCCACCAGTTTGGGTCGAATTAGAGCAACAAGTACTTCAAGAACAAAATATTATACTGAGTCAGACACTAGGGCTTAGTGTACACTATGTGATTAACCTGCAACCATTACCAGTGTGTGTAAGTCCACTCTATCACACTGTGGAAGCAGATTAATAAAAGAAACAGACTGTTAGAAGATGGTTCGTGGTTATCACCATTATGGTTACACCATAAAGACCCATCAATTAATAAAACTCCATATTAGCTTGGTGGGTTGAGAACCGAATTACAATTGTAGCAGATGTACTGCTGGATTGCCAACATTGGTCCCCGTCGGAATTCAGGACACATTATCAACTTCCACACAAAGAGTGGCTTAACTTGATGTTGATTAACACCAGGATAGGTCAAATTACAAAAGACAATAAGTTAGCTAGTAAGACTCCCTTTGAACAATGTTGCTTGCATAACCCTAAGGGTAAAAAAAACATCACAACGCTTTACAACTACCTAAATGATGAGATCACTCCCAACAAATTGCCTTACAGATCAGCATGTGAAGATGAACTTAATATGGTCCTAGACGATAAACAATGGGGACAAATTAAAAAAATGCACCAAACTCTTCCTTAAATATTACACTGAGGAAAAATGCATATAAAACCGTTTTGAGATGGTACCTGACACCAGCTAGACTTAAACTTGCGAATCATTCAGCAGATGGAAACTGTTTCAGAGGATGTAACAGGCACTCTAAAACATATGTGTGGGACTGTTCCAAAATTAAGCACATATGGTCTGCAACATACAATACACTGGAGACATTATGGGACACAAATATTCCTCAAAAACCAGAGGAGGCGCTATTAGGGTTACCGATTCCAGGATACGAAAAACAGCCCAGTTTCTATCTAACCAGATATTTTTAGCAGCCAGAAACATAATTGCTAAGCATTGGAAATTAACTATTCCAACATATGAAGAGGTCTTACGTAAAATCCAATTTCATCCACTCAATGAGTGTCTTATCTGCAGAAATTGATGTGAGATACAGAAGGTGGGCCTCATGTTGGGACATTTGGATCCTGAGAGCCGACAGGTGAGGTTGGTAAGATCCTATTTCGTTAGATGGGCTATTCTCCCCCCCTTTTGTTTTTTTGTTTTTTCCCTCCTTTTCTTTCTCTCTCTTTTTCTGTATTTTTCTCTGTTTTATTCTATTTATTTATTTATTTATTTTATTCTTTGGTTATTATTAAAACTATCTCGGATACACTTTAAGTGAACATAGACAACTTAACTATAATATAACAAATAATTCAGAAAGATTTGAAGAAAAAATGTTTATGACAATCCATACCATATAACTGTATATGTTTTGTCTTGCTTCTATGTTGGCTTTTTCGTTTTGTTTGTTTTTTTTCTTCAAGTTTACCCTGCGATGGTATAATTCTCTTTTCTCCACAATAAAAAAAAATGTATTCCATGTTAATGTTGTATTTGTAATGTTTAAAAGCGAAACAGACAAGTTAATTGCAACAAATTGCAAGTATTATTAAAGAAAAAAACATCATGTGAAAAATGAATTATGTCAATGTATGTGTTAGAAGTATGCATTGTTATACAAGTTAAATGTGTTGTTTATTTTAACTTCTGGCAAATAAATGCAGATCTTTTTTTTCTCACAAAAAAAAATAAATATCTGGGATTGTTCTTGATGCCGTGATCGTTAAAGAGTCCCTATGAACCCCCCATGTAACTTAAAGTCTAACCCTACTTTAACCTGGTATCTAATATTAGCCCCTATACCATGAGGGTCCCTACAGGCCCCCACGGTAAACTAACTAAAGCCATGGGGTTCCTCATGGACCCCCTATTGAACACAACATTAACCCATACACCATAGAGCTCCCTCAAGTTTCATCTGTCATGACTGACTTTTGGAGCCAGGGTGGGACTTCCCTGAACCCCACAACCAAGGATGCATGTATGGCCCAAAACTGTATTGTCAGAGTCCCCTGAAGTCTTGGAATCCTAAGCAATTACTTTTTTTGGACTCTGTTCTTGGGTCCCTAGCTCATCTGATTGCTAACATCAAAAAGCTATCAAAATGGACATGAGATGTGTTCTAAGGACTGTGATAATTTGTCTCCATTTATGTGCAATGTTTAAAGAATTTATGTGTTCAGAATGTGCTGTGATAGTTACCTATTTTAGTGGTTAGGAAATGGTCATTGTTATGCTAAGCCCCTTTAAAAATTGCCACCTTATTTAGTAATGTTATAATGAGTATATATTCCTGGCTTGATTTAGTAGTGGTGATTTGGGTCATTGTATAATGTTTTAAATAATTTATTTGCTCTCAGAAGTAGGCCCTAGGATATGCTACTATTATATCAAGTCACTTCAGAATTATTTATCAGAACAAAAGTCATTATTTACTGGCTTAATAGTCCCAGAAATAGCAAGATATATCATATAAACAAGTATTAATATTGTTATCATTTATTTGTAATGCGCAACATATTCATTATGTAAGGGCTAAGTTTTGGGGAAAAACAATAGCAATATTAACACATTGCAAAGGATGTCTTTTAACTTAGAATCCAGTGTCCATAGAGCAAGATTGAAAACTCATAATCTTACAATCTAATTGCCCGATTCAATTGAGCTTTCACATGTTACTGGAGCCCGTGAGGTTGCAAGTTAATTTGCTAATTCAATTGGCGTCTTTTTGCGGGCTCCCAAAACGGGTTACGAGTTGCGGCCTTGAAAACTTTGTGATGGTTAAACCTGTAACTAACAGCCTCCCGAAGCCTTTGATCTTACGCAAGAGTTACGATGGCTAAAATTGCAAAACGCTATCAATTCCCCAAGACCGCAAATGTTTTCACACCCGTAAATGGCAAATGAAGGAGAAATCCTGATTGCTAGAGAGGACCCGCAAGGGGGTTACACCCACCTATTTGTAGCAGTGTAAATGCAAATGAAAAAATCAATACTGCACTGTAAATAAAGAGGAAAGCGATGAAAGACATTAGAATTATTTGCAACAACATGCTCAAGCTTGCAAATCATCAGTATATACATATTATTTTTTTTGTCTCATTTTGGGGTTAAGTCGATCTTGGGTATCAATGAGTTAATACATATCAGGCTACCCACATGGACTAGAACAGTATTGGCACTGATTTTCATAATTCTGTATTTTGCGGTTTTGCGAGTCTGATCGCATATGGGACCCCAAACCTAATTGATTGACATGTAACCTCCATGTTTAACTGCCGTAATAATGAAGGTCTCGTTTTCTATTGCTTGATTCAAAATGGGACGTAACGTCTTGCTTAATTGATCATGTTCCCACCCTGAACTGCTATGAAACCAGTGCATGGTTTATGGTTTTGACTTTGGGCCAGTAACCTGCAGGCTTGAGCAATTGAATAGCATCATAATCGGAGACGAACGGGAGCCCGCAACACACCCGCAGACATATGGCCTACAACTATCAAGGCCCTAAGTATTGTAAAACCAGACCCTGAAGTCTATTGCCCCCTCTGGGTTGTAGAAAAAAAGGCGTCTAAGAGGAGATATGTTTACATAAATACATCCAGGGTCAGTATAATGATTTGTCAAAAGAGCTTTTTGTGCCAAGAGGTTTCAATTGACAAGAGGACATCCTTTGAGGTTAGAAGTAAAAAGATTCCACCTTAAAGAAAGAAAAGGGTTCTTCACAGTAAGGGTGATTAATCTGTGGAACTCTCTGCCAAGGGAGGTGGTGACAGCGTATTCCATAGATAACTTTAAAAAGGGATTGGATATATGTTTAAATAAACAGGGTATTCAGGATCATCCTGGTAAATTAGTGCGGGAGTATTCATTCAGGGAGGAATCCGATCACAAGTATCTGGGGTCTGGAAGGAATTCAATTTTTTTCCCTTTTGAGAAATTGGCAAAGTTTCACTTGTTTCTTTTTCTGTTTGCTTTCCCCTGGACCAATTAACAAACAAACCTGCATATTACAGATCAGAGTAAATCTTAAAAGTTTGAACTTGGTGCCTAAAGTATTTTTTCAACCTCAATTTACTATGTAACTATGAAATAGGTGAGCCATACCAAACAGATAAGGTCTAGAGACAGTGAGAAAACCTGACCCCTCTAACCTCTTGACAACAGAAGATATCAGTGACATTCAGTTTTTCTCTTATGGATTAAACCATGTTGCAGCCATGTTAGTTGCAGGGGAGAGGGGCATTTTCTATGATGTTGTGTGGGTTGTGCTTTTACTGTAATCCCAATGCTTGTCCACAAGATGTCTCTGCAGGACGTTAGGGTAATTACAGGCCCTTTGTTCTATGTTGCCGCTCTAAGGAGGCAAGGTATGATTGGGTGATGCTAATCTGGGTGGGGGATTTGAATGTGTTCAGCCCATTGTGATGTAACTAGGGAAGGAAAAATCCTTTGTCTGTGGTCAGTTGCTATTTTAGAGATGCAGTAAGAGGGTATTAAACCATGCTTCTGAAATACATAGACTATGGTGTTTTTCTTTAAGAAGTACTGATAAGACTGCCGGTAGCCGAGAAACCCTTTCCTTGAAGAAAGATTCCCAGGATATTAAGGGCTATTTCTGTATCTAAAAGGCAGGAAGAGTTGGAGCCGATCTGAAATCTTCACACCGGCCTGTCCATCAAAATTAGGATGGGGGTTGATAGCCTAGTAACAGGGTGGGGAGGTCACAATAAGAAACAAGGCTAGTGTGGGGGTGGGGTGATGTATTTTTACAAACTATGCCTGTGGAGAATAAAGTCAGTCTGTCTGATACACTAAGCAATGGTGTATGTCTTCTTCTTGCATCCTGCTCTATCCTCGACAAAGGGATTTAGAACATGGTTCATTATTTTATTAAGTTCTAGTTGGCAGTGACTTATAAGTTGGATATTCTGATTCTGCATGACTGATGTTCTTGAACTGGCATGCTGGGCGCTGAGATAACACAAAACCTCATGACTCAGGGGTGTCCTATAAACCGAACGCAGGAGGTTTTGGATTGAACATGTTCCCCTATTCCTGGGTCCTGACAAAACTGATAAGAGGGAAATATACATCACCCATCCTTTTGACGTCTTCCATACCTTGTGTAACGGAACCCATCACTGTTTTACCCTGTTTTATGGTTATTTAATTCTTGGTTAAAATATGATCACATTGCTGTACTGTAGATATGTTGTTTTATGTTCTACAGAATATATTGGCTCAGAATATTACAGCTACTAGGCTAATAGATAATCCTATTACAGAGACTCCTTTATAAGATAAGGAAGTCTATTGTATAAAGTGTTTTATTATGAGACAGAGAACACAGAGTATAACCTGATCCATGTCTGATTGCATTAAAGTAGCCAGGTAGCCTCAGGGAGGTGTGACCACACCTATTGTTCTCTTTATGTGTATTGTGTGGCCAAATATGGGCATGTGTATTGCCTGTGGGAAGAGATGTGTATAAATATTTCTGTACAACAAAATAAAGTCAGTATTCATTTGACTCACAAATTGTGTGTCGTCCAATATGGGAGTTCGGGAATGGTGAGACTGTAGTGCTTCTTGGATATTTTACCGTATACCAGCGGAGATATTGGATTCGTGTTTCCAACTCCGTTACACCTTGGTCCTTACTCTTCAGCCCTGGAACAGTGGGCACTTCCATATTCCATAGGGAAGTATACACCCTCTTCTTTCTTGATTGAAACCCTTGGTCCTCTTTTCATGGATATGGGCCCCATAAAAAAAGCTAACAGTGCTACACCTTTGTTTTTTTAAGACCGCGCCTTCACCTTATATATTATTTTTGCAGATTCCGATTGGCTGAAACGTGTCAATATTTTTTCAGCCAATCAGAACAGAGTATTTGAATTACTGCTGTCCTATTTCTGATTGGTAAAAGTTGACCCAATTAGAATGCATGGATTGAAATTTTGCATTCTGATTGGTTAGACTTTTACCTATTGGGAACGGGACAGGAGTTCAAATACTAGATTCTAATTGGCTGAAATCTGAAGAAATCTGCAAAAATAGTATATACGGTTAAGGAGGAGACAATAAAAAACATTCATCAGTGCAAGAGCTTCTCAGAGGATGAGCTAATTTAGATTGCATTTTTATAGAGCAGCGGGTTCTTTTAGGTGGTAGCCAATTTCCATGGGTCGAAGAGCACCAAGGAGCTTCAATTAAGAATGAAGAGGACAGATTCTTTAAGCAAAATGGACGTGTCCGCTTATACAGGTTGAAAGAGTGAGGACCAGGGCATTAATGATCAGAGTGTCAAAAGGATAATTAATGTATATTTTTTAATAACTTTGAGGGACTTTATTTTTCAGCTTTGAAATGCAGATGATAATATTGATAATAATAATAATAATAATAATACGCTTTCATTACTCTTGAGCAACTTTTTGCCGCACTTGTATTGATTGTAAAATACTGTAGTTGACTACAGCAATTAACTAATCTTTTTAGCAACTCATCACAATTCTTTGCAAGAGCATTATTCTTATTCATTTACTTGATTGCCCCCTTTTTTTTGTTATAATTTGGTAATTTTGCCATGTTCAGCCAGTTTGGCATGGGAGTATCTCTGTAAATATAATTGATCACTATGTTTGTCAGGAGCAAGATCTAAACAAGGAGTTATATAGTACTTAAGACTAGACTATGCATGTACAAATACAACACTTATACACTATAAAACTGAGAATCAGAAAAGGGTATCAAGAAGAAGAAAAACTCAAGGACATATAACTAAACCATATTTTATCGATACAATTACATAAAATACGACAACCCTTTATTAGTATGCATTTTCTGTGCATGGAGTTTTTCCTGTATTACGCTTGTATAATGAAAAATTACTACTACAGAGCCTGTTTCCACCACTACTTAAATGAGTATGCTTTGTACATAAATAATTATGGCATAAAAATTAGTTATCTGTTAGAAATGACTTCTGAGGATATGATTGTGGTGTATCACCAAATTAATATTACACAAGGTTCGTCTACATTAAAAGGTATTTATTAAAAGGCAGATAACACAATACTATAAATGTATTACAAACACAACAGCCCAGACCCACGGAGCAACACCCCCTTTTAAATCTATCTACCTATATATATAGTAATTCCCTTCCCCAAACGCTTGATCTTACCCACGGTCAGACCATTGTCATCACCTCCTCACTCTCACCATCCAGGAAGAAAAAACAGGAAGCAGCACCAGTTTCCTGCCTGGATATATCCTTAGTTAAGATGATGTAATTTACATCACATCCTGTCCATGACTTCCTTAAGCCATTGTGGGAGGGAAGTAAAGATTCTCAGCCCTCCTACAAAGGCCTGTTTTAGGAAGTCCTGAATTACCATTCAAGGAAGACAAGTTACCACATTCCCTCACTTTTTCTTCTTCTATGTTGCTCAGTTTTCTAGTTATCCCTCTAGTACAGGAGAACCTAGTGGGAGCAAAAACCTGATATACAGGAGAAATTCAACCCACCGTCCCTCCGGAATAGTTCCCTCAGCGACATAAGTTCTCCTGTACTTTCCTATTGCTGTCAATCCACATATTACACAAAAAACAGAATTTAGAGATGAGAGAGAGAAAGAAGAGAAAAAAAAGACACAAAATAAAAAATAAAAACATTTAAATTTCATTATTATATATCCTCCTTGCAAGTTTCTTCCTCATTTGTTTCATTGCCACACAAAAGTATATTATTATAATTGTCGTTAATACTTGAATGAACATGAGTACCAGCGACAGTGTTCGTAGGACTGGATGTGTCTCTGCATTGGTAAGAATTCCCCACCAGGGATGCTCAACGTTTTTTGTAGTAATTTCTATTTCCTTTTTCTGTTGTTCCAGCAGTAAGCTGATGGGGTGTAGTTGTTGTTTGGTACGTTTTACTAACTCATGAAGTTCCAGGGTAAGCTTTGGAATTGGGGGAAAAAGCTTCATTGTCAAATTTGTCCAATCTGCATTTGCAGTAAAATTGATAATTTCAGTGGTAAGGTTTCTTGATGGAAATAGTGTATGAGTTCCTACATGTATAGTAGTGGTTACCATGATACAAGACCCTTCTTCCACCAAACATATTTCATCAACTGTCCTATATTCAGAGTGGCCGATAAAGCATGCAATGTCCCCTATGCGGATCACCTCTTGCACCAGGTTTTCTTTTATCAACTGCACCCAGCCATCCTCCTCAGCTCCTTTCTCCCAAACACAACTGCACAGCCATCGGTGTTGAGATTTCCTGCAACAGCTTTCATCCATCTCCAATCCTGTAATAGTGGCCAGTCTTTTTGATGGGAAGTGTTGCCTGTAGATTCCATCACTTAACGTGCCAATGCTATGTATGAAGTTCAGTTGCTCTGCCTGCCCCTCCCAGCGGGGAATTGCCAGGATTAGTCCTATTGTCCCAGATTGTAGTCCATGTGGCATCCATTGATCTGGGCCTTCAATATAGCTGTATTTAAGATTGTCCTCAGTGATGTCCACTCCTTTTCTTTTCAATGACGTGATAATCCTTGTTGCATTGATTTGTCTTGCCCATTTGTTTTCCTGGATGTCTTTAATAGTTTCCTTTAAATCTGCCAACAGCTTTCCTCCAATCATAGAACAGAAAATGGCAGTTCCCACTATTTCATTCTTAATGCTGTTAGCAATGGAAGCAATATTTTCCTCAACTAGATGCAGGTTGTTGGCAATGGTGTGTATGTCATCAACATTGTCTGTCAGTCTACTCACTATAAGGGAGTCAGCTACTCCACCTGTTTTCATAGCATGTCCCATGCCATCAGTAAGGGAGTTTATCCTGCTGTTCAGTCCAATGATGTCTGCTGAATTCCAAACTCCCAATCCAGTTCCGACTCCTCCTAAAAGGGCTGCAAGTGTGTCCCGTTTTTCTCGACTCCCTGCTCCGGTCCACTCAATGATGGTCTCTTGTATACTTTGCTTAAACCACTGCCGCTGTGATTCCGGGCACTTTGGAGGAATAGAAAAATCATTAAAATTTAGAATTATTGGGTAGTAAGTCCACCCAACCCCTTGCACAACTGTTTCATGTGTTGGTACCACCACCAATCCGCCTATTGGCCATGGTACCTTCTTCTGATCTTTACAACGTTGCAGCTCCTTTACAGAGACAAATACTTCATCTATTGTTAGAACACACCCCTTTCCAGTATCAAAATTGCAGAATTCCTCTAGGTCAGGCTGGGCAGCTATAACTGCAGCGTCCCATTCTCCACCTTCTTCTAATGTTAAGTTACTCACTACTACTGTAATATTTGTAACCCTCCCTTGTACCTTTGTTGTTATTTTAGTCCTTCCTTTAAAGTTTCCTGTATTCATTATCTGTCCATATCTTATAACCCATTCCCAGTTATGTCCCTCTATACTTTTTATTGGAGCTCTAAGAGCTAATCCCCTGGTACTATTATGTGGCAAAATAATGTTTACTTGTAACCCTCCACCCTCTTTTACTTCCAATTCCCTGGGCCAAATAAATCTATCTGCTTGAACATAATGTAACTCCAATCTTTTCAAACTCTTTCCCTTATTTGCGGTATCTTCTGGCCTTATTGCCTGTCTCCCCATTCCTACTGTGATACAGCTTATACTTATCCATCCTGTAACAAAGATCCACCACAATCTTCTGTTGACACGCATCTTCATTCTTATACAGCCTTGCTCTGTGGGAACACTAGATTCCATCATTAGAAACATATACATAAAAAATAAAAACAGCATTAGAGACATATACATACACAAACAGAAAAAAAAAAAAAAAACTAAATAAAAAATAAATAATAAAAAAAAAACAATGTGTATGTATTTATTCAATTTGTACTTAACCTCTATTCCATATTTTGTCCTTCCTAAATCTTTTAAGCTGTGATGCATGCAGCCAGACTTCTCCTTTCTCTGTGTGATCAACCAAGTATACAGAGGTCCCTAATTTATCTACTACAGTATATGGTCCCTTCCATTTTGCTCTTCCCCAAGGAAGGTGTTCATCTTGATTCTGCACCATAACTCTGTCCCCTGCCTCATATGATGTCAGATCCCCCTGCTGCATCATACCATCGCTTTCGATGTTGGTATTGTTCTTCATCTTCCACAGCCACAGATTTATGAACAATTTCCAAGTGTGTGGCCAACTCCTTTACCCATTGATCTGTGATTGCAGCGGTTTGTAAAGCTACAGGTGGAGGTATTGTCATCCAGTTTTTCCAGGAGGGCATTGGTCTACCCATTAAAATTTCATACGGTGAAAATCCTGTTGATCTACAGGGCCTTGATCTAAGTCGGGCACATACTAAAGGTATGTATATGTCCCAAGCTTGCCCATGTTCTGCCACCAGCTTTTTCAGCTCTCTTTTTATGGTGCCATTCATTCGCTCAACTTGACCTGCTGCCTGTGGATGGTATGGGATATGGTGTTTCAGTTCAATACCCACCATCCTACAAAGTTCCTTCATTACATTTCCTATGAATGCCGCTCCATTGTCGCAATCAAGGACTTTTGGAATTCCCCACACTGTCAGTACATCGCTTACTAATTTCCTGGCTGTGGTTAGTGCTGTACAGTTTCTTGTTGGGATTGCGATCATCCATCTTGAGAAGCTATCTACTATCATGAGAATATATTTATTTCCTCTTGTGGTTGTTGGCAATGGTCCGGTGTAATCAATTTGAATTCTTTCCCATGGGCCTACAAGTGTCTGTCTCATTAATTCTCCCCTTCTTTTCCTGTTGGACTGGTCAAATCTTGCACATATAATACAACTATCCACAAATTCTTCAAGATCCTTGTTTTGCCCGATCCACCATCCCAAATGTCGAATCCTCTCTTTTGCTTCTCTGATCTTTGGATGTCCTCCTGCTTGTGATCCATGTATCCATCGGAGTAAGTCTTTTCTCACTTGTTGTGGTACATCCAAATCGGTTCCCCGGTTTCTGATATACATATTAGCCCTTGCTCCTCCATCACTTTTTTGCCCCCGTATATCACTTCTTCTCCCTTTTGTAATTTCTCCCGAATATCTTTTAGTTCCTCATCTTGATCTTGTAATTCCTGCAGTTGCTTCATCTTAATTGAAATAAATGTAGATTTGCTCCTTGTAGTAGAAGCTATTTGTAATGTGTTTTTTGTGGGTGGTTTCCAGTCTTCCGCTTGGACAGCTGCCTCTTTTGCATACCGGTCAGCAAGGTAGTTTCCCTCTCGGTGTGGCCCCTGTCTTTTTATGTGCCCGTACTTTGATCATGTTAATTCTTTGAAATTTTGTGATAACTTTTCTACCATCTGCCATAGATCTTGGAACTTAACAGGGGATCCATCTGTGGCAAGGAATTGGTTACTATCCCACCATTTTAGCAGAAGGCATGTGCCTCGGAACACCCAGTCACTATCCAAAACAATTGTCAATATGTCACTTCTTCCAGACTCTTGCTGAAGTACTTCAATGACTGCAGCCAGTTCTGCATATTGTGCTGAATATGCTTTGATTCTAAATCCAAATTCTTTTATAATATCTTTACCTAACATTTTTACTCCGGCCATTCCTGATATTCTTTTTCCTTGTGCATAGTGACAGCTGCCATCAGTATACCATACAGGATCTGAGGTCATCACAAGATGAGTGGCATCTTTGAACACCGCGTGGCATGTTGATTCAGGATAGATCTGGCATTCATGAGCTTCTCCCTTTATGCAAATTCCAGCCACCCATTCTTTTGGTTCTCTTAAGGCATGAGTTGAAATGTTATCAGCGAGCAGTGCCATAGTCCATTTCTGAATGCGGGCATTGTTGATGTGGCTGATTGCCAGCTGCCTTGTCTGAGGATCTGCAATGGAGTATGATGTGTACAGATTATTATCGTCTGTGTGCCAATAGGTATTTAAATCTTCTAATTGCCCAGTATGCTGCTAAGATCAATCTCTCACACCATCCAAATTTCAGCTCTACGGCAGACAGCATCTGAGATCCAAAAGCCACTGGACGTTCTGCATGTCCCCACAGTTGAGTGATGACTGCTCCTTGTGAATCTGGCATTGTAATCGGATATAGTCTAAATTCTTTTTCATGGTCTGGAGATGCCAGAGTTGGTGCACTCCCTAGTTCAGCCTTCAATTTTTGTACTGCTGATGTGTGTTCCTCTGTCCAATCCCAATTCTGTGCTCTCAGGAGTTCATAAAGGGGTTGTGCCAGTTGAGCATATGGTGGGGTAAAATTCACGACAAAATCCCATTATTCCAAGCAATGATTGGAGCGCTGTACGGTCTGTAGGAATGGGTAACTGAGCAATAACTTTGGCCCTGTCTTGATCAATTGATCGTCCATCTCCTGATATGATTACTCCTAAGAAGTTGACTTTCTGGCATGCCAATTGTGCCTTTGCCCCATTTAGCTTAAGTCCAGCTTCCAGTATGCATTGTAATAATATTGCCAGGTCTTCTTTGTGTTCTTCCATGTTCGGGGATTGTAAAGAGGACATCATCAACATATTGAATGATACGATCTGGACGTGGGAAAGCTGTCAATGCATTTTTCATGTATGTGTGAAAAATAGCTGGGGAGTCACAATATCCCTGTGGTAATACTGTGAAAGCATATTGTCGGCCCTCCCAGTTGAACGCCGTCCGGTAGTGGCATTCTTCAGCTAAAGGAATTGACCAAAATCCATTGGCCACATCTATTACACTGAATACTTTCATTTCTGGTGAAATTTTGGACATCATTTCACAATAAACAGAAACAACAGGGGCCATTCTTTTTGCAAGTTTGTTCACGGCCCTGTAATCAATGGTAAGTCTCCATGATGAGGCTGCTTTTTCATCTCCATTCCCTTTTAACACAGCTTTTCTCACAGGCCAACATGGTGAGTTACATGCATACCCATTTCCAGATTTAATTATTCCACGTCTCTCCAGCATTTCTATCATCTCAGTGATTGATGCCACTGATTCTCTTGGGACTGGATATTGCTTTTGCCATTGTGGGTCTCCTCCTTCCAACAAGACCATTCCTTTCATTCTTCCACAGTCTAATTTATCTGTAGCCCAAACAGGTATGTCTTGGATTAGCTTCTGCAGCATTCTGGTTGTCCGTCTAGTTTCAGTTTGTTTTTTTCCAGACTTTTTATCGGAGAGACAATATATGCCATTGGGAGCACAACCCTTTCGTCAACTCTGTACTTACCTGATTCACCTTTTCTGTCTTCCACAAACAAAAATTGGCAAGATCTACAATGAAATTTCCTTTTTTTAAAGCTTCTATTCCCAATATTTCCTCTGGCCAACCCACTATTGCTTCTACTTGTATTGTTTTTCCTCCGACTGCTACATCAATTAGACCTGCTCTAACCTCCTGTGGATTCCCAGTAACTCCCATAATATTTACTGAAGAATCCCCATTTTTGACCCTGTTGGTCATTGTAACTGCTGCTCCTGTATCTACCAACATATTTTTCCCTACCCCTGCGATGACTGTATAAATGGTAGGCCGACCTGCCTCATCCATGGTTAAATTAGCTGAGTGAATGAGATGCTGAGGCGCAGGGGTTGGGATTTGTCATTGTGACTCACTTCTACTCCGTCCCTCTTTTATAACACTATATTGCATCTTTGCCTCACTTTCCTTCAATTTCCTCTCTGACTCAGCTACCTTGTTTTTAAGTATGTGATTTTCCTCTTCTATCCTATCCTTCTGTCTCCTGAGTTCCCAATAGCCCATGTTACCGTTTCTCTCTCCCTCCTGATTAGCCCTCCAGTTGCTGCCATCCCTATTTCTATAGTCCCTAGGTGGATCTCTCCATCTTTTGTCAAAGTTCTGTTTTGGTCTCCAGTTTTGATCATCCTTCTTGTTCTGGGGTACATCCCACGTCTGGTTTCTCCATTTACCATCTATATCTCTACCAGACTCAACCTTAAATGTTCTTACAGCTGAAACAGAGCAGGCCTGTTCTGTGAAAGGATGCTTGATCCACCACTTATCAGCTCTAGTTAGTACCATTTCCAAGTCTGTTGGTGTTGGATCAAAAAGCCTGATAAATTCTTGACACTCCCGGGGAAGGGCTTCCATTACTTTTGCTATATGTTCTGGTGAGCCCAGCACTAGAGGCTGTTGAGGTTGTCGTAGAGTATACCAAAAAAAATATCCTTTGAGCTACCTCTCTAGGACCATCTGTTGGCCTCATGGTAATATTTGCTATTTCTTTCTCTATGCTAAGTAGATAGAAATTAGTTGCAGCAATTCTTCCTGCCTGATCAGACACACTGTTATTAAATCCCAATAGTCTACTAGCCAAAGGACCCATAGCGTATTCTAACAGTTCTGTCCATTCCTCTAAGTTAAGACCTCCTTTTTTAGCTCTATCTGCTCCCCTCATAAACCAATGTGTAAATGTATTAAAGTTGTTAGTTGGCATACTTCCCCACCATTTCTGGAAATTGTTCTTTATCTGCCATAGACATCGGTCGAGTCTGCATAGAAAATCCTGTAGGTGTTTGCCTTGCATTAAATAATTCTGAAACAATACCTGGTGCTTGTGGTATGGTATCTACTTGTGGAACAGAATAACATAAGAAATCTTTTCTATCTTGGTTCATTTTCGGCACTGGTTCTTTATTTTGTGCCACGAACATATCCAGATCTGGATATATTTTGGCAATGTCTCTGACTCCTTTTATCCCTTCTAACTTTGTTTTATTTTTATAGTCCATTATTATGTTTTGAAGTTCTGTTATTTTTACTCCATAAGCATCCCTCTGTTCCTCTATTTCCCCTAACTCCCTTTCTAGTTCCCCCACAATTGTAGTTGTTCTCAAAGCTGCAATTTTTAAACAATCCCTTTTGTCCATTGCTTCCTCCATTTTATTTGTTGTTTCCAAATTATGCTGCCGTAATTCTACAACTAAGTCTATTAGGCCTCCTATTGTGGCTACAACAGCTTGTGTGACCAAACTTTTTCTCTTCTTTGTTCTATACTTTTTGTTATTTACAATTTGTTTTAGAACATCCATTAATCTCTTCTCTTTTCCACTGTCTGGGTTTGCTGGCTCTGGAAGCTCATATGGACCATCATGTTTTTGAATATGTTTCCTAAAGTACTCACGCACTTCTGTGGGAAAGTATTTGGCCCCTTGAAAAGACATTTCTACTCTTTTACTCACCCAAGTAAGAATCCAAATCAATTTGCGACTAAAGTAGCATGCTTCTGAGTAGCCAACAATAGTTGATGACTATTCAGTAGGCCAGGTGTAATATGTAGAAAAATAGATTAGTACCCACAATGCAAATTATACTTACCTTAGTATGGTGAAGGTAATACTTGCTAATTAACTTAAAATATAATAGCAAGGCCTGCAGGGTAGGAGATAAACCCGAACGAGGATATACAAGACACCCAAAATGTATAAGGTATGGAAGCCTATAGTGTATTAAAATGCACGCCTGAAATAATATATATATATATATATATATATATTATATATATATATAATATTTAAAATGGTTTATTTATTATTTTTTTTTTTCCCCAGGAAAGGACTAGAGAAAGAAAAAGAAAGAAGAGAAAAAAAAATAAAAAAAATAAACCAAAAACAAAACAAACCCAAACTTGTATATTAAAATGTAGGCCCAAACTAGGATACAAAGGAAATCAGCATTCAAATACAACAAAAAGCCGCATGGAGCCTACCATATTGTATTCAAATGCAGGGCTAGGCCTGTACTCCGATATTCAACTCACTCAGATAGGCCTATGCTGGTAGTCTATTACAATAAAATAAAAATAAAGGCCTGAAAACTACTAGGCCTGCTAAATTGAGGCCTGATGAATAATAGTATTAACAAACTCAGGTATTTGAAACACACAACAAACTAATTGTGGCCTGGTGCCCAAGCTTGTATAATAAAATGGAGACCCAAACTAGGATACAAAGGAAATCAGCATTCAAATACAACAAAAAGCCGCATGGAGCCTACCATATTGTATTCAAATGCAGGGCTAGGCCTGTACTCTGATATTCAACTCACTCAGATAGGCCTATGCTGGTAGTCTATTACAATAAAATAAAAATAAAGGCCTGAAAACTACTAGGCCTGCTAAATTGAGGCCTGATGAATAATAGTATTAACAAACTCAGGTATTTGAAACACACAACAAACTAATTGTGGCCTGGTGCCCAAGCTTGTATAATAAAATGGAGACCCAAACTAGACTCCACACACAATCAGCACTTGATTTCCCATGCAGAGGATAATTAGACAAAGTAATTTTTCTTCCCCAAAAAATAAATCTGACTATCTATTAATGTGATATTACCTCATAAATAACCTTTGTAGAAGTCTAAAATTCGTGGTCGCCAAATGTGGTGTATCACCAAATTAATATTACACAAGGTTCGTCTACATTAAAAGGTATTTATTAAAAGGCAGATAACACAATACTATAAATGTATTACAAACACAACAGCCCAGACCCACGGAGCAACACCCCCTTTTAAATCTATCTACCTATATATATAGTAATTCCCTTCCCCAAACGCTTGATCTTACCACGGTCAGACCATTGTCATCACCTCCTCACTCTCACCATCCAGGAAGAAAAACAGGAAGCAGCACCAGTTTCCTGCCTGGATATATCCTTAGTTAAGATGATGTAATTTACATCACATCCTGTCCATGACTTCCTTAAGCCATTGTGGGAGGGAAGTAAAGATTCTCAGCCCTCCTACAAAGGCCTGTTTTAGGAAGTCCTGAATTACCATTCAAGGAAGACAAGTTACCACAATGATAAAACTCCAGCTCTTGTCCTATTAAATTCTGTTATACAGTGAGGGTAAGCATTGAGACATTATATTTTTCATGCAAAAAAAAAAAAAAGTTTTGCAGTGCCCAGTCCCCTACGTTTCAGATGTTACTGATTGCTGTAATTTATTTTAGTTTGATTAAATTTTGTATGCAACACTATACAAAAACTATATTTATTTACATATCAATAACTGTCAACTTTTTTTATGAATAATTGAAATGGACATTACATTTAATATCTATCTAGGGATTTTTATCTTCTTTATAATAATAGCTCAGATGAGTAAGAATTAATTTTTTGGCAAACTAGTTGCTGTTTTAGTTTCTGGTGAAAAAAGTGAAGCTGAATTAGAGTCTACAATACTTTCTAAGAGAGTGTGTTTTAAATAGAAAGTTTCCAAGCCAAAACAAGCCTCAAGCTATAGAGGTTTGCTTGTCAATTACACTTTTTAAAGAAAGAAAAGCTTTCCCTAAAAATTTTCTACAACCAGATGCAGACAGAAACACGATGAGTTCTAGGTAAAATATTTTCCACAGTCATAACCTCCAATAGGCTTTGAACCTTTGTGAACTTTTTTATGTATAGAGAGATTTGAGCTCTGGGTAAAACCTTTCCCACAGTCTGAACATACATATGGTCTTTCTCCTGTGTGGACTCTCTTGTGTATGACAAGGTGAGAAGTCCGACTAAAACTTTTCTCACAGTCCGAACATGAAAATGGCTTTTCTCCTGTATGAATTTTCTGGTGTGAAAGAAGTGCTGAGGTACAACTGAAACATTTCCCACAGTCAGAACAGACAAATGGTTTTTCTCCTGTATGCGTTCTGTGATGCTGAACAAGATTTGAATTTAGAGCAAAACATTTCCCACACTCCGAACATGCAAACGGTTTTTCTCCTGTGTGCGTCCTCTGATGTGTAACAAGGCTTGAGTTTTGTGTAAAGCGCTTCCCACAGTCAGAGCAAGCAAATGGTTTCTCTCCTGTGTGAATTCTCTTATGCGCCGCCAGACTGGAAGCTTGACTGAAACATCTCTCACAGTCAGAACATGAGTATGGTTTTTCTCCAGTATGGATTCTCTTATGTTCAACAAGAAGTGAAGCTCGACTGAAACTCTTTTTGCAGTCGGAACAATGAAACGGTTTATCTCCTGTGTGAATCCGCTGATGTCTAATAAATGCTGAATTATTGCAAAAATATTTCCCACATTCTGAACACCCATATTGCTTTTCTCTTGTATGAACACTCTTATGTGCAACAAGACTTGAAGCCTTGCAGAAACATTTTCCACAGTCAGAACATGAAAATGGCTTATCTTTTCTATGGGTGTTCCAATGGGCAACAAGATTTGATGCTTTACTGAAACTCCTCCCACATTCAGAACAGGTGTATGGTTTTTCCCCAGTGTGAACTCTTTTATGTTCAACAAGAAGAAAAGACCGGCTGAAACAATTCCTGCAGTCAGAACATGCAAATGGTTTTTCACCTGTATGAATTCTTTGATGTATAATAAGATATGAACGATTGCTAAAATATTTCCCACATTGTGAACATGCACATTTCTTTTCTTTAGAATGAGTTCTCTGATGTCTTATTAAGCTTTTATTTTGAGTAAAGCATTTTCCACATTCAAACATGTAAACAGTTTTTCTCCTATGTGCTCTGCCTGGTTTGTTAAATTATTAGATTTAGAAAATAAATGTTCTCCATGTGTAATATGCAGAGTATTTGCTTCTAATTCACTATCTGCATAATCACCAGCAGGACTGTAGGTATACTGCATTCCTGACAAATTCTTGTGTGTTATCTGCGTGCTGTTGTTTTCTTCTATATCTTTCTTAACAGATTAACTGAACAATCTACTCCAATTGCTTTTCTGTTTTTAAGTTTTTGAGATTTTGGGAGATTTTCTTCTTCTTGCATGTTTGGTTCCTTAGTCACAGACATCATACTTTCTGTGAATGGTGTATTGTTGTTAATCTTGTCAGCTTCCAAAAAGGTTTGTGTCACTCTAATTTCACTCATCTTGAAATCTGGCAAGGGAAAGATGATATATGTCATGAGTGCTCTAATTCATGCATCCATCTGTTAGAAAAATTGAACAACATGAAGGTGCATATATACAGATACATCTTTAGTACCACTTTCTCAATTTATTAACTATAACCGCCTTACCAGCTTTATCTCCTCAAACTCTTTTCTTGACACCTTTCCAATCCGGCTTTCGGCCCAACACTCCACTGAGACAGCTCTCACTAAAGTCACCAATGACCTGCTTACTGCCAAGTCAAAAGGTCACTTTTCTATTCTCCTTCTTCTAGATCTCTCTGCTGCCTTTGACACTGTTAACCATCCACTTCTACTCCATATCCTCTCTTCCCTCGGTATTCGAGACAATGCTCTTGTGGTTCTCATCATACCTACAAAATCGATCATTCAGTATCTCCTTTTCTGACACCTCTTCTTCTACCTACCCCCTGTCTGTTGGCTTACCCCAAGGATCTGTCCTAGGTCCGCTCCTCTTCTCCATCTACACTTCCTCACTTGGTACCCTAATAAACTCTTTTGGGCTGCAATATCATCTCTACGCAGATGACACTAAAATCTATCTATCAGCACCAGATCTATCCCCCTCTCTTCTAACACATGTCTCCAACTGCCTCTCTCGTATACCCTCTTGGATGTCCACCCACCATCTCAAACTCAACATGTCTAAAACTGAACTCCTAATCTTCCCTCCCTCTCCCACTGTGTCAATTCCTTACATCTCTCTCACTGTCAATAATGACATCATCACCCCCTCCTCCCAAGCCCGTTGTCTTGGGGTTCTACTGGACCCCGCCCTGTCCTTCATCCCTCACATACAATCACTAACTAAATCTTGTCTTCTCCATCTAAAAAACATCTCCAGAATTCGCCACTTTCTTACACAGGACACAATTAAAATCTTATACACTCTCTCATCATCTCTCGACTGGACTACTGCAACTCGCTTCTTGCTGGCCTACCCACCACCCGACTATCTCCACTTCAATCCATTATGAATGCCTCTGCTAGACTCGTCTTACGTACACAACGTTCAGTGTCGGCATCACCTCTCTGTCAATCTCTCCACTGGCTTCCCATAGCCTGCAGAATAAAATTTAAAATCCTGACCCTAGCTTTCAAAGCCCTCAACAAGAGCACTCCCCCATACATTTCTGGTCTCATCTCCAAATACTCCCCCACCCGCCCTCTTCGCTCTGCTAATGAGCTTCTTCTTTCCACAACTCTTGTCACCTCCTCTCACTCTCGCCTTCAGGACTTTTCTCGTGCTGCCCCTATTCTCTGGAACTCCTTGCCTCGCTCCACCAGATTATCCTCCAGCCTCAAAACATTCAAAACCTCTCTAAAAACACATCTCTTCAAAGAAGCGTATCACCTTCCACCCTAACACACTCTCAAATCTCTCTCCCTCCTTTTCCTCACACAATACCTTTAGGATGTAAGTCAGCGAGTTTCAATCCCACAAGGTGTTTTAGGGAAAGCACCATGGACACTGGATTTGAAACTCAAAGACAGGGCTCGCCTTGTTTTACTATGTGTTAATTTGTATGTATCTTTGTATTGAACGTATCTTATGTACAGCGCTACGGAATATGTTGGCGCATTATAAATAAACGATAATAATAATAGTAATAATACAACTTTAAAAATGGCCTATGTGTAATGTTTTTGTTAAAATAGATCAAAATGTGTTAAAAACAGGTAAAATCAACAGTATCTTTGAAACATTGTTAATATTAAAAACATTATAAACATTAAACCTATTATATAAAAAGAAGATTACCCTGCAGCAACAATGTAGTTCTTTGAAGGGATTGAGCACTTCAATATTTCCTGTCCTGTCTATATTTGTCCACAACCCTACGCTCTTTATTTCATCTAGTTTCAGCATTCCTAATTTTTGGTACACAGCAGTAATTCTATAAAATGGAATTTGTTATTTTCTATGCTACAAATTAATATGGAATCAACATATCATGTCTGCTAAGGAGAGGGGATGGCTGTTGATGACCTCTCACATATTGCCTTTCCCTTGCTCAATCTTTGATAAGTGTGGGGTTAACAATGGCTTCTCCTGTTTGTATAATTACCTATATTTTTTATCTCACCACATATTTTAAAACATATTTAGCATGATGCTTGACACCATTTCTAAACATCATGTAAAACACAAATTAAAGTGTTTTTTACATTATTTATGACCTAGAAAATTGAGGTTTTAGTAATTTTCAAACATCACAACCCTGTAAACTTTTAAACTGTCCATCTCCACCATGGAGAAATATAATGCAACTTCATTAATGGCCACAAATGTCACTAGATCTACTCTGCACTATCATTTACATCGTAGACATTCCTATGGAAAATTGACTTACATTTTTAAAACTGACCAATAATTGACTTAGATATAGTCATTTTAGCTTAACCCTTCAAGTCCTCCCACAAAAATCTGCATAAATAATTAGGCGTGAGTCTGTAACTGTTACACATTCTATTATAGATTTACACTGCCTTTAAAAGTGGAGTTTAGTGGTGTAGTTGTAAGTGTTCTGCTTTTAAAACAAATAATTGGTAAATCCTATGTTCGATTCCAATGAAACATTTTTGCTTCATCACTGAGGTAGGGAAGAAGACATGCTGGCACCAGATCCTTGAAACAGACTAGCCCATGTGGGATAGTTTAAACAGGAAAGAAGGTTTGAACCGTGCATTTTTCAAATGAAGTGGCCCACTGCTGTTGTTGCACGGCTGGCCTATTTTAATGTACCATTGCTTTATTGTAAGGGAGGGGAGAAAAACATAAAAGGATACCCAAGAACTACAATTTATGCTCAGTTTGGCACAAATATGCATGGTGTGTTTCACTTAGAGGGAAGACTTATTATTTTTACTGGGCCCTATTCACTTTGTTTCCTGAATCTCTGCTGCTATCCCATGAGAATGGGATTGAAGAACCGGATTGGACCAACATCCTGAATTGATGCTGCTATCCTAGAAGAAGGAAATAGATGAAGCGGATGAGATCTGCTCGTAGGATTGTACTAGTTATGCTAATCCAGTGATCCTGTGTTCCTTATGCCCAACTAGCTTTTTCTTGGTATTGTTTTATAGTTTACTTTAGGACTTTACATTATTTCGGTTTATTTGCAAAGAGCTATAATCATTTTAACAACCACTCCTGTGTAATTGATATGGCCTATACTGATAATGGCTTTGATAGAAAATAAGGCTAAATATTTTATTTTAAGTCACACTTAATACATATATTAGGTGTTGTTTGCACCAATATGTTAAATAATATTGATGTTAACATCATAATTAACATGGAAAGTGTATTCACTTGACCATAACAACATTAATTTCTAATTATCATAACATTATGGCCATGGAAACATAAGATTACAATAATCAAATCCATGAAGACATAGAGTTTCCAGACATATTTTACCATCATCCATATTTGATATATTCACATCATTATGTTGTTATTCAAAATGTATTAATCTCTCCATGCAGATCATTTCTTACTATGTGATTTATACACATTCACTATACCTTAACATGGGATGGGTATACTGAAATATGATATGGATCCACATATCAGATCATTAACTAAATGTAATGTATGTCAATGTCCCAAATCAGTAAACATTAGAAACAAATGAACACATGGATTAAGATATAATAACAATAAAATATTATTATATCCACACAGCAGTCTTAAATGTAGCGAATCCTACATTAATATCACTGGTGTGGTGCAAATGGTACCCAAGAGGACAGGATGCTCTATAAAAACGTAATTGTATATAAGCCTAAACCTTTTCTAATAATAATGCATTTACTAGAGTCACATGTGGTCAGTACACTACAATAACAATATTAAGATGAATATAAATCTCATCATGCATCACTTCATATAGTAGAAGTAAACAGTATTAAGCATGGCACTTACATTGGGTCTTCGTCTGCTGAATGAAACAGATGCAATTAATCCTACATTATGTAATCCAAATCAAGTGCACACACATAGTGTGATTAGAAAAAAATTGAAATAGTATAACACAGCTCTGACATGATTAGTCTATGGCCATATTCAAATAATCTGAGAAAAAAAATATAGCAAGGTATGTATGTACATTAAAGTGCTTTATACTACTGTAACAATAAACAGACTCACCAGATGTTTATTTACAAGCAGTGCAAACAATACTGTAACTATCATGAGAAATTAATTGTCATGACCAATTGCAGATATTTATCTATAATGTGGCATCTCACAAGGAATGCTTAAATGTGACTACAATCTGGCCAAGAATACCATCACTATCTCTATATGACATTGTTTATCACGTTAAAGATATAACTGGGTTTGTTATGACATCTAAATATATAGACATGACTATTGGTGACAAACAAAGGTCATAAGAATTGATGTCCTTTCATTTTATCGGAAAAGCCTATATGATCTCATATTGTTCAGAAGGATGACATGATTAGCTCATATATTTATAAGTGCTTAGTTTCTTCAACATATTAGTGTAGGACTATGACATTCCACAGTGATATGTTCATTGGTACATATTAACCGTAACACCAATCATGGTGCTTAGCAAATGATATATGTGTTTATTTATGGTGTGTGAGATCATTCTGCAGAGTGAATGCAATTAATATCATGGCTACATGTTAACTACTGTATATAGTTTACTTAAATTATTTGGTAGCATTGCTTGAAGATAACAAAAACTGCCTTAATTGATGTACAATTTACCTAAAATAAAATAAAAAGAGGTTTCAACTGCATTCCTCAGTAACCCTCAATTTGTGGAATGTTAACCATACTCATACGTGTTCACAGATAAGATTATCATGAATTATGGATTATGTGATAGTGGCTAGTCACATGGTTACTATATATCACATAGGCCATGATCATCTACTCTGTAGACTAAGTTAACATTTTGACCAACAGATTTTCACAGAGGAATGTATTTGAGAGGATAAAATGTGATGTTCGATATTGCAGTCATATAGGGATTTGTGCTACAGGTCCATCATCATCTGCATAATGGCTGTTTGGTTGTTCTGATTTTGTATTTTATATTGTCAGGACCCACCAATCCCTACTACATAACTGTTTGCCACTAAGGACAACAAGCAAAGAGACTGCTAAATTAAGGCTGTTGTTACAGCCCCAGAATATATTAATAAAAACTATCTCACTGTTGAAAGAAGAAGCCTGTTGGGGATAAGGTTACTAATTGTGAGATATCACTTTAAGATCTGGTTAGCAATGGCTATCAGTACTCTCGCCCTTTTTCAGACTCAAACGCAGGGCTGGTCGAAAACAAGATTCCATAGATTTACATGATCTAACTTTACTGATTAATTTGTCAACCATAGTTAACCAGGATAAGCAGACATCAATTGATGACAAGTGTTACAGGTCAAGTGAAGTCAAGTTTTGTAACTGATATCCCTATGATCCATTGTCTGTGTTTAACAGCAAATTTGCATGTGTTCCACAACTGACAGTAAAGCCAGACCTCCCATACCAAACTATGTAAAATTCATTCATAAAAGTTATGAATGGAGCTGATCCCCGATCGCAAATTATAACAATCCCGTAATTTCATCAATACTGAGCCACCTTTACAAATAAAGTCTACTAGCCATGTTCAGAGTGAGACTCTATCAAAAGTCCCCAGCCTGTATTAACCCTGTGCAGGACCTGTCCCTTTCCAGACACCAAGGCATCATATGACCACTAGCTACATTATTCCCCCAGGATAGGAGGATTATGTGAAGGACATGACATAACACCAAGACAAGGATTACAACACTTCATAGAGAGGGTACACAGACTCACTGGGCACCAGTCATGGCTAGGTCAACATCTAGCTAAATTTCCCAAACCCTATACTGGAAACTTCCACGAATGAGACCCACCAGTGGTCTATGGTAATTGGCTAAGGGCTAGCCCATTGGACCAATCATAGAATGGCAATCTGGATGTGGTTCCTCATCATCTAGAAAAAAAAGGAAATAAAAGCTTGCTTTTTTAACCAGAAAATCTCCCCCAAGGTGTTAAATATAATTTTCTGTGGTACATAGTACTAAGCATGTTTTACTTTAAGGTAACAGTGCTTGTCACATGGGGAATGATCGTATATGAGCCCAATGTACCATTCAGTTATTGGCATACATAGTATTACCAGTGATTGGTTTCCTTTTTTATAGTACTTAACTTTCATTGGAGAAAAAAAAAATGTGTAACACACACATATACATCTTTAAAACCTGATGATTAAAACATTATTTAATTATCTCTCCATACTGCTGTAGTTGTCTATAGAGTAAATCGCATGTAGAATTTCTACAAATCAGAGTATATAGTGGGAGATAGTTACATAGTAGTTACATAGTTACATAGTAATTAAGGTTGAAAAAAGACTTTCAGTCCATCAAGTTCAACCTGTTAAGATCTCCTCTGATCTGCAATATGCAGATTAGTTATTAATTAAATTATTGATTAAATAATTATTAATAGTATAGTATTGGAGAATGAATAAAGAGTTAGTCCATCAAGTTCAACCTTTTTAGATCCCTATTGATCTTTTTAATTTGGACTATTTATTATTATTGTTAATTGATCCAGAGGAAGGCAAACATAAAAAAAAAAAACATTGAAACTTTGCCAATTGTCTCATAAGGTGAAAAAAAAGCAAAATTCCTTCCTGACCCCAGAAACTGGCGATCAAATTTCTCCCTGGATCAATATTCCTTGCTAGTTATCTAGGATAGCCTTGAATGCCCTCTTTATTCAGAAATATATCTAACCCCTTTTTGAAGTTGTCTATCGAATTCGCTGTCACCACCTCCTATGGTAGAGAATTCCACAGTTTAACCACCCTAACTGTGAAGAACCCTTTTCTTTGTTTAAGGTGAAATCTTTTTTCCTCTAACCTCAACGGATGTCCTCTTGTCAGTTGAAAATCTCTTGCTACAAAAAGTTCACTTGACAAAGCCTTATATTGACCCTGGATGTATTTATATAACGTAATCATATCTCCTCTTAGACGCCTTTTTTCTAGCGAAAATAAGTTTAATTTTGCTAGTCTTTCTTCATAACTTAGCCCCTCCATTCCCCTTATTAGTTTTGTAGCCCTTCTCTGTACTTTTTCCAGCTCTAAAATGTCTTTTTTGTGAGGTGGTGCCCAAAATTGTACTCCATATTCCAAATGAGGGCGTACTAGAGATTTGTATAGTGGCAGAATTATATCTTCTTCCCTGGCTTCTATACCCTTCCTAATACATGCTAATATTTTATTTGCCTTTGCAGCCGCTGCTTGGCTTTGAGCGCTGTTACCTAGGTGGTTGTCCACTAGTACTCCCAAATCCCTTTCAATATCTGATACCCCTAGATTTGCTCCATTAAGATTATAGATTGCTTGGCTATTGTTCCTTCCCAAATGCATAACCTTACATTTATTTGTATTAAATCTCATCTGCCATTTAGCCGCCAATTTCTCTAATTTATGCAAATCCTTTTGTAGGGAAAGTACATCATTATCTGATTTTATTACCTTGCACAACTTAGTGTCATCAGCAAAAATGGAGACACTACATTCGAGTCCTACTTCAATGTCATTAATAAATATGTTAAAAAGGAGAGGACCCAATACTGAGCCCTGAGGAACCCCACTTATCACATTAGACCAATCGGAGTATGTTCCATTTACAACAACCCTTTGCTTCCTGTCTTTTAGCCAGCTCTCGATCCATGAGCAGATATTTACTGCAATTCCTGTATCCCTTAGTTTGCTCACTAGTCTTCCATGTGGCACTGTATCAAATGCCTTTGAAAAATCTAAAAAGACTACATCCACTGAGTTGCCCTGATCCAAGTTCCTACTAACCTCCTCATAAAAACTAATTAGATTGGTCTGACACGACCTTTCCTTCATAAATCCATGTTGACTGCTACCTATGATCCTGTTCAAATAGACATATTCTTGTATTCTGTCCCTTATTAACCCTTCTAAAAGCTTCCCAACTACAGAAGTGAGGCTCACTGGTCTATAATTCCCCGGATTTGCTCTAGATCCCTTCTTAAATATAGGTATCACCTCTGCTTTTCTCCAGTCATCTGGTAGAGACCCTGTAGTGAGTGAGTCTTTAAAGATTAGATATAATGGTTTGGCTATTACAGAACCCAGCTCCCTCAGTACCCTTGGATGTATTCCATCAGGACCTGGGGCTTTATTAACATTTATTTTCTCCAACCTCTTTTGTATTTCTTCCTGCGTTAACCAATTATTTAGTAAAGGTAGTGTAGCCCCATTATGTTGCAGTGTCCCAACCACTGGTACCTCCCTTGTGTAAACCGACGAAAAGAACCTATTTAGCTCATCTGCCTTTTCCTGGTCACTAATTATCAGATGGCCTGTGTCACATTGTAATGGTCCTATCGATTCCTTCCTGGCCTTCTTCCCATTAATATATTTATAAAATATTTTAGGGTTAGTCTTACTTTCCATTGCAACTGACTTCTCATTTTCTATTTTAGCCAGTCTAATAGCCCTTTTGCAAGCCTTGTTGATTTCCTTATAGTCACATAAAGCTGCCTCTGTTCCCTCCTTCTTGTATAATTTAAATGCATATTTCTTTTTCCTCATCATGATCTTTAAGTCATTGTTAAGCCACATGGGATGTGATTTACTCCTATTCATTTTATTTCCACATGGTACATGCTGATGAGTATGTTTATTTAGTAAGGATTTGAATGTTGTCCATTTATTTTCAGTATTCTTCCCTGTAAGTTCTTTGTCCCAGTCTATATGTTGTATTGCTGCCCGTAGCCCATTAAAGTTAGCCCTTTTAAAATTTAGAGTTTTTGTTGGCCCCTTACAACTCTGTTTTTTGTATTCAATCTCAAATGAGACTGTGTTGTGATCACTGTTCCCAAGGGTTCCCCCTATTTTTACATTTGATATTATATCAATATTACTTGTGATGACTAAATCCAAGATGGCCCCATTTCTAGTAGGTTCTTGTATTACCTGGGCTAGATAATGATCCCTGAGTGTACTCAAGAACCTGCTCCCCTTAGCTGAGCTGCTGGTCTTGTTTATCCAGTTTATATCAGGGTAATTAAAGTCTCCCATTATTAGAACTTGCCCATGCTTAGCTGCATTTCCAATCTGTAACAATAATTGTATTTCCTCACTTTCAGCTATATTTGGGGGTTTATAGCATACTCCCACCAATATGCATTTAGAATTAGCTCCTCCACTATTTAGCTCAACCCACAAGGATTCAATGATGCCGTTAGTGCCAGCATAAATATCTTCTCTAACTATAGGCTTAAATTCAGGCTTAACATAAAGACAGATCCCTCCTCCTCTTTTACCATTTCCCCTATCTTTCCTAAATAGGTTATAACCATCCAGATTAACAGTCCAGTCATGAGATTCATCCCACCATGTTTCCGTAATGCCTATTAAGCCCCATTTTTCTTGTACTGCTAATATTTCTCAGAAAATACTACCTTGGAGGTCCTTGCTTTAAGCTTATTCCCTAATTCTCTAAAATCATTCTTTAGGACGCTCCATCTTCCACTAGCTTTGTCATTGGTACCAATGTGTACCAAGACCGCTGGTTCATTACCAGCCCCTCCCAATAATTTATCCACCCGATCCACAACATGCCGAACCCGAGCACCCGGGAGACAGCAAACTGTTCGATTGCTGGGATCTGGGTGACAAATTACCCTGTCTACCTTCCTAATAATAGAGTCCCCTACCACCAAAACATGTCTGTTGCTCTGCCTATTCTGCCCTCCCTCTCCTCCAGTAGAACTGTTCTCCCGGCTGTTAGAAGGAACAGCTCTATCTGGCATTGCCATTCCTGAATGGACATCCCCAACAGTTTCACTCAATCGCGCAAATCTGTTGGTGTTTGCCAACTCAGAACTGGCCTGCCTCCTCCTGTACCCCCTGATTCCCCTTCTAACTGTAACCCAGCTACCTCCCTGGCCATCCTCACTAGCCCCAGCTCCTCCCTCCATACTAGGCCCAGCTAAACTGTGCTCCGTGAGCACCAACTCCCTTTCCAGTGGAGCAATATCACTAAGTGCTGCAATTCTCCTCTCCAGATCTTCAATTTGAGCTTCCAAAGAGGCAACATGCTCACACCTGTCACAGAGGTATGGACCCTGGATCATCTGTTCCAGTAGTGCATACATTTGGCAGGATGTACACTGAGTGAGGTTTCCACTGGACTGACTCATGATTATCAGTTACAAAAATACAGTGAGAAAACAAATCAATGTATTTGTATAAAGATTTATTTTCCACACCTTAAACCAAACAAAACAGAAACAATATGTACGTTTGTTTTCTGTTTTTTCTTATAATACCCCTTATTTGGATTTCCTCCTTTTATTTAATCTCCTACACACCAACTACACTTACACTAGAAATGATTGCAAGCTCCCAAGCTCTCCCTTCCCTTGTTAAAATAGACCCCGTCTACTTGCCTGTACAATGATAAAAGAGCACAGGATAGAAAACACGGTCCTGCCCCACAGAACCGATTCAACAGAAAACAACAAATTACACACAGATATAACTTACACAGCCCAAGCCACACCCACTCTCACCTGTACTCTGATTAATGCAACAGACAGAAACTGTGCACTGACTTAGAGCAGATTCAAACCTGACCTCACATAAATGCACCCAGATATAACTACACAGGCCAAGCCACACCCACTCTCACCTGTACACTGATTAATGCAGACAGAAACTGTGCACTGACCTAGAGCAGATTCAAACCTGACCTCAAACAAATGCACCCAGATATAACTACACAGGCCAAGCCACACCCACTCTCACCTGTACACTGATTAATGCAGACAGAAACTGTGCACTGACTTGGAGCAGATTCAAACCTGACCTCACACAAATTCACCCAGATATAACTACACAGGCCAAGCCACACCCACTCTCACCTGTACACTGATTAATGCAGACAGAAACTGTGCACTGACTTAGAGCAGATTCAAACCTGACCTCACACAAATTCACCCAGATATAACTACAAAAAATCATATGTCTGTTATACAATATAATAAATAGGATAGTTTTATAATATACAATATATTACTGTCCCAGCACTCTCAATAAAGCCACAGATGTCAAGAGTAGGCGGAATATCTCATATCCACAACAATATCTATAATAAAAGTACCTATAGGCTGTAATGTATTCTCCTTGCTAGCTGAATTTCCTACCAATTAGCATGGACTAGGCTTGTAGGACCCGCTATTTATCCTCTGGCTAATAGTGATACTATCTGCACTTTCTAATATGCAAATCAGAGTGTGCACTGGCAGATAAGATTCCAAAAATCATCTGCGACATACAGAATATTCTTGTGTGTCTCTACATGACAGTCTCAGCGCTCTCAATAAAGCCACAAATGTCCAAAGTAGGTGAGATATCTCATGTCCACAACAATGTCTTATGATGAAAGTACCTATAGGCTATAATATATTTTGTTATAGCGGAGTTCCCTACCAATTTACATGGACTAGGCTTGTAGGACCTGCTATTTATCCTCTGGCTAGTAAAGGTACTGTCTGCACTAACATACCTGAAATGTTCTATAAACGGCGATCAAGGCGAGTGCCGCAAACTATATGAACAGCAGTAGTGATGTCATCAAAAGATGACAGGACAATCTTGACTTACATAATGTGTTTATCCTGGATGGTTAAATTAATTTCCATTGTGAGGTTACATAGTACTTGAGATTCAAAAAAAACTTTCAGACCATCAAGTTCAACCTTTTAAGATCTCCTCCAATCTGCAATATGTGGATTAGTTGTTAATTGATCCAGAGGAAGGCAAACAGAAACAAAAACTCAAGTGAAACTGAAAATGTATTCCTTCTTAACCCCAGATACTGGCGATTGGACTCCATGTATCAATACTCCATCTTTGGATTTGCTTAGGATTATCAGTGATGTCATTGATTTGTATTACAATTATATTGTTCCTGATAGGCTAGGTCACTACAGTGCACATCAAGCCCTACTGAGCCTGTGTCTCCATACTCTGAAGTAGGCAGACCCATTGTGAAGATCTGATTTCCCCTATGGAGAAAATACCATTGTACTCTGATATTTTGTAGCCAATTCACAGCAAACTGAATGAACAAATCCATTTCTTATCCTGTAATGACACCTTGTGGTCCTTTTGTGTAATTGCATGTGTTTCCCCCTTTTGTCTGTAAGCCAGTTCAGGCTGGATTTCCCCGCTCTGCCCTTGTCCCGTAAGTGCCGCCCATTGATCCACCCCCAAGGCGGGCCAGACAAGCACACTGTTTTCCCTGCCTCCATTTTGTCTCTCCTATTTCTGTGATTGGTTACCTCTAATCTGGGCGGAGAATTTGCATATGTTCAGCCCACTGTGATGTAAATCCTTTGTTCTGAAACTGCATAATTACACTGCTGTGACCAGAAATTAAACGGTTTTCTTGGGACACATAGACAATCGTGTGTTTCATTTAGAGGGAAGACTCCTGAGCTAAAATCTCTTTGCTGCCCTGAATCTCTACTCCTGTCTTGGGAGAAGGGCTTGAACACCAAATTGGAATCTGCTGGGTAGGATTGGTCTCCTTGGCCTTTTCAAGCCCACTGAAGAATCAGATGATACCGTTAGCTGTTCCAGTGACCCTGAGCTGATGATCCTGATCTGACTGCAGTGCACCGAGAGGCGCATTTCTTCTAAGAAGATAGCCTGAGAGGGGGATTCCAGTAGCCAAAGGCGGGAATTTCTGGAGCTGAATAGCACACCCTCCTGGAATCTTCACAAACTTGGTGGCAGTGGTGGGATCTCGATGCAAGAACCGGCAGCAAGGATGTCATATGGTGACCTATGCAAGTGGAAAGTCCAGTACTTTCCGTGGCTTGGCAGGGATGCAGAAAACCATCAGCGTTGTATCTAGACCCACGAGACCAAGGAAGACTGTTACTGGGTTAATGACTTCTTTGACTACATGAAGATCTGCAGGGCAGAGGTGATCCAGGAGAAAAGGAACCTGATCACCGGTAAGATGGAGTGGTGAAGGCAATGAATGGCCACAGAAGAGGAGAGGAGGAAATCACTTTTTAAGCCAGTGAATGGCTCAGTTGAGGTCATCCTGTGGATGGAGCTTGAATTGGGAAATCAGTATGTGGACCTACTGCTTCCAGTTCCTGCATCACAAGGGCCAACTTTCTACACACTTGGGCTTATTGAAGGACTTCCTGATGTGCTAAAGGGTGATCCCAAGAGTGGTCTGGGAACCACAGAGCGAAAGTATGTGGAAATTGAGCCACGTACAGCAGAAGAAGTGATGCTCAGACAGTTGGTCCATAGAAAAATGGATCTGGAAATACAGTATGAGGAACTGCTTGAGGAGGTGGGCCCAGGTGGGACCTGGCTCAAGTACTTTGAAGAGCCCCAACAATCAGATGACAATGAGGAAGACGCAGCCTGGCAACTCAAGGAGCTTGAAGCCTACACCTTGTTGGATATTGTCCACGTTCAGAGAGCACAGAATTGCTGGAGGAAGTGGTGTGGGAGGATGTTGCCATAGACCACTGGCGAAGCCCTTGCCGAGCGGAAGAGGTGCAAAAAAAAGGTGCCAGAAGACCAGATTGCTACATTTAAGGTAAGAGTAGAGGTTTTGTTCGTAGCCACTAATGACCTAGCGAAAGTGAAAGCAGAGAAATCCACTGTAAAGGCAAGTCCAAAGTGGAGCAACAATGCTCAGCAGAACTTGGATAGAAGTATGGCAGATGGCAAGCAGATGAAGGAGTGCCAGCCAATGGAGATGGTTGGAGAACCAAAGACAGATTCTAGATCAGAGGAGGGCGCCAGCCCTGAGATCCTGCCGTTTACAGACCAGGCTGATATGTCACAGCAGCACGTGGATATTGTGACCAGCCTAGGTACAACCACTATAAGCAATGCGGTAACCAAGAAGGCGGACTGCAGCAAAGGCTCCGCCACTCTGGATCTACAACAGGGCAAAGCCAAGCTAATCCAGCCAGCTTGCCAGGAAAAGGATCAGGCCGATCCATAAAGACAGAGACTATTTAAAGTGCAAGAAGGAAAGGGAACACTCCCTGGGATCCTGAGACAACAGTTGCTCCACCCACCATACCAAACATGGTGACAGAATTACTGATGGATACCTGGATCAATCCACCCCAGAAGCAAGTGTCTACAGTATCCAGCTTGGAAGCATCCGCTAAAGTCACGGTGGCACCAGAGAAGGTGGACACCAGCAGTAGACTAGTCACAATGGAGCTACCCACAGGCAAGGCCAAACTGATCACAATGGCTTGTCAAGAATGGGATCATGCTGATCCACCTATGCAGAGAAAACCCACAGAGAGATCAGGAGACCGTGATGTCAGATCAAATCCATGCTCCCCGCTCCAAGCCTTACAGCTAAAGACCACCTTCCCAGCAGCAGATGACCAGAGTCAAGATCCTGACCAGCAGCCTACCAGAGACAGTGCCACTTCCTGATACAGGACAGGAGGTCAAACTTGTTGGATCCATGCTGACCTTGGGTTCTGTTGTCCCACAGGAGTATAAACCTGCTCCTGACCCAGCAGGGCAAATTGTTCCTCTGCTCTTACCCTTGGATGGTAAGGAGGTAACCGATCCTCAGTGGTCACCCAAGAAGCTGCTACCTAGCATGGATTCCACTGGGCCTGTTAAAGCCATTAGCCTACCTGCCACCACAGCGGCGGAGCAATGTTAAGAAGAGAGTCAAGACCCTGAGAACCTGGATATGTTTGTTATTTGTTTTGTTCCAGAATCAACAGGGCCCACTGTTTAATCTCTTCGGCCTTTGGAGATCATTTTGGGAGTTGATGCTCTGTGGTCCCCACTGGCTGGTGCTACTCTCACTACCCTTCTGGACTACAATTGGGGGCCTAAGAGGAACTTGTTCTCCGCCACTCCCGGATACCCTTGATACTCTTCCACACCTTGAAACTGTGTAGCCTGGGTATCTATATTGATCCTATTGGAGCTATTGATCCTACTTAAGAATTTTTACACTGTGGACCCTGGGTTATAGACTCCTGCAGACTATTGTTTTCCTACAGCCGACAAGGACTTACACCTGAACTGAGCAGCTAGCTCATCAGGGGCAATCCAGGGAGATTGATCCCCTCTTTGCTGAGTCGCAGGGGGGAGTGCTTGTGAAGAGGTGATTTCCCCTATGGAAGAAAATACCATTGTACTCTTATATTATGTAGACAATTCTCCTCTCACTCTCTCAGCTCCGCTTCCTATTACTCTCCCTCCTGATATAACCGGGGCACCCTTTCTCCTCCCCCTCCATTCCCTTCCACACTCCTTCCTCCATACTCTCTTTAAAAATAACAATATAAAATAAAAAAAGTAATATTATATATATGTAAGTGTGCATAGGCTATTAATATCAATCTGCAGTTTCAAACAAATAAAAATTATATTTTTCCTAGCTTTTAAATGGTGTATTTTCTCCTCCAGCAGAGCTGCTTATCTCCTCCTATCTGTGGCTATCAAGGCCACGGCCAGCGTTTCCTGTTTGGTGGACTAAAAATAAAGTCTGATCAGTGAAGGTTCTGCTTAAGTCTGAGCTTGCTTAGTAAACGTGGGTCGGACTATGAGGACTATTGACCCCCATGAGTGACAGGGTTAATTAGGGGTTTATGGGGGTCTGTATTGACCCCCATGAGTGAGGGGGTTAATTAAGGGCTTATGAGGGTCTGTATTGACCCTCCTGTGATGGGGTTAATTAAGGTTGCCAGGGTTATTTATGGGCCTATGTGGGTCTTTATTGACCCCCATGAGTGACAGTGTTAATTATATGTATTATGGGGGTCTGTATTGACCCCCATGAGTGAGGGTGTTAATTAAGTGCTTATGGGGGTCTATATTGACCCCCATGAGTGAGGGGTCTAATTAAGTGCTTATGGGGATCTGTATTGACCCCCATGAGTGAGGGGGTTAATGAAAGGCTTAAGGGGGTCTGTATTGTCCACCATGAGTGGCAGAGTTAATTAAGGACTTATGCGGGTCTATATTGACCCCCATGAGTGACAGGGCTAATTAGGGGTTATGGGGTCTATATTGACCCCCATGAGTGAGGGGGTTAATTAAGTGCTTATGGGGGTCTGTATTAACCCCCATGAGTGACAGGGTTAATAAAGGGCTTATGGGGTTCTGTATTGACCCCCATGAGTGAGGGGGTTAATGAAGTGCTTATAGGGGTCTGTATTGACCCCCATGAGTGACAGGGTTAAGGGCCCTTCAACTTTTGAATTTGTTAAACTTGTATCTCCCCTGTTCTTATCCCCTGTACAGGGCTGCGGAATATGTTGGCGCGATACAAACAAAAGATAATAATAATAAAATAATAATATGGGGGTCTATAATGACACCCATGAATGACAGGGTTAATTAGGGGTTTATGGGGGTCTGTATTGACCCCCATGAGTGAGGGGGTTAATGAAGTGCTTATGGGGGTCTGTATTGACCCCCATGAGTGACAGGGTTAATGAAGGGCTTATGGTGGTCTATATTGACCCCCATGAATGACAGGGTTAATTAGGGGTTTATGGGGGTCTGTATTGACCCCCATGAGTGAGGGGGTTAATGAAGTGCTTATGGGGGTCTATATTGACCCTCATGAGTGACAGGGTTAATAAATGGTTGATGGGGCTCTGTATAGAGCCCCATGCGTGATAGTGTATATATATTTTTTTATAACGGGTCCTTTAAGGACACGTAACGCAGGAATTTCGAATTTTCATTGCAGCGGGGGGCCCCGATCGCGTGCGATCGGGACCCTCATTGCGATGGTTAATGTGCGGTTAATGCAGGTCTCCGAACTTATCTCGGATCCCATGGGGTTAATGCGGGTTTCCGAGCTTATCTCGGATCCCTTCTTGGCTAAGTTGTACGTGGCTGGGCAGTCCTGGGGCTTTGAGCCTCGTTATGGTCTTTTCGGCTGCCATTTTTTCTCTCGCTTAGGGGATTTTCGTGTGTCTGATCTCGGGAATTTGGACTTAAATGGAGGTGTAACTTCACTTTCAGAGTTTCAGGGTGCCCCCTCTTGCTGTGGGTAAGGTTTTTATGTGTTTTTAGTGGGTATTTATTGTGTTTTGACTTTTTAGGTGCGCACGGTTTGCGAGGTCGTAATGGTGCTTCTTGTGTGGGTGTTTGTAACCGCATGTGAGGCGCCTTTGAGCCTCCACCTCCGCAAATGCGGCCCCTCGCTTCGCGAGGATCCGCATTTGCGGCCTGCAATGAGCCTTCGGCTCATTGCAGCCGACATTGGAGCCTCCACCTTCTGCCAATGCGGCCCCTCACTTCGCGAGGGTCAGCATTTGCGGACCAAACTGCATCCCTCGCAAAGCGTGACAACCTTTCGTTGTTTGACAACTATTATATGTGATAGAGTGGTACCTCGCTTCCCATCAGCTCTGGTTTTCGGGACTCATGGCGTCTTACCTTGCATCCTGTCTTTGCCTGTGAGAGTTTAAATGCAGCCTGTGCCTGTAAGAGCCAATATGTAACCTGTGTAAGAGCTAATGTGCGTCCTGTGCTTGTAAGAGCCAATGTGCAGCCTGAGCTCATGTGCATATATGTAATTGTGTGTGTGTGTGTGTGTGTATATATATATATATATATATATATATATATATATATATATATATATATATATATATATGTGTAGTGTGTTCTTCTCACTCAAGTTGAGGAAGTTTAATGTCCATGTTTATATTATTTACAGCTATCAAAATAAGATTTCTCTTCACATATTTACCTGTTCAAGCCTAAGGAAAACGATCATAAATAATCCGGAAGAACATAAACAAAACTACTATTCCTATAATTCATTGCAAGAAAATACGTTCATTTATTATCAGCCAATCAGTGTAGAGTGGGGGCGGGTAATTTCATTTGATTAGTTGTCGTGCGTCAAATGTTAATATGCGTTATGACGTCACTCCGTTATAGAAACCGGAAATCATTAAAAAACCCTTTCGTACTGCTGGTAATTGGCTGTGTTTGAATATATTCTTTGCAATGGATGTGATAATGTATGGTGATATCGGTATGAGTGTGTATAGGTCACGGTGCTGGGAGGTTATTGTATGTGTATTTATCTATCTCTATACGTAGGACTCGTACAGTGTCAGCTCAGCTTTAATACATTGTGTTTGTTCCGATTCGTTTAAAATCAGATACACAATGGTACAGGATATAAATGTATTTGTAATAGTATGTGCGTATATTGTGGAGCAAGGGTTTGTATTGTGTTTATTTACTGGGCCACAGAGGTGTGAAATATGGAGAGGTGTGTGTGTATATATTTAGTGTGGAGCAAGGATTTGTATTGTGTTTATTAACTGGGCCACTGAGGTGTGATATATGGAGATGTGTTTATATACTGGATAGTGTGGAGCAGACATTTCTATTGTGTTTATTTACTGGGCCACTGAGGTGTGATATATGGAGATGTGTGTATATACTGGATAGTGTTGAGCAGGGCGTTGTATTGTGTTTATTTACTGGATCATTGAGGTGTGATATATGGAGATGTGTGTGTATACTGTATAGTGTGGAGCAAGGGTTTTTATTGTGTTTATTTAGTGGGATGCCAAGGTGTGATATATGGAGATGTGTGTGTATACTGGATCACCGAGATGTGATTTATGGAGAGGTGTGTGTATATACTGTATAGTGTGGAGCAAGGATTTGTATTGTGTTTATTTACTGGGCCACTGAGGTATCATATATGGAGAGGTGTGTGTGTATATATTTAGTGTGGAGCAAGGATTTGTATTGTGTTTATTAACTGGGCCACTGAGGTGTGATATATGGAGATGTGTTTATATACTGGATAGTGTGGAGCAGACATTTCTATTGTGTTTATTTACTGGGCCACTGAGGTGTGATATATGGAGATGTGTGTATATACTGGATAGTGTTGAGCAGGGCGTTGTATTGTGTTTATTTACTGGATCATTGAGGTGTGATATATGGAGATGTGTGTGTATACTGGATCACCGAGGTGTGATTTATGGAGAGGTGTGTGTGTGTGTGTATATACTGTATAGTGTGGAGAAAGGGTTTGTATTGTCTTTATTTACTGGATCACTGAGGTGTGATATATGGAGATGTGTGTGTGTATACTGTATAGTGTGGAGCAAGGGTTTGTATAGTGTTTATTTAGTGGGATGCCAAGGTGTGATATATGGAGATGTGTGTATACTGGATCACTGAGGTGTGATTTATGGAGAGGAGTGTGTATATACTGTATAGTGTTGAGCAAGAGTTTGTATTGTGTTTATTTACTGGATCACCAATGTGTGATACCGTATTGGCTCAAATATAATCCGCACCTGAATACAAGCCGCACCTGTGAAATTCAAGGGGGAAATAAGATAATATCCGAATATAAGCCGCTCCCTTAAAATTGGAGAGAAAAAGGCTTTCTCCTCAGTACCTATGGTAACTTCTTTTGCAGGTTACAGGCCAAAAATCGTAGCTCGCAAAACGTCACAATCACTAAAATCGCCATTCAATTGCTACAATTCCGCACTCACACCCGTAAACGGCAAATGTAAAAGAGAATCCTACGGGTTCCAAATAGGACCCGCAAGTGCGTTTAATGTAGCACCATAAATGCAAATTAAAAATCAATACTGCACTGTAAAATACGTGGAAAACGATATATGACATTAGAATTAATTGAGCAACGGTCTCAAGCTCGCAAATCTGCAATCTTTTTTTTTTACGGTCGCGAATATAAGCCGCACACGTAATTGCCAAGTTTGCAGATTGGAAAAAAAAGTGTGGCTTATATTCGGGCCAATGCAGGATATGGAGAGATGTGTATATACTTTATAGCGTGGAGCAAGGGTTTGTATTGTGTATATTTATTGGATCACTGAGGTGTGCTATATGGAGAGGTATGTGTATATACTGTATATTGTGGAGCAGGCATTTCTATTGTGTTTACTGGATCACTGAGGTGTGATATATAAAGATATGTGTATATACTGTACAGTGTGGAGAAAGGGTTTGTATTTTGTTTATTTACTGGGATGCTAAGGGGTGAAATATGGAGAAGTGTGTCTTTAATATATAGTATGGAGCAAGGGTTTGTATTGTGTTTATTGGACCACTGAGGTGTGATTATATGGAGAGGTGTGTATATGCTGTATAGTGTAGAGCAAGGGTTTGTATTGTGTTTATTTACTGGGTGACTGGTGTGTAATGTATATAGAGCATGGTTTGATAATGTGGATAATGTTCTTTTTACATTAGTAAAAATGATTACAGCTTTTATTTTTTATTAATTAGAAGAACAGTATACTATAGAGAGGCGGTTCTCTTTAATATAACAATAAAGGACTTTGTTACGTCAAATTGGTTTTATCCATATATAGTAAATACTTTTTTAATCTATTATGAATTTGTGTTTAATTTTATACTATTTTAATTGTCGTTGTTTAATTTTATTCAATAAACTTTTTATTTTAATTACATGCTGTGTCTCTGCAATTTTGCCACGATATTATAATTTACATCCTATAGTTGCTAATATTGTTATTTCTTTTACTTACTACACAAGCAAGGAGTAGTGCTCATATTTACATTTTTAAATGTCTGTGTATTTCTAATGTCACGTGTGGGATGGTGACGGGTGTATGATTATGTATTACTAATGTGACTTGTGAGATGGTGAAGGGTGTATGATCATGTATTACTTACATGACGTGTGAGATGGTGAAGGGTGTATGATCATGTATTACTTACATGATGTGTGAGATGGTGACTGGTGTATAATCCTGTATTACTAATGTGACTTGTGAGATGGTGAAGGGTATATATATGTGTGTGTATATATCACATAAATAGTTCTCAGCAGCACAGGCTTGCCAAAATCCATTGGTAACCCAACGTTAAAACTTAGGCAGGGAGCGCCAAAGGCACTCACTGCGCTGTTGGAGATGAGCCCCATAGGCGCTTATCCCTACAACCCTGTACGACTTAGGCAGGGAGCGCCAAAGGTACTCACTGAGCTGGTGGAGATGAGCGCCATAGGAACTACACATCAGCAGAAATCTCAATTACACCATAGCAGTTTGAAAAAAAATGCGTGGAAAAATTACGGCCTGTAACACTTGCAAAAAGGAAAGCGGCACTTGCCAAAAAAATAATACGACCCGCGGCAGATACAAAAACAACAATAACAACACCAAAAATACAAAAAAAAACACTCACGGCATGGGGGGACAGGCATGACGTCTGGGAGTCAGGTTGCACGACAATTTAACGACAATTTGTTTCCACACACGAAAATCGCCTAAGCGAGAAAAAACTGCTTTAAAACTAATAACATTACCATTCTAAAATAACGCATTACACAACTAAACAAACGGTTTAGCGTAGCGCACGCAGCCTATTTGCACTGCACACTTGCCACATTGCGGACAAGGCGCTCATTGAGCGCGGGGCTTGCAATGTGCACTAAAGGTACTCCGACGACAAAAAGTACATGTGGGGAGAGGCTCGCAATGAGCGCCGAAGGTACTCAGGACTAAAAGCCTTAAATTGTGTGGCAAACAGAATTACCTGGCTTACAATTTTATTGCTGTCATTTTTTGACGGGCAAGTCGCTAGTGTGTATGTATGTATGTGTGTGTGTGTGTGTATATATATATACATGTATATGTGCTTATGTATCTATACAATATGTCAGGAAGTGTGAGATATACTTACAATACACCTACAACACTGGTAAATATGTGTTACTTGTGAATTGCCGTAAAAAATGACGGCAAAAAACTTGTAAGGCAGGTAATGCTGGTTGGCACAGACATTTTTTGTGGGGTCCGAGATCCTTCGGCGCTCATTGCGAGCCTCACAGGCTGTTGGTTGTTTTGTTTTGTTTTTTTCTGCTAGGCGCTTTTGCTGTTATCACTTGGTCGGCGCTGATCTGGTTTTTGTGCTTATTGCAAGGCTTTGTGTGCTATGAGCAGCGTTGGCGCTTGTTGTGAGGTGCGCGGTGACTGGCTGTTGTGTTTATTGCAAGTTTTTTTTTGTGTGTGTATATGTAGTTTTGGATGCTAATTAAATAAGTAATAAATTAATAAATGAACATACTTTACCTATTTGGAAGTAATCTATGCATGAAGTGCTGAAGAGCTGACAATCTGTTTTGATGTTCTTGCAGCATACAATGTAGGTTTGCAATGTTGTGGACCTGAGGTGTAAGTGTCAGCAATGTGTGCAGTGTGTAGTGTAAATAGGCTGCGTGCGCGAGGGAAAGCTGTTAGTGTAGGTGTGTACTTTCGCTGTTCTGTAAGTTAGTGTTGTAAAATGGCTGCGAGTGTGTATGTGGTAGGCGGGTTTGTATGACTTAGTGTCCTTGCTAATGGTGTATGTTGTAGGTCGTACAGGATTTTGTAAAAGCTGTATTTGCTTTGTGATATTTAGCGGTTTTAGGGGTCGTGTAACCTCATTTTTGTTTTTTTCGGCGGACATTTTTTCTCTCACTTAGGAGATTTTCGAATGGCTAAACTTTGTAAATTTGACCGAATTCAAGGTTTAGGCTGTGTTGCCAAGGTCCTGGGTGTCCCCCCATGGTGGTGGCTAAGGTTTTTATTTTATTTTTGGGTGTTTTTTTTTGTTTTTGGCGCTGTGCGCGGGTTGTCCATTAAGGTTGTATTTTTGCGAGTCCGTAATGGATTTTTGTGTAAGTCCAGCGGGTCGTAATTGTTTTTGTGTAAGTCCGCAATTTATTTTTTTCTAAGTCCTGCGGCTGGTATATTTTTGTGTAAGTCCGTAGTTAGTCATTGCGTGTTTATGTTTTTGTTTTTTCCAAGTGCCGCTTGTGTGGTGGGTTGTAACCGGTTGTGAGGCGCTGTAGAGCCTCCACCTCCGCAAATTTGGCCCCTTGCTTCGGACCGCAAATGCCGCAGGCTCATTGCAGCCGATGTGCGAGCCTCCACCTCCGCAAATGCGGCCTGAAAGTCGATCGGGGTCGTAGGGATGAGCGCCTACGGTGCTCATCTCCACCAGCGCAAGGAGCGCCTTTGGCAACAACCCGCATGCTTACAACTATATATGTGATACCCCTTCAAATGTTCGTATGTACTATCCTTGATAACCTAGACAGAAATACATCTCTGTGTTTCATTCTTTATTTTTTCTCTCCCCTTTCCCTATGTTCTGTACCTTTTAGTAACTCCTTTTGTGGAAGTCAGTGTATGATTTCATATGTACATATTATAGTGGTATTAGGGTTTTCTTTATTTTATTTATTCATGCACAGTCATAATCCTGTCATGACAAATACCTCCAACAAACAGTAACATTGTGGTAGATGAGCATAATTTCATAGTTATTACCAAATGTTAGGTCTTCAAATAATAATATTACAGGTGTATATATAGGTGTCATGGGTTTCAAATGCTTGGTAAGGAACAGGCTGTGATTATCAGAAGAAAATGTGTTATATAGAAAAGTTCAGTGTACTTAAAAAGTTAAATGCAGGAGAGTAAAATCCAGCTTTGCACAGGAAGCTTACATAACCAAGTACACTGAGGAAAGGCAACTAAGTACAGAGTTTGACCTTTCTGGTCGAGACCAAGGGAAGTACTTGCTTCTGGATGGCATAACATGGTTGGGCGGGGTCTAAGCTCACAGCTGAATCATATGACAAGGATATATATATATATATAGAGAGAGAGAGAGAGAGACTACATATCCCAAGCTGCTTTGCAACACAGGAACCCCAGAGTATCATACAAATGTATCAGCTAGCCTCAGCTTTCTCCTGACTGGCCAAAATGAATTAGGAATTTTATACTAATCTTAGCAGGTATTTTTAGGGGTGTCCACTAACAAAAGCTGCAGCTTGGAAACTGGAAAGATTTAGCAAACATCAGGGTGAGTTTGACAAAAAAAAAAAATTATGCAAAAAAAAAATTTGCGTACACTTCTGATTCTCCTCTATCAGATGCATTCGTAATCCAGGAAATTTAGATATGCCTTTAGGTCTCTTTCTTGATTGTGTAGAAATGTAATATCAATAACCTGCCTCACATCAGTTTGTCTGCACCTGGTGTCATTTTTATAGGATCTGACTAACTAATTACAATGAATAAGAACAAAAGGAAAATGAAGAAGATGGCTGAGAGGTTCTTGTCTCACGCCCTGGAGATCATCTACCTGCTGACTGGAGAGGTGAGATCTGCTGGACAATGTCATTATATTGCCAGAACAGATATGTCTCACAATAACTGCCTGATATTTATGTCTGACATGTCTCTGTCTAATCCTATAGGAATACACCATTGTGAAGAAGAATTCCCCCCACAGTCACCATCTGACTGGAGAGGTGAGCAATACTAGACCATGTGACATTATACCAGATTCAGGACACAACGACTACCTATACTGACCAAGCTTTATCTGGACCTGTGTGTATTTTCCTATCGTCTGTCTCTCTGTCAGTTTCTCTGCATCTTTAAGCACCGCAAGAAATAGGCCCATATCTTGGTAACCCTATAACCCTTAGAGAGATCAGAACTGTTTTTTGCATATACATGAATAACCGATGAGAGACGCACACCTGAGAATGGGCAGCTGCTAAATAGGGATAAAGGGTAACCCAGACATGGGCCCCATGTTCATTGTGTCTAGGGAGATCAGTAGCTTCCCGCTGATGAAGGACCTCTGTCTTGGTGTTGGTGTTTCTCCCGTACAGCGGAGACCTGCCTGGCATTTCTGTTCTGCCCTGCCTTTGGTGGGTACAGACTGAAATGCTTCAGGAACATTTCTACACTGTGATGGCATGAGTGAGCAAAAGAAAGAGGCTGCATGCTGAGTGGAGACCATGCAACCGTGTCGGTTACTTGGCTGCTGCCAATGGCCCCATATCAATCTCACACTTTATGTTTGATTCTTTGTATCTGCTCCGTAACATTTTCCTTTGCTCTCTCTATTAGTAAAAGACTCTGACATAATCTGTGTCAACACTGAATGGGATTGTTTGTGTTCCAGGTCCCTATAAAGTGTGATGATGTTGCCGTCTATTTCTCTATGGAGGAGTGGGAGTATATAGAAGGACACAAGGAGCTTTATAAGGAATTCATGATGGAGAATCACAACATTTCAGTCCAAAAGAGCTCAAGTAATAATATATCTTCTCAAATATTTTCAATTGTGCACAACTAGAGAAAAGACAGATCCAAATACAATCCAAGGAGTCAAAGAACCAGAAATTAGGAGAGTCAATGAACAAAGCCAAGGGTAAAGAGCCAAACCTCAGGGAAGTCTATGAGACAGAGAAAATGTCACAACAAGTGTAAGAAACAGAATTAGGGAATGCTAAGTTGAAGTACAAAGCAAAACAACTGAGCACTGTTACTGGAACACTAAATAGGTGTGTAAAGCATCAATATATACACTGGGCTGGCATGCATATTAGTGATGCCTGGCATTAGAAAATACTTGTAGTGCCAAGTGAAATAGACGCAGCTGTCGGATCCTGTTTGGGCAGCGTATGCCCTAAGACATGGCAGTAGTCCACTCAGTGATGCTGCATAAAGAAAGAGGATGTAAGAGCCAGAAAGTGACCTAGCACAATGATGATATAGGAATTGGTGATAACAAATAATGTATTACACTAAGGGCTTGATCACAAAATCGGCCCAAACCAGAGATTGGACACAAATTTTCCCTAAACTATCTTAACAACATTGAGCCAGATCCATCATCTAGTAAGAGATCCCATAGTGACTACTGTATAGCTAAATGCCCGGGTAGGAAATTATCAGCATTAGTTCGGACAGCTGAACTTCGCTTCACTAACATTTACCAAAGATTTCCCAGTAGCTATAAATATATATAATATAAAAGGTGTAGCAAACAGTATTAGGGAATTCTAAGTTTGAGCATCAAGCAAAACAACTAAGCACAAAGCATGCCACATGTTATAGTGTGCATTGTGCATTAATTGGTACACTGGGGCTGGCATGCATACCACTGATGCCTGGCATCAGAAAACACTTGTAAATAATAAATATATATAATAAAGAAGAAAAAAGGAGAAAGCGAAGTGTCAGGGCTCTGTCCCAATTATAGTAACCAGTGAGCTTATTTTAAGTAAAACTTACCTTGTATTAGCACTTAATTAAGAATAGACCAAGACAATAAAATAAAATGGAAAAATTACATTATTTTTTGTGAGTACTTTAATTGAATGATGTATTTGAAAAATCTCAGCTCAAGCTTTGGTTTATTCTTAATTAAGCACTAATAAAAGTTAAATTGTACTTAAAATAAGTTCACTGATTACTATAATTGGGACAGAGCCCTGAAATGTATGCATTCTCCTTTTTTCTTCTCTATGCCGTACATATTACACATGGAGCTTAGCCGTATATGGATACATACTTATAAGTAATATGTTCACATTATCCTCAAAAAATGTATTGTGTTGAATATGTTCACATTAAAACATGTATTTCATTAAATAAATACTTAAAAACAATTTACACCTTTTTACTTTTACAGAACTCAGTGATGAAAATATAGGAACTGCATCAAAAAGGGAGGAAAAGTTAGATGAAGATGATATCCAGCAAGTGATAATTCCTTCACATGCATGTGCAGGTAGGTAATCTGTGAGAAAGAAAAAGTAAAGTTATCCATATGTGTGGTACAGAGCCTTTATATGAAATGTTTCTTTGTCAACATACTTAGTTTATAAATTAAGGAAAACAGATACATAGTAATTGAGGTTGAATAATTTTAGTCCATCAAGTTCAACCTTTTTAGATCTCCTTTGATCCTTATAATATGTGGATTAAATGTTAATTGATCCAAAAGAAGCACATAGAAAATACCCCACTGAAACATTTCTAATTGTGTCATATGGGAAGAAAAAGGAATATTCCTTCCTGAGCCCAGCAACTGGCAATTGGAATCCTCTCTGGATCAATACTCCTTCTCTACTTATCCAGGATTACCCTGAATGCCTTTTTTATTCAAAAATATATATAACCATATTTAAAAGTTATCTATCGAAACCACTGTAACAACCTCCTTTGGTAGAGAATTCCACACTTTAACCACCTTTACTGTGAAGAACCCTTTTCTTTCTTTAAGGTGGAGTCTTTTTCCTTCCAACCTTAAAGGATTCCCAATTGTGAGTTGAAAATCTTTTGGCACAAAAAGTTTACTTGACAAAGCTTTATACTGACCCTGGATATATTTTTTATATAAGGTAATCATATCCCCTCTTAGACACCTTATTTTAGAGAAAATAAGTTTAATTTGTTTAGTCGTTCGTCAGAACTTAGCCCCTCCATTCCCCTTTTTCCAGCTGAAAATTTTCTTTTTTAAGAAGTGGTGCGCATAATTGTACTCCATATTCCAAAATAGTGGCATACTAGTGACCCAATTATATTTGCTTCCCTTGCTTCTATACCATTTTTAATGCTAATATTTTGCTTGCCTTTGCAGCTGCTGCTTGGCATTGAGCACTCTTACACTCCCAAATACCTTTCTATCTCTGATACCCCTAGATTTTGCTCCATTAAGATTATAAGTTGCATCATTATTTTTCCCTCCCAAATGCATAACTTTGCATTTAGTTGTATTAAATCTCATCTGCCAATTAGTTGCCAATTTCTTTAATTTATGCAAATCCCTGAAAAGTACATGCTTTTCTGATTGAATTCCCTTGCACAACTTAGTGTCATCGGCAAAAATGGAGACAATACTTTCCAGTCCTACTTCCAAGTCATTAATAAATCTGTTAAAAAGGAGAGGACCTAATAGTGAACAGTGAGGAACTCCACTTACCACATGTGATGACCTACTTCTTCAGCTGGGCTTGATAACAACCTTGTTCAAACCTATCTAGTAGGACCATCTGGTTCTTTGTGAATCCCTGGAACAGAACCAACCCAGCTTACAGCCACCAAAGGGCCCAGAAATCCTCAGGAACCAAATAGCCACCCAGCAGATGTTACCGATTTTATAATAGTCTAAAGCAGGTTCCGCAGCAATAACCTCAGTAATAAAGATTATTATATACCTCAGAATTGCACACTTCAATTATATATGTTTAAACTGACAACAACCTCTATTGATGTGGTACAGTATTTTTGCACCCCTAGTCCAAGCACTTGCACTTAGCAGGGGTCTCATGCCTGTATGTCCAGAAAGGGGGAAAAATATCACACATTAATGTTATGAGTTGGCATATCCAGAAAGCCTTCCCCACATAGAGGTTAATATTGTAAACACTATCTCCTTTCCCATAAACAGGTAACCCCACAACAGTGACCCACCCTGGTAATACTCTCTATTAAAATCCCTGAAAAAATGCAACATTTCAAAACCAAACATGCCTGGGTACCACATTAGACACCACATTAGTCCAGTTTGAGTATGTTCCATTTACATCCACCCTTTGCTTCCTGTCTTCCTGCCAGCTCTCAATCCATGAGCAAATATTGACTGCAGTTCCTGTATCCCTTAGTTTGCACAATAGTCTCCCATGTGGCACTGTATGAAAAGCCTTTGCAAAATCCAAAAAGACTACATCCACTGAGTTGCCTTGATCCAGGTTCCTACTAACCTTCTCATAGAAACTAATTTGATTTGTTTGACATGACTTATCCCTCATAAATCCATGTTGACTCCTACTTATAATCTTGTTCCAATAGGCATATTCTTGTATACTATCCCTTATTAACCCTTCTAAAAGCTTCCCCACTTCAGAAGTGAGGCTCACTGGTCTATAATTCCCAGGATTTGCTCTGGTAAATGCACTCACAGGGACGTCATTATGTTGTGACCATTAGTTGCCCCTACTTATTAGTTATATTGTAGAGAACAGAGGTTTGGAATTTTGTCGCGTGGGTACACAATTTTGGGAAGGGGTTTGGATTATGTGGAGAAATTACTGAGATTCTGGGTGGCATTTAATATCCTGAAGGAGCCAAAGTGATACAGTAGTGGTTCCAAATATGGTATAATTCAAATACATAGATAAGTACTTATCAATTACATATTCCTACAGTGAAAAAACTTCTGGATCGCTACATTGTTGTTGTGAAGGGGCTGGGGTACTTTAATAAGCTAAACCATGTAGGGTCACCCCTGATGGGCAGGTCATAGCAGAGAGATCAGACAAATAGTGGTCCGCTGAAAAAGGTACTGGGAACCCACTCCAGTATCTTTTCTAATAATACCATAGGGATAAGCAAAACCAGAAACACAGATATGCCTGGCGTGCTGCGTCCATAAGTTCAGCGAGAGTCGGACACTACTGAAGGACTGAACGACCGCAGCAGTGAAAAAAACATTGAAGCTTACTATTTTTATATGTCTTTCCTTATGATTCCCTCACAAAGTATTTTTTTTTATATTTATTGAGGAATCATTAAATACTGATAAGCCCATGAAGCATTGTGTTTTTTTTTTGTTTTTTACACAAAGAAACAAGACTTGCCCAAAATCCAGGGGGCTTTACAGAAAATAATGAAGAAGCTTATCAAACATTAAATGCAATGAGCTCTCCTTAACAAAACTTTTCAACCTTCCTTTGTTGTTAGATTACAAAGTCTGACTGCTACCTATGTTATGTCCTAGTATGAATTTTTTTTTTTTTATATATATATATGTATGTACAGTGCCTTGCAAAAGTATTCACCCCCTTGACTTTTTACCTATTTTGTTACATTACAGCCTTAAATTCAATGTTTTGTTAATCTGAATTTTATGTGATGGATCAGAACACAATAGTCTAAGTTGGTGAAGTGAAATGAGAAAAATATATACATAAAACAATTTTTTAGAAATAGAAAACAGAAAATTGGCATGTGCGTATGTATTCACCCCCTTTGTTATGAAGCCCATAAAAAGCTCTGGTGCAACCAATTACCTTCAGAAGTCACATAATTAGTGAAACGATGTACACCTGTGTGCTATCTAAGTGTCACATGATCTGTCATTACATATACACACCTTTTTTGAAAGGCCCCAGAGGCTGCTACACCTAAGCATGAGGCACCACTAACCAAACACTGTCAACAACTGGCAGATGATCTATACTCTCAACAAACATTTTTATATAGAGCATGATTTTCTATACATAGCTTGTGTCCTAAAATGTCTAATAATTGATATAATAGATAAACACAACTTACTCTTTGTTAAATAAATCCTTCCAAATACAGAATTCAGTGATGACAACGTGGACACTGCTAGCGAAGAAGTGGAGTATGAGAGAGATGAAACTAATGAGAGAGCTGAACATGATGATCCAGTATCTCATTCAGACCTCCGTGAAGGTGAGTGACATGAACTTATTGAAATAGACTTCTTGAAGTGTTCTATTACCACATTAGATTAATAATACAAAATGGTTGACACATATTTCAGTTGGCTATAGTCTAAATATTTATTCTGTATCGTCCATGCTGGTACAATCTCATGGACAGCAACTTGGAGTCATATAAAATACTTGTACGGGTCTGGTTCCTGTTTTCTTCTCTGTTTATTTGTCTTAATTAGGAGTGGTTGACGTTTTTTTCAAATCGTACTGTTTCTTTTATATTTTGGTATTGAGAGCACTTCACACCTAACATCTTTCAAGAAACAGAGGGACATAGAGCTGTGTGGATCTGTGGATTGCAACAACCATGTCCTTTCAATGTCAACTAGTTAAAGTAACGAAAATAGTTTCCCCTTGATTGGTAGATGCAGATAATATATAACATTGGACGCTTCCCCCTCCCATAGGCTCAGTAGGGATTGCCCTTCTCTGTAGCCACCCCCTCATTCCTTGAGAGTCTGTTAAAATGAATAGTTTTCTGAATATTTTTTTTACACAGTTTCTCCTATTGTTTGTTTGCTGCATAATTCAACCATGTGATTTTTTTTCATCAAATTTACAGTGGTCCCTTTTACATATGTATTGTGTTCAGGCTGATATAAATATTACAAATTGTTATTATATGTTTATAATAATTTATTTGGATGCATTTCTTTCATTTAGATGGATCCTTTCACAGTAAAATGGTAGCAGAATCCCAATCTGACTCTTCATCAGATGTGAGAGTGGAAGAAAATACCAGTATATCCAATATGGATCATGGGGAAGACTCTGAAACGCACAAAAATAAAACATCTACCTCAGCTTCAATGTTTGACCAACAAACTACATCATCTCAAAATAAAGAATCTGTCAAAAATGCATTATGTGGACCTGATGGTATTAAGGAAGAGGTAGAGGAGAGGGAAGAGACAGAAGAGCTATATGTTTGCCATAAATGTGGGAAAGGCTTCTCTCGAAATCTAAATGCAGAAGATGAACCCTCAGTTTGCTCTGCTTGTCAAGAGCTCATCAATTATGCGTCCCAACAAATCGTACACCGTCGAGCACCTGCTGGAGAAAAGCCAAGGATTGTTTGCCCGGATTGCGGGAAATGCTTCACTAAAATTTCAGGACTGGTTACACACTACAGAATCCACACAGGAGAGAAGCTTTATCTTTGTCCGAAATGTGGGAATGGATTCTCTAGCAAATTGGCTCTGGATGAGCACCACTGCACCAACCCAGGTGAGAGGCCATATGTTTGCCCGCAGTGTGGAAAAGGTTTCACCACTACATCAAGTCTAGTTATGCACAACAGAACCCATACAGGAGAAAAACCACACGTTTGCCAGAAATGCGGGAAAGGTTTTTCTAGAATGTCAACTCTAGTTATTCATGACCGAACCCACACAGGGGAAAAGCCATATGTTTGCCCTGAATGCGGGAAAGAATTTACTTTTAAATCTGTTCTGACTGCACATCAGAGAATCCATACAGGAGAAAAGCCATTTGTTTGTCCAAAATGTGGGAAGGGCTTTGCTACAGCATCAAATATGGATAAACACCACAGAACTCATACCGGAGAAAGACCTTACGTTTGCCAACAGTGTGGGAAAAGCTTTGTTGAACGGTCCACTCTGGTTAAACACTTCAGAACTCATACTGGCGAGAAGCCACATGGTTGCCAGGAATGTGGAAAGTGCTTCAGTACACGTTCAGATCTAACTGTGCATCTTAGAAAACATACCTGAGAGAAGAAGGAAATGATTTAGTACAAGTTCATGTCTTATTATAAACCACAGAACACTTGTCTGGTGTCAGTCATGGTTGCCCATAAAGTACCACTATAATACCTTGTAACGAGGAGGTGGTTATTTAAATTATGCATTGATCATTAATACAATTCCTGTTTAACGATTTATAATAGCAGTCTATACAATAAATTGTATGTACTAAAATACAAGCTGATTAAGAACAATTAATACTTCCTTTCAGGATACAAAATAACTAATGTCTATAGTAAATAAGCACTTCATTTAACACAGTAGCTCAACAATAAATTACTCTTATGTTATTATCTCTCTCTCTCCCTCTCACTTCGTCCCTCTCTTTCGCCCTACCCCTATCCTTCCTCCTTTGTTTGTTTTTCCTGTTATGTTATCTGTTGGCTGAATCGGACATTAAATATGTTACAGACAACACTGTTTTAAATGTTTTAAAGTTATTTTCCATATGAAGATTAACCATTCTGACCATTATATCTGAAGGTAATAGATCCATCAGATCTCACACTTATGTAGACCAATAAAACAATAACTGTATTTGTCAGTATATTACTGTGTTTGCATTGCTCACTTGTGTCTGACTCTCCATGACCTTTTGGACCACAACACACTCTGTTGTTCGACTTGGTATTGATAGCAGAGATACTGGAGTGAGTCGCCAGTTCCTTCTCCAGTGGCATACAGCTCCTGGTATTCCTATGTGGTCTCCCATCCCAGTACTGATCAAGCCCAACCCTGTATGGCTTCATGGTGGTGTGACCTCTTGGTTCCTTGACTGGATTCAAACCTAGGTCACAGTGGTGAAAGCCCCAAATCGTAACCACTGTACCACCAGGGAATCTATTTTTAAGATTTCTAGTGAAGGGAATACAATGTTGGTGTGTTAAGGTACATAAGGTGTCCAAAGTAATATTCCAAACAAGCCTCTAGGAGAGCAGTCTTAAGATAAGAAACAAATTAAAGAAAGGGTGACAGGATCACTCCCATATGAGCCGGGCATGGAAGAGCGAGGAGTGCAGCCCTACAATTGCAGGCTTGGCCTTAGAGAGATAGAAAGATTTGTTTTCTTTGTTGCATCAGAAAGAGAGTATTTGATAATGTGTCACACTGTACTTTTTCTTTTTTTCAAATAAAGCTCTTGGAGCACTAATTCTTATTTGGAAGTTTAACTGCTTTTGAGGACTTGGTAATGAGATCTACAGGCTGTATTTCATATTAGCTGGTTAGTGATTGGGAGATGTTGTGTCCCAATCGGGTAGGCCCAAGCGCTAAGGTAGTAATGTCCAGGGAATGTTCTAAAGATGTGTCAATCTCCAGGCTAATTTGCCTTACTACAGTTGTGAATTCCTTAGTCTTCTGATGTGCAGCTATTCCCCTAGACACTGTTCACACTGGTGTCTTAAAAGTAAACAAGGAATTAGACAGGGGTGGGGTGGGGGAATTCCAAATAGTGCACGATCTTTACTTATGGGTGCTCCACAGGCCTCAAACTAGAGTACCTTGTGTAGTATTGTGTGTCTATGACACGTGTGGACTGAAGTCTGTGCTTCTTGTGACAAAATAAGAGTTCTCACGGTGATGATTTAAAAAAATGTTTCTTTATTAATAAAATTAAAATCCAGATTGATACAATCAGTTGATAAGTGCAATAAAAAGGGTATCAAACACGTTTTGCTGCTGATAGTCTACAACTTCCTCATTGATTTTAACCTCTATGTGGTCAAAGACCAGCTCTCACCAATGTTGAGAGGTCCTAGAATTTACACTGTTACACAGGCTGTACACTTACTACTTTACATTGTAGCAGAGTGTCATTTCTTCAGTGTTGTCACATGAAAAGATATAATAAAATATTTACAAAAATGTGAGGGGGGTACTAACTTTTGTGAGATACTGTAGCTAAGTTACAGGGATCCAAGGATCCTACATCCACCTGGATTACTGAAATCTTTATTCTAGATGCCATGTTGATTGAAAGATTATTAGAGTCCCAATAATATAATTATTCCTACTGCAACAGAGTGTTCAACTGCTCGTGGCAAATGGATATATCCCAACTATAGACAACAGTTGTCATGGGAAGATTTGCCAGATATGGCAAATTTTTTATGTAGAAATTAAGGGGGAAAAGTCAATTCATCTTAATTAAAATGGTCCCCTGCAAAAGGACGATTCGTTGAAGATTTCAGGGACCTGTTAATTGGTTTTAATTTCTGGAAGCTACTGGAAGACTGTTCATGGCTCATTAGTGAATAAGGAAGTTCATTATATCAAAAACAGGAAATGGACATATAACAATAAACTTTTATAAAACCAATTATTTTAAAGACTCCTTATCTATAGGGAGGGTGAAGCTTTCCTCAGTATGCAATGGAAGTCACATGAGCAGTCAGTCCAGATACAGATCAATATGGAGGTCTGAAGTTTGTCATCTAGTGGAGGAGCAGGAACAATCTAGATTAGCATATTCTCTAAAATGCACCTTTGCATGAGAACTGCTACAATTCACTGCTGCTCGACAAAGCAGAAAAGCAAGGCAAAAATCTCCATTAATTTATTTATCAGGGCTAAAAGGATTACAAGTTACTCCATAGGACTTTTACATCAAAAGCCTATGCTAATAAGATTTTACGGATCACTCACAAATCAGGGCAGTGCCGTAACTACAACGAAATGAAGAAATTATTACGGGTACCAAAGACCATGAACAATTGGTTTTAACACCATTGCGGAGTGCTGCAGCACTTTTTAAAGGGACTGGGAACCACTCAAAAACAATAGAAAATCATCATCACAAATTAAGGATTTACATTGCTATTAGCACATATGTGCAATCTAAAACTATTTCATTATCAGGAAATATTATCTGCTCACAGCTGGATAAATCTCTTAATGAGGCAGCACAATCATGGTGGTATATAATCATAGGCACTATGAGACCTGAAATAGAGGACTGGCTGACAACGATGCTGGATAAATGGGGTAGGTGAACGCTACTGATAGATCAATAGATAGGACAGGACAGGCATTGGATCTTCACATGGAGCATTTAAGGAACAGATTGTTATAGGCACAGGGATATGGCCATATAGGGACAGATCATGATAAGGGGGTATACACCAATGTGAGTAAAATGTTCATGAAGGCCTACAAATACCAAAGGAGGCTATGAAGAGGCACATGCAGCACCAAAATCGTATTTCCATCAATGGGAATCATGGCTACACCTGTCCTGGAAAGTCCCACAACATTGCTGATGTGTAAGTGGCAACATGTATAACAATAACGAGCATGTGAGAATTAGTGATAGTCTTAATGTATCAGTTAATCATTATTTACACATCAGATGGTTAACAACCCCTTAGTGGAATGGTGAGGGCCATTAGTGTCACAATGTATATGTATCAAAGTATTAACTCACAATAATCAATAATGATCTTGCTCACCCATGCTTTAGAAAAAGTGTGTGAACATATATTGAATATATTAAGACACGTGATCACTTGTAAAAAAAAATCTTGTGTCGCTTGAATGTAATGGAATGCCTAAACAGCATGATAACCAAATAATGAAACAAAATAATGAAGTCAGTGTTATGTATGTTGATGTCACAATCAGTTAACATGAGAAACACGCAGAAACATGGATAACAGTATAACAATATCATAGATTATTATATACACAGAGCACAGTCGGTCTGGTGTGGATGGTTCTGTAAGGACAAGGCTGGAATAAATGGCAAAACCTAAATGGGTCAATGTAATACTGTATAATAATAATGATGCATAGCATCTGCTAGGGTCACATGTGGTCATTACACCACAGAGTAACATTTGGTCATTACATAACAGTAACGAGAATCAGATGAAAAAAAGCTAATCGTTTAACACCCCATCTAATAGAAATAACCAGTAACACACATAGCACATACATCATGTCTCATCTGCTCCATTACATAGAAGATGAATATCATAGATTATGTAATCCAATTCATTATCCACATACAGTGTGTTCAGAAAATCAAATAAGGAAAATAAAGGTGGTTCTAAGCTAAAAAAGGCAGAGGAGGAAATAGGCAAGAATGAACCACACTGTGGGTGTGAGGGGGGGGGGGCTCTGGGTGGAGGAGGCTGTGCTGGGAACCAGAGCACGCTGGGCAACATCTATGCTGATCTTGGTACATGTTGTGGTGCCTCCTTGCCTCCCTATTGAGCCTCCTGAGGTTGTGGCCCACCAAGTCCTGGTGGGAAAAGATGCTGGCCGGGATCCCCTGCATGGTGTCTCTACAGTCTCTCATTAGGACCAGCATCTCCTGCATAGTGGGCTCCAACAATGGGCCTTGAGACGGAGGTCCGACTTGGCCAGGCATGGCTGAGGGACAAGTTGATGGCCAAGTGTGAATTTATTGCGAGAATGTGATGTAATTCTTTCATTCTTTATTCTTGTGATGCTTTGCATGAGATATCGCAAGAAGGTATTATAGCTTGAGACTTGCTTAATAAAGAATGCAAGAAGGTGTATTCTCGTGATGTCTGTGCAAGTTCTCTCGAGAGGTGGGACAATTACGTCCAGGCCGTAAATTGGGCGGGCTATTTAAACCCTCATAACGCCACTAATCCATTGATAGCCTTTGAGAAAGTCTGCCTACCCGCCCCCCGAGAACAACCACTCCTAGTCCTCCGCCACCCACCCTCCCTACGTCTCCTTTCCTCCCCTCCACTTCCTCCCTACTTCCCCCACCATCCCTCCCTCCTCTACCTTCCTCCTCCCTTTCACTTCCTCCCTCCCTTCCTCTACCTCCCTCTCTCTCTTCCCCCCACTTCCTCCTTCCCTCTCCCTCCCTCTCTCCCCTTTACTCTCTCTCTCCTCCTCCTCTCCTCCCCACCTCTCCCCTCAGCACTCCTCCCTCTGTAACGGAGTTGGAACACAAATCCAATATCGCCGCTGGTCTACGGTAAAATATCCAAGAAGCACTACAGTCTCACCATCCCCAACCTCCCATATTGGACGACACTCAATTGGGAGTCAAATAATACTGTCTTTATTTTGTTGTGCAGAAATATATATACATATATCCATAGTTGGCCACACAATACACATAGAGAGAACAATAGGTGTGGTCACACCTCCCTGATGCTACCTGGCTACTTTGATACAATCAGACATTGATTAGATCATCCTTCCCTTTGTTCTTATGTCTCACAATGAAAACACGTTATACAATAGACTTCTTTATCTTATGAGGAGTCTCTGTAATAGGATGATCTATTAGCCAAGGTCTGCAATAGTCTGGGCTAATATTCTGCAGAGCATAAACCAACATACATACAGTATAACAGTAGGATCATATTTTAACCATAACCATAAAACAGGGTAAAACAGTGATGGGTTCCCGTTACACCCTCCATCTCTATCACAAAATTAAAATAAGGCTAAATCAAATAAAATGTATGTGTATATATTTATGATGTTAAAAAAGTATGTTCTATGTGTATTTTTTTACAGTTGGTAAAGGTCGTGCCTTTTGTGTTCAATATCTCAGCACCCAGCAAACATTTCATATCATGACATCATTCCTGAAGCGGCAGGCACAATCAGATCCCTTTAGCTAGGATACAGAAGAACACATGCACCTTTGCTTAGTGCAAACAGATTCCTCTTTGTGATATTTATCTGTGAAAAGAAAAATAATAATCACCAAAAATACTTCCTCCACATGCCCACCTCATGAGTTAATACAGCTACCAACCCCCTCCTTCATTCCTTCCTCTGAGATATATCTGATCTGGTGTTTTCTATTCGCATTAAGTAAGGCAATAAAGTAACCTCAAATGTTCTGACTATCTTTGATCATTTAAGAGATACTAGAATGTAATGTAACATCTGGGGCCATATACACATTCAAATTCCTGCAGAGTTAACTCTTAGTTGTAACACTACAAACATGTTGAAGAAGTGTAGCTATTAGTTACCGGTAACATAACACTACTAAAGTGCACATAGCACAATATAGCAACCCGAATATTAATTATTGCTGCCCTACACAGGTTATTATAGTCATAACAAAATAGTCCTTCAGTTCAGGGTGGTGACAGTTTGATCTTGGCCCACACAGGCTGTTGCATTGTGGTTCAGGAGAGTCTCAAAATAAGTCAAGACATTACGCCAACCTATTTTGGGGGTTGGTTGAAGGCTGCTTACATTTTTCGAGACTGTTTAAGATAAGAAATTAAGTATTATTTTTGTTATATTGACATTCTCATTTTGATATGATTGGGAAACCATATTTTCACAAATAAATAAGGGGCAACAAAAACTCTTCATTTTAAAAGGGCAAATTTTAATTGTCTAAGAGCAGCAATACAATGTATAGACTGGGGCAAATAAACTTACAAGTAAAAATACAAAACATAAAGAAGTAAGAAATATTGTAACCTTAAAATGTGAAAAAAAAAGGAAAAGACAGATGAGAAAATATATATTTTTTATTCTGTATAAACAAGGAAGGTACCAGTGGTTGGGACACTGCAACAAAATGGGCTACACTACATTCATAACATAATTCATTAAAAGACCACCACACAATGGAAAAAAAGCATTTTTGTTTGAAAGCCTGTTTATGACTAAGATCATAATTAAGCAGTAAAAAGTCATACATCTAGTTCTTACATTAGATATAAGTACATTATGATGCTCCTGTAGGGCCCTGGAGGCATCCATGGTACATTGGTGAAGTTGTGTGTGTGAGAGTGTGATTACATCTCTGGAGAGCTATTATGAATGATGCAAGGGATCTGCTCTGGGCCAGTGAGGGGGAATGGGCTTTGTGTCTATTTAAGTCTTTATCTAATTACCTTTTCAAATGCTCTGTCCCCTTCTTCTCCACTGTCAGCCAATCCACACAACCTCGTTATCCGCTCTAAAAAACTGATCTAACAAACACAAAATGGAATCCTGGACTTATAAACAAAGTATTTAAATATTTATATTTTAGCAAATGCTTTATCCCCTATTAAACATGTGTCTTTTTTTTCTTGAAGTTTACTGCAGGAAGAAACCCAAAAGAGGCTTGAAAAACATGAATGTTAGTGAAGATCCATGTCCTGATGGAATACATTGAAGGGTAATGAGTCAACTGGGTTCTGTAGCAGCCAAGCAATAAAATCTAAGTTTTCAGGACTCTCCACAGGTTAGGTACCAGGTGACTGATGAAAATCAGATATAAGACCGATATTTAGGGAACAGGGACTACCAGATGTGCAAGCCGGATTCCACAGAGGAAGAGGCACAAGATATCAAATTGCTAATGTCCACTGGATAATAGAGAAAGCAAGAGAGTTCCAAAAAAATATTTACTTCTGCTTCATAGACTATTCTAAAGCCTTTGACTGTGTGGATCACAACACAATGTGGTATGTCCTTAGAGAGATGGCAGTACCAGGTCATCTCATCCTCCTCCTAAAGAATTTGTATATCGACCAAGAAGTCACGGTCAGAACCGAACATGGGACAACAGAATGGTTCAAGATCGGAAAAGGAGTGCGACAAGGTTGTATATCGTCACCTTATTTATTCAACTTATATGCAGAGTACATCATGCGTAAGGCTGGACTGGATAAATCCAAATCCGGAATCAGTATTGCTGGAAGGAATATCAACAACCTCAGATACGCCGATGATACTAATCTGATGGCTGAAAGTGAGGAGGAACAAAAGGACTTATTGATAAGGGTAAAAGACGAGAAGGCAAAAGTTGGCCTGCTGCTCAACGTTCAAATAGATGGGGAAGAAGTGGAAGAAGTTACAGATTTTATTGTCCTTGCATCCAAGATCTCTGCAGATGGTGACTGTAGTAATGAAATTAAAATATGTTTGCTTTGGGCCCAATTTGGACATTTCCACTTAGGGGTGTACTCACTTTTGTTGCCAACGGTTTAGACATTAATAATGGCTGTGTGTTGAGTTATTTTGAGGGGACATCAAATTTACACTGTTATACAGGCTGTACACTTACTACTTTACATTGTAGCAGAGTGTCATTTCTTCAGTGTTGTCACATGAAAAGATATAATAAAATATGTACAAAAATGTGAGGAGCGTACTCGCTTTTGTGAGATACTATATATATATATATATATATATATATATATATATATATAGTATATATATGTATATATATAGTAAATAAATAGTACATCTGTGTTCACATTTGAATGTCTAAAGCAAGTTAAAAAACCTACTTCCAGCTCAGAATTCCAAGAAAAACAGTTATTGCACTGCATTCTGGGAGGCTGAGCTGGGACATGCAAATGTGCCCACAAATGCCTCGCTCTTCAATCTATAGCCATTTTCAAACATGGTTTCCTTCAAGCTTATGCCTGAGGTATATATATATGTGTGTATATGCGTATGTGTATATATATATATATATATATATATATATACATATATATATATATATATATATATATATATATACATATATATATATATATATATATATTTATATTTTATATTTATGTGTTTTATATCACTTCTCTTCATATTTATGATAATACATACAGTATTATAAAACAGAGATTAATAGATTAATACAGAAATAAAGAAAAACGATAGTATAGTAAACTAACTAGAGTACTTTGCCCATAACCAACATGACGGATGCTGCGTCAAACGTAATAGGCGTCATGACGTTCCTACGTACAGGAAACCGGAAGTTAGTATACAGCCGCTTTTGATTGTAGGTATTTGGATCTGTGAGTATGTGCTGTACAACAAAAGTGATAATATATCGTGACATCGGTATTGTTTTCTATAGAGCACGGTGCTGGGAGGTTATTATATGTCACTATAGGGGTGTGTATGTATATATCTCTATATATAGGACTCTTACATTGTGAGCTCAGTTGTGATACACTTTGTTCTGGATCATCTAAAATGGGATATGCAACTGTATGTGTGTTTATGCTATATAGTGTGTATAAACTGTATAGAGTGTGGATACCATATAGTGTGTAAATACTGTTCATGTGTACATACTGTTCATGTGTACATACTGTTCATGTGTTCATACTGTATAGTGTGTGTATATACTGTTTAGTGTGTGCATACTGTATAGTGTGTGTATATACTGTTTAGTGTGTGTGTGTGTGTGCATACTGTATAGTGAGTGTATATACTGTTTAGTGTGTGTGTGTGTATACTGTATAGTGTGTGTGTATACTGTTTAGTGTGTGTGTATATACTGTTTAGTGTGTGCATACTGTTTAGTGTGTATATACTGTATAGTGTGTGTATTTACTGTTTAGTGTGTGCATATGATGTTTAGTGTGTGTGCATACTGTATAGTGTGTGTGCATACTGTATATACTGTGTATATAATGTGTGTACACCGTACAGTGTGTATATACTGTATACTGTGTGTGTATATATCGTGTGGATACCATATAGTGTGTATATACTGTATAGTGTGTGTATATACTGTTTAGTGTGGAGCAAGTTTATGTATTGTGTTTATTTACTGGGTCACTGAGGTGTGATATATGGAGGTTTGTATATACTGTATAGTGTGGAACAAGGGTTTGTTTTGTGTTCATCTACTGGATCACTGAGTTGTCATATATGGAGAGGTGTGTGTTTATATACTTTATAGTGGGTTTGTATTGTGTTTATTTACTGGATCACTGAGCTGTGATATATGGAGAGGTGTGTGTGTGTATATACTTTATAGTGGGTTTGTATTGTGTTTATTTACTGGATCACTGAGGTGTGATATATGGAGAGGTGTATATAGTGTGGAGCAAATGTATGTATTGTGTTTTATTTACTGGATCAATGAGCTGTGATATATGGAGAGGTGTGTTTATATACTTTGTAGTGGGTTTGTATTGTGTTTATTTACTGGATCACTGAGCTGTGATATATGGAGAGGTGTGTGTGTGTATATACTTTATAGTGGGTTTGGAATGTGTTTATTTACTGGATCACTGAGGTGTGATATATGGAGAGGTGTATATAGTGTGGAGCAAGTGTATGTATTGTGTTTATTTACTGGATCACTGAGCTCTGATATATGGAGAGGTGTATATAGTGTAGAGCAAGTGTATGTATTGTGTTTATTTACTGTATCACTGAGGTGTGATATATGGAGAGGTGTATATAGTGTGGAGCAAGTGTATGTATTGTGTTTATTTACTGGATCACTGAGCTGTGATATATGGAGAGGTGTGTTTATATACTTTGTAGTGGGTTTGTATTGTGTTTATTTACTGGATCACTGAGCTGTGATATATGGAGAGGTGTGTGTGTGTATATACTTTATAGTGGGTTTGGAATGTGTTTATTTACTGGATCACTGAGGTGTGATATATGGAGAGGTGTATATAGTGTGGAGCAAGTGTATGTATTGTGTTTATTTACTGGTTCACTGAGCTGTGATATATGGAGAGGTGTATATAGTGTAGAGCAAGTGTATGTATTGTGTTTATTTACTGTATCACTGAGGTGTGATATATGGAGAGGTGTATATAGTGTGGAGCAAGTGTATGTATTGTGTTTATTTACTGGATCACTGAGCTGTGATATATGGAGATGTGTATATAGTGTAGAGAAAGTGTATGTATTGTGTTTATTTACTGGATCACTGAGGTGTGATATATGGAGAGGTGTATATAGTGTGGAGCAAGCGTATGTATTGTGTTTATTTACTGTATCACTGAGGTGTGATATATGGAGAGGTGTATATAGTATGGAGCAAGTTTATGTATTGTGTTTATTTACTGGATCACTGAGCTGTGATATATGGAGAGGTGTATATAGTGTAGAGCAAGTGTATGTATTGTGTTTATTTACTGTATCACTGAGGTATGATATATGGAGAGGTGTATATAGTGTGGAGCAAGTGTATGTATTGTGTTTATTTACTGTATCACTGAGGTGTGATATATGGAGAGGTGTATATAGTGTGGAGCAAGTGTATGTATTGTGTTGATTTACTGGATCACTGAGCTGTGATATATGGAGAGGTGTATATAGTGTAGAGCAAGTGTATGTATTGTGTTTATTTACTGGATCACTGAGCTGTGATATATGGAGAGGTGTATATAGTGTGGAGCAAGTGTATGTATTGTGTTTATTTACTGGATCACTGAGCTGTGATATATGGAGATGTGTATATAGTGTGGAGCAAGTGTATGTATTGTGTTTATTTACTGGATCACTGAGGTGTGATATATGGAGAGCATGGTTTGTAATGTGGAAAATGTTTAGGAACCAGATGTAATATATAAGCAGCCAGGACTTCCAAGATATTTTTACCCCTCAGTATTAGCCAAATAACTTTTACTATATTGCTGTTTTGGAGACTGTAAATAATGACTGATGTCCCAGAAAGAAAACTAAGGTGTTGGTATAATGTACTACTATAGTACTATATTACTTTGTCTTTCCCCCCACATTTCACTATTTTGTTATACTTTTGTTTCATTTTTTCTGCCTCCTCTTCAGACAAACAGTAACAATGTGACAGATGAGCATAATTTCATAGTTATTGACCAACCTTTAGGTGCTCAAATAATTACATTTAAGTCGCTTTCTTGATTGTGTAGAAATGTAATATCAATAACCTGCTCACATCAGTTTGTCTGCACCTCAGTTTGGTGTCATTTTTATAGGATCTGATTAAGTACAATGAATAAGAACAAAAGAAAAATGAAGAAGATGGCTGAGAGGTTCTTGTCTCACGCCCTGGAGATCATCTACCTGCTGACTGGAGAGGTGAGATCTGCTGGACAATGTCATTATAATGCCAGAACGGATATGTCTCACAATAACTGCCTGACATTTATGTCTGACATGTCCCTGTCTAATCCTATAGGAATACACCATTGTGAAGAAGAATTCCCCCCACAGTCGCCATCTGACTGGAGAGGTGAGCACTGCTGGACAATGTGACATTATACCAGATTCAGGACACAACGACTGACTATTGACCAAGCTTTATGTGGTCCTGTGTGTACTTTCCTACCTTCTGTCTAAGTTTCTCTGTATCTTTAAGAAAAACATATGAGAGATGCACATCTTTTGATGGACGGCTGCTAAAATAGCCCTGTGGGATGGTGCCCACTCAGTGTGCAGTCTCACTAGGTTTGTTAGTGCGTTACAGAGCAGAAATCTCCTGTAACATATCAGAATTATTATTATTTTTTATTTGTTATAGGCCAACATATTCTGTAGCACATTACAGGGGTTAAGTACAACAAAAAATACAATATTAAGGCAAAAAATTGAAGAGATTTGGATTGGGAAAGGCAGAAACCAGATAAGAATTTGGAAGGACCAGGAGAGAGAACCTTATAGATAATGGAAGTGACAGACAATGAAAAAGAAGAGGAGACAATTCTGTTGCTGTAAGACAGCCATTAAGATTACCTGGGTAGAAGATGTAAGTAGGAGACTGTAAGATTATGAGAAGGAGGCATTGAGAAAAGTGGATCTATCATTACTTAGTGGATATGGTTGTTGGAGTGGTGGCAAACCCAAGACATATGTTTGACCGTCCCAGATTTTATCAGTGAGAAACTACTGGTAACCTTTGGCATAGACTATGGGTGGGACGAAGTTTAATTCCTTTTGATACGTTTATCTATGTATCAAAAATCTGTGATGGAATTAAAACGTTACCTTTAATGAATATTAATTAAAATTGAAAATTAATACATGCATGACATCTAATGCATTTAAAAGCTATGAATATATTTTGTACAGTCAAATAGTGACCAAAGTATGTTGAGACCAGATGTACTATTGGTGAGGGTGCACTAACAAATCCTACTTTTGAGGCTATCATATCTAAATCCATTCACTATATTATCACTTTCACTCCCAAAGTTATTTTTTTAACAGGACCCTTCTATATTTGAGACCAGATTTACTATTGGTGAATGTGTATTATTAGCTCTTCTACTTAGGGTATTATCACCTATAATAGTTGATAGATGTGAGCAAAGCCAGCGAGATGCGTCATGTGGAGACGTTACCCACATGCTGATTGCCGGCACAGTTGCGGCCGTGCGTGGTGGTGAGGGGGAGGTGAGGGGGAGAGAGGGGTGTGAGGGGGAGAGAGGGAGGTGAGGGGGAGAGAGGGAGGTGAGGGGGAGAGAGAGGGAGGTGAGGGGAAGAGAGATAGAGGGAGGTGAGGGGAAGAGAGAGAGAGGGAGGTGAGGGGAAGAGAGAGAGAGGGAGGTGAGGGGGAGAAAGAGAGAGGTGGGTGAGGGGGAGAAAGAGAGAGGTAGGTGAGGGGGAGAGAGAGGGAGGTGAGGGGGAGAGAGAGAGGGAGGTGAGGGGGAGAGAGAGAGGGAGGTGAGGGGGAGAGAGAGAGGGAGGTGAGGGGGAGAGAGGGAGTTGAGGGGGAGAGAGAGATGGAGGTGAGAGAGACAGAGGGAGGGAGAGGGGCAGAGGGACAGGGAGGGAGGCAGATAGAGAGAAAGGGAGAGAAGCTGAGTGAGTGGGAGATGGAGGTAGAGAGGGGAGGCAGAGAGTGGGGGGGAGAGAGAAAGAGAGGATGCACAGAGAGAGACAGGGGGCATCTCTATATCTATTCGCTGTATTAGTGTTCTAGTTCCCACAGTCATTATTTAAAGGGACATATCCCTCTACAATTAGGCATCACAATTTGTCCAAATATGTACCCAGTGGTGTAAGAAGTTTGGGTTATTTATGATTATTCAAAAATTAGCATTAGCTTAGTTTGTTGGGTAGGACTCTGGCTAGCACGGGGTGTGCCAGCAGGGCAGCTTTCCAGGTAAAAGGCACCCACAAAGGTCCTAGCCAGCCTATTACTAGGGGCTCTAGATCACCTTCTGTACATACTTTGGACACTATTTGACTGTACCACATATATTCATAGCTTTTAAATTTATTGGTTGTTTTCCATGTATTAATATTCAATTTTAATTAATACTAGGAAATTGACCGTCAAAAATTACGGGAGTAAAATTGTAAGCCAGGCAATGCTGTTTGCCACACAATGCAAGGCTATGGGTCCTCTGAGGACCTTTGGAGCTCATTGCAAGACTCTTACCCTGTGTCCTTTGTAGGCATTGTGCTTAAGTGTTACTGTCTTGGGTTGTGTTATTGCCTTGGGTTAAGAGTTTAGATTGTGGAAAAATGGCAAATATGGCTAAAATTAACTTGCAACCTCACTCGCAGGCTCCCTGGCTCTCCCACTGTGGTGCGTGTAAGTTAATTTGAGGCATATTTGTTGTTTTTTTTCGGCTAAGTCCCGCGGCCATCGCGATGAGCGCCACAGGCTTTTGGTGCTCATTGCAGCCTAAGTCCCGTGTTTTTCAACTGCTCGCATCTATTTGCAAGGCTTGCAGTCGAGAGCTATGCAAGGGCCGCAAAGCGTGACAAAGCCGCAAATGTGACCAACGTTCTTGGTCCACAACTATATATGTGATATATGTGATTCATTAAAGGTTAAGTTTTAATTCCATCACAGATTTTTGATGAATGCCCTTTGGCACAGCAAGCAAAATAGGATTAAAGGGTAACCCAGACTAAACCCAGAGGTTTCTCCCGTACAGAGGAGACCTGCCTGGCATTTCTGTGCTGGCCTACCCTTGGTGGGTACAGACTGATATGCTTCAGTACAATTTCACATTGTGATGACATGAGTGAGAATAAATAGTCTGCTCCCTGAGTGAATACCATGCAACAGGGTTGGTCCTGCAAGTTCTCCCCTATGACTCTCACTCTTGGTGTTTGATTCTTTGTATCTGCTCAGTAACATTTATCCTTCCTCTGCTCTCTCTATCATTAAAAGACTCTGACATAATCTGTGTCAGCTCTGAATGGGATTGCATGTGTTTCAGGTCCCTATAAAATGTGATGATGTTGCTGTCTATTTCTCTATGGAGGAGTGGGAGTATATAGAAGGACACAAGGAGCAATACAAGGACGTGATGATGAAGAATCTCAAAAATCCAGTCCAGAATAGCTCAGGTAATATTATATTTTAAATTGAGACGTTGGGGCAACTGGAGAAAAGACAGATCCAAATACAATGCAAGGAGTAAAAAAAACAGAAATTAGGAGAGTCAATGCACAAAGCCAAGTGTAAAGAGTCAAACTTCAGTGAAGTCCAAGGGACAGAGACAAATGTCATAACAAGTGTAGCAAATAGAATTAGGGAATTGGAGCACAAAGCAAAACAACTGAGCACTGTTGCTGATCGTTCAAATAGGTGTGTAAAGCATGTCACATGGGTGATAGTATACATAGGGCATCAATTTATACACTGGGCTGGCATCAGAATATACCATATTGGTCCGAATATAAGCCGCACCCGTAAAGGTCAAGGGGAAAAAATAGAAAAAAGATAGTACTCAAATATAAGCCGAACCCGTAAAATTGGAGAGAAAAAGTCTCACAAAGTGATTAGTCATTGCAAGAAACGGGCTTTCTAATTAGCACTGTAGCTTTTTTTGCAGGTTACAGGCTTTACAGGATGTTAGAATCACTAAAACCGTAAATAGCAATTCAATACCGCAGTCTGAAGCACGAAAATCGGCAACCTTAACTCGCAATCGCGCAAATCGGCACTAATTTTGCGTTCACGAATAGAAGCCACACACGTTAACAAGTAAAGTTCGCAAATCGGCAATGATTTTTTTTTACTGTTGCGAATATAAGCCGCACCCGTAACTCGCAAGGTAAAAAATCGGAAAAAAGGTGCGGCTTATATTCGGACCAATACGGTACTTATAGTGCCAAGTGAAATAGACACAGGTGCTGGATCCCTGTGTGCACATCCTATGCTATAAGACATGGTAGTAGTTCACTTGATGATGCTGCATGAAGTATAAGGATTTATGTGGCTTAGTACAATAGTGATATGACAAATAATGAGTACACATAACGTATTACACTAAGGGCTTGATCGTTTAGTAGGGCCTCACAAAACAAACCAAACATTAGACAACCATTTTCCCTAAACTATCTTAACATTGTGCCAAAGAGATATTGCAAGAGATCCCATAGTGATTATTAGGGCAAAATTAAAACTTGAGTGTTAGAACAATAAGTTGCCAAGTAATTGTTATTGAAATATTTGTTCTTTATTATCCATCACATCAAATAATTCTTATAAAGATGTTTGCCACAATATAAATGTGTATCAATGAGGAATCAATTAAAGATATCCTTTTTATATTTCGTATGTATGATGTATCCTCTATAATTCATGGATACCCTGTGATATCTAGTGGTAAGTCCAAATTATTGTTATTGTTGACACCAAACTAGTCTTTAGTCATATTTGTATTATTTATAACCTAGGTTATAATGGGAAAATAAATATTTTATAATAATACAACAGGTGATTGCTTAATCTGATATAGAGGTAATAGATATATTGGAACTATAGTAATAGTGATTGTTTCTATTCTCTTATACAAATGTAGCAGATGATACACATGTAGCAACTATATTGTAACTTGACAAAGTAGATGTATTACTACGTATTTATACATCAGCCATTTCCTGATGCAGATATATCAGGTGTATCAATGTCTAAGAATTATTCTGAAAATTGTTTGTGTAATCTCATAAAGAAGTGATACATAACTGATAATAACTGATACAAAGGGTAACAGATATTTTAGGACTGGATAATTAACATGTGTTGCTAAGTACAGAACAACAAAGTCAGAGGTGCTCATCAGAGAACGAACCAACCTTAATAGGTTAGTTCTATAGCTATGATAAGCCACTCTGAGAGCAACCTCTTTTAGCTCACTTGTGCCCTTCACAGGGAGAAATATCCTGTAGTATATCAGTCTGGTCCCACTCAAAAGAGTGAGCCAGCCCCGAAATACCAGGCAATTCTACCCTGAACAGGAGAAACAGCAAACCCTAGACGCGTTTCGGCCTTTATGGGCCTCGTCAGTGAGGTGCAGCTGAACTCCCTAAGGCGCAGTGAGCAAGGGGTCCACGTCTGGAGTCCCCTATTACCCTTAGGGAGACTAAACCGTAAAGGTAATTTGCATATACAGAACAACAAAGTCAGAGGTGCTCATCAGAGAACGAACCAACCTTAATAGGTTAGTTCTATAGCTATGATAAGCCACTCTGAGAGCAACCTCTTTTAGCTCACTTGTGCCCTTCACAGGGAGAAATATCCTGTAGTATATCAGTCTGGTCCCACTCAAAAGAGTGAGCCAGCCCCGAAATACCAGGCAATTCTACCCTGAACAGGAGAAACAGCAAACCCTAGACGCGTTTCGTCCTTTATGGGCCTTGTCAGTGAGGTGCAGCTGAACTCCCTAAGGCGCAGTGAGCAAGGGGTCCACGTCTGGAGTCCCCTATTACCCTTAGGGAGACTAAACCGTAAAGGTAATTTGCATATACAGAACAACAAAGTCAGAGGTGCTCATCAGAGAACGAACCAACCTTAATAGGTTAGTTCTATAGCTATGATAAGCCACTCTGAGAGCAACCTCTTTTAGCTCACTTGTGCCCTTCACAGGGAGAAATATCCTGTAGTATATCAGTCTGGTCCCACTCAAAAGAGTGAGCCAGCCCCGAAATACCAGGCAATTCTACCCTGAACAGGAGAAACAGCAAACCCTAGACGCGTTTCGGCCTTTATGGGCCTCGTCAGTGAGGTGCAGCTGAACTCCCTAAGGCGCAGTGAGCAAGGGGTCCACGTCTGGAGTCCCCTATTACCCTTAGGGAGACTAAACCGTAAAGGTAATTTGCATATACAGAACAACAAAGTCAGAGGTGCTCATCAGAGAACGAACCAACCTTAATAGGTTAGTTCTATAGCTATGATAAGCCACTCTGAGAGCAACCTCTTTTAGCTCACTTGTGCCCTTCACAGGGAGAAATATCCTGTAGTATATCAGTCTGGTCCACTCAAAAGAGTGAGCCAGCCCCGAAATACCAGGCAATTCTACCCTGAACAGGAGAAACAGCAAACCCTAGACGCGTTTCGTCCTTTATGGGCCTTGTCAGTGAGGTGCAGCTGAACTCCCTAAGGCGCAGTGAGCAAGGGGTCCACGTCTGGAGTCCCCTATTACCCTTAGGTAGACTAAACCGTAAAGGTAATTTGCATATACAGAACAACAAAGTCAGAGGTGCTCATCAGAGAACGAACCAACCTTAATAGGTTAGTTCTATAGCTATGATAAGCCACTCTGAGAGCAGCCTCTTTAGCTCACTTGCGCCCTTCACAGGGAGAAATATCCTGTAGTATATCAGTCTGGTCTCACTCAAAATAGTGATCCAGCCCCGAAATACCAGGCAATTCTACCCTGAACAGGAGAAACAGCAAACCCCAGACGCGTTTCGGCCTTTATGTGTTGCTAAGTACTTGCGCATCAACCTTATACAGAATATAACACATGATTATTTATTCTGACAAAGATATGTGAAAACCAAATTATATATTACCAAGTACTTATAGCAATGCCGTAGCTATGCCACCCTCCAGTTAATTTCCCTGAATGCGATGACTTGAAAGACCACCTACACAGAAAATGTTCTAACTAGCAAGTATGAGCGTCCCGCCTCGTGATGCGTCATATCACAGCAGTGCTTCTTCTCGGTCTACCTGATGCACACGTTTCGCTGCTGCTTCAACATAGGTTGTTGTAATGTTTATTCTGGAATTCATTGTGCTTCCCCAGAGAAGATATTATATTAACAATGAGAGTATAATAGTTATCCACTTAGAGGGGTACTCCTCAACTCCGGTATAAACCTGGTAACAGAGAAGTGTTCTATGTACTAGCTCAGGATTCTCTAACCTTCTATATGTTCAGATAAATATATGTATGTGTATATATAGGTGCACAAAGCATGTCACATGATAATGTGCATTGTGCATTAATTAATTGGTCCACTGACGCCTGGCATCAGAAAATACTTGATAAATTTGATTATTACCATTTTTTTAAACCGAACATGCTTGGTTTGTTTATCGCTAGTCTTTGTAGTTTTGAGTTGAGGAGCTGGGAGGGAGAAGGGATCAGATAATTGGGTAAGATTGAAACTGACTCCACATTCCTTCCCCCTCACTGCCCTACAAGCAGAAAATTACATGAATAGCTACCTCACAACTCAACAGAAATACACAACTTCTTTCAAGTAACATGGATGACTCCAGGGTCCTATTGGGGCATAAAATGTATTTTTTCAAATTAAACTCTAGCTATCTGACTCTCTTCTGTTTAATTATGTCGTTAGTCAACCCTAAAATAAATACCAAATACACTGTATTTGTTCACAGCTGTATAATGTCAAATGTCAACACAGTGTCCATCAAATGCATGTAAACCCATTATTTCTAATTTTCCAGACTTCCATGATGACAATACATGCACTGAATACATTAGTGAGGAGGAGAGAGAAGAAAATAATCAACAAGAGGAAACCTCTCCAGTCCCCTGTGCAGGTCAGTCATCACACACACACACACCATCTTTAGTAACCGTATATGGTATAGCTCACAGCTTCTTTGGAGTACACAAGCCCTTTCACCATGACAAGATAGCGATCCAGAGGGGTATATATATCACATATATTAGTTGTGGTAAGTTACGAATGCTGGCCACGCAATGTTGAAAAGTTACGGGCTTGTGCATGCGCAATGAGTGCCAAAGGCGCTCATCGCAAGGCCCGCACGACTTTGAAGTGATGGTGCCCGCAGGACTTTGAAAAAGGCTGTAAATGAGCGCAGAAGGCCCCCAATGAGTGCGAGTTACACAACACGTTGAAAAAAAATACGACTTTAACAGCCGCCATTTTTTTCCAAGACCGTAACTCGGAAGCCGTCGGAAGACCCAAAAAAGATGCCAATTCATTCAAAGATTAACTTGCAACCTTACACACAGCACAGGGGGAGAGGCATGGAGCCTGTGAGTGAGGTTGCAAGCTAATTTGAGGTTTAATTAGCGCTTTTAGGGAATCGAATATCGGCTAAGCAAGCCAAAAAATGTCGTCCGTAACCCTGTAAATGTTTTGAAAGGCTTTGAGGCTGTAAGACTTTGAAAAAGTTGCGGCCTGTAAAGTAGTCAGTGGGAGAGGCTCGCAATGAGCGCCAAAGGCGCTCATCGCGGGGCCCTAAAGTTAGAGGAGAGAGAGCCTTGCATTGTGTGGCAAACAGCATTGCCAGCCTTCACATTTTATTGCCTTAATTTTTGACAAGCAAGTCACTAGTATATTTATATCCATTCTTTGTTCCCTGGTTCTTTCAAATGTCTTGTACAGGTAAAGATAATGCTGAAGAAATAGAAGATCTGTGTGTGGAGAGTCAGCCGGACTCTCCAGAGCAGGAAGCCTGTGATACGGTCAGTTCAGGTGAGTAACATGTATGTAAACAACTTTTACATTTCAGCTACTTGTAGTAGAGAGACCTTTTGTGGAAGGTTTTATTATAGTTTGCCAATCCCTGTTATGTTATGTGCCCACTGTAATGCCCTACCAAGTTGAGCTAGTATGCTAATTATGCATTAAAGGGATAGGGAATGTTTCAGGATTGTGTGACCTCTTGATTCCCTGACCGGAAACCCAGGTTGCACTGGTGAAAGCACCAAATCCTAACCACTGGACCACCAGGGAACTCTACTTTGATATACTTTCGTTTATTAAGAATGCTTAAAAGCTCTGCTTCTTCTGCCTACATTCTTACATATAGTACCTACCTGATTCTGCCCTCTGCAGCTAGATGTGCAGAGTCTGCTAGTAGCCAATCAGTGACCATCTCTTCTGAAACGTGATTCTGAGAGATGGTCACTGACAGGCTAACTTGAACCACTACACTTCAGAGTCTGTGTCTTCATGAGCAGCAAAGGGCAGACCAAAGCAGGTGCTACTTGTATGATCTAAAGCAGAGAAGTTTTTGTGATAACAGCTAGTTTTAAGAATAATCAGATACAATAAGGGAATAAACAATCATAAGGGATGTGCTACAGAGAGAGAGAGAGAGACGGAGAGAGAGAGAAACAGAGGGAGGGGGAGAGAGACAGAGAGCATGCAGATAGAGCACACATATAGTGACAGAGGGCACAGAGAGAGGGGGCACACTTAGAGAGACAGAGGGCTCACAGAGAGGGTGCACAGAGGGAGGGAGAGAGAGAGAGACATTACAGTGGATCTTTAAGGTGGATAGAAGGATAATTAAAGTACCCCTGCTGTTTACACAGTAAAGAACAAAAGGTATATCTATGCATAAGTACATGTGTCAAGCTGATCAGGATTATGGGTAGTGACATGGAAATGAGGTTCAGAATCTACCACATTTGTATTCTTAAGGGGTTCCCTGGTAGTCCAGTGGTTAGGATTCGGTGCTTTCACCTCTGCGACCTGGGTTCAGTTCCAGTCAGGGAACCAAGAGGTCACACTACCCTGAAGCCATGCATGGTTGGGCCTGGTCAGTACTTGAATGGGAGACCACCTAGGAATACCAGGAGCTGTATGTTGTGTCCCACTGGAGAAGGAACTGGCAACTCACTCTAGTATGTCTCCCATGAAAACCAAGTTGATCAGCATGGTGTTCATATCCATGAGGTCACAGAGCGTCGGACACGACTGAATGACATGCATGATCTAATTTTTATTAGGAAAATATTACTATTGTTTAATTCCTTCTGCTTTTCTCTAAGGTTCTCATGTTATCCTCTCCCTCATATTCTTTATATTTCAATGTGTAGAGTGTACAGCAAACTGTGATTCTCCATATTGCAAACAAAGCCATGCCTATTGGTATACCAGGTTCTAGTATGTGGACCAATAGGAAGCTTCTGGCCAAGTTGTTTCCATTAGAAGATGCAATATGGGGAATAACAGGTGATTTAAAGCTTGCTGCTTGCTTATTGCGCACAATGACACACTTTGATGGATACATGAAGAGAGGCCAACAGAGCAACCTCATATAGGTAAGCAGATAAAATTACAAATATATTCATTATTCATGGGCGTATGTATGAGGGGGACAAAGCCCCCGAGATATATCTACCCCAGAATTATTTTGGCTCCTACAGCCCTGCTATAATTCATATCTAAATTGGACTAAATGGGGTTGTTATGCTCTAATACGTGTTCTTTTAAGTGTAACCACATATTTCTCTTGAAATTTACAGAAAGAAATGATGAACTTCTAGATTTTGTATTAATTTGTGAAGAGGAGGAGGACGAGAGAGAAGAAAAGGAGATACCGCAGGAAGTCCATTCAGACCCTGCTCCTGATCACCTCCCCCTGCATGACCAAAGTGACCCCCATTCAAACTATAGAGGTAAGTGTGTTCAGAAGTAGAAGTGAATACACTTAAAGCAGCAGCAATTATATACGTAATGAAGAGCCACCATTTTCCATTATATATATATATATATATATATATATATACATACATATATATATATATATATATATATATATATATATATATATATATATACACATATATATACATACATACACACAAGCACACACTTAATATTAAGATCTTATTGTTATATTCTAATCCAAAAATAAGTCCAATAATGGCATACATATTTAATAATAATGTAAAATATTATCAGGAATATATGTGTATAACTCACTTGATTTTCTATTTGGATAAACAGATCTTCATAATGAAAATGTATACCCTGTGTCCGTCATTAAGGACGAGAGAGAGGAAAAGGACATTGAAGAGGTGGAAATCCATTCACATCTCTGTGCAGGTTAGTGATACATGATAATAATCTACATATAACATTTTTATAATGGTTTTCTTCTTCAGAAACAAGAACTAGAACATTTTTCAGTAATAAATAATCTCCCTACATTTTTAAATTAATAATTTTACATTTTTAGAAATTAATTTACATTCATTTTTTTTTACAAATAATTTGAATGTTGTATTTTTTTTTATTACGACTTCCTTTTATTCTGGATATATCTCTATAACTCACACAGAAAGAGGAGCATATGTATTTTCTTGAGAAGGCATTGAGTATTTCTGCTAAAGATCTTTTTAGCATTGATTAATCTTGGCTTTTTGTATAGTTTATCATTTTTAATTGAGCTCATGTATTGGAAAGTGCTTGTTATAGAATGTTTTATTCTTTTTATTTGTGTGTAACTAGTGTGATAGAGTCAATATATGGAAGAGTTTAGTATACAGTATGAATGTTAATTAGAAAAAAAACATTTTTATATTTATTGACCCAAATAAATATGTTTTGTTCTTATGATTTTGGAGCAGGGGTATTAGACAAACTTGAGTCTGAATCTCCGGCCTATTTAATCTGAAGTGCTATTGCGTTTATTATACAGTGCCTTGCAAAACTATTCACCCCCTTGGCATTTTTCGTGTTTTGTTGCCTCACAACCTGGAATTAACATGGATTGTTTGAGGATTTGCATCATTTAATTTACAGAACATGCCCACAACTTTGAAGATGTTTTTTTATTTTTTTATTGTGAAGCAAACAACAAATAGGACAAAATAACAGAAAAAGTCAATGTGCATAACTATTCACCCCCCTAAAGTCAATACTTTGTAGAGCCACCTTTTGCGGCAATCACAGCTTCAAGTTGCTTTGGATAAGTCTCTATGAGCTTGCCACATCTTACCACTGGGATTTTTGCCCATTCCTCCTTGCAACACTGCTCCAGCTCCTTCAAGTTGGATGGTTTGCGCTTGTGAACAGCAATCTTTATGTCTGACCACAGATTTTCTTTTGGACTGAGGTCTGGGCTTTGACTAGGCCATTCCAACACATTTACATGTTTCCCCTTAAACCACAAAGTGTTGCTTTAGCAGTGTGTTTGGGGTCATTGTCCTGCTGGTAGGTGAACCTCCGTCCTAGCCTCAAATCACACATAGAGTGGTACAGGTTTTGCTCAAGAATATCCCTGTATTTAGCACCATCCATCTTTCCCTCAACTCTGACCAGTTTCCCAGTCCCGGCTGCTGAAAAACATCCCCACAGCATGATGCTGCCACCACCATGTTTCACTCTGGGGATGGTGTTCTTTGGGTGATGTGATGTGTTGGGTTTGCACCAGACTTAGCATTTTCTTTGATGGCTGCAAAGTTCAATTTTACTCTCATCAGACCAGAGCACCTTCCTCCATACATTTTGTGAGTCTCCCACATGCCTTTTCGCAAACTTAAAACGTGCCATTTTGTTTTTTGCTGAAAACTCTGCCATAAAGACCAACTCTATGCACCGTACGACTTATTGTCGTCCTATGTACAGATACTCCAGTCTCTGCTGTGGAACTCTGCAGTTCCTCCAGGGTTACCTTAGGTCTCTGTGCTGCCTCTCTCATTAATGCCCTCCTTGCAAGGTCCATTAGTTCTTGGCAGGTTTGCTGTTGTGCCATGTTCTTTCCATTTCAGATTAACAAAACCTTGAACTTAAGGCTGTAGTGTAGCAAAATAGGTAAAAAGTCAAGAGGGGTGAATAATTTTGCATACCTAATGAAATGGATTTAGGGAAAAAGACAATTAATTAATTAATTAAAAGGTTGCAAGCTGAATTTGAAACATAGTAAATTCCCTACCTACCTAAATTCCATTGAAATATATGCATATGTATGTATAAAATGATTCATAACAGACCTTGACTTCATTTTTTAATTTAGTAAAAGAAGACTCTTGATCAGAGCTCTTCAACGTCTTCCTTTTGGTGGCGAGATTAATATTGGCTAGCGAGCTGTTGGACTAAATATAACATAATTTTTCAAAATGTATTATATAAATTAATGTTTTTAATTAACTAAAAATGTATATATGATGTCCCAAGTCTTAACAGAAAGTAGAATTTTTGTTTTACCCTTTTGGTAGATTAAACGGCCAAAAACAGAGCATGGAAATCCCAGCATTCAGGAAAAATATTATAGTTCTACCACTTGTCAAAACCAGAAGATCTCTTTATTAAACAGAGTATATAATATTTAAAGGGAAAATACAATGGGACTTTAGACATTGACACAAATTAAACAGCAATGTCAAATGCTAACATTATCAGTAGAAGACATTACAAATTACCACAAAAGTAACTAAACACATAAATACAAAGATCACTAGATCAGAAGGCCACGTTAACCAAATCACTTGGAGCTGTTGCAGAATATCTGACTGGTTAGAAGTTGATTGTGTGAATCTCTACATGGGAGGCCTTCCATGATAATCTGTCTATTGTTAAAAAGGCAGTTGAAGCATCTCCTCCACAATTGATCTCTTAGATCTGCCTTTGCAAACAATAATTTGATTATACCTCTGTAGACCAGGTCACACAGTACAGTACCACATCCACCTCTATAGTACAGGGAATATACTCAGAGCTGAACATGGTACCATCAGTCTAGTGAATCCTTTGGCCTACAGGCCAGGTGCAAAGAGAATAATACACATTGCATGGTGTTTTTTGACACAGCCCCAAGTGTTTTATAATGTTAGGATTGCTAGGATACTTTCCCTGCCAGTCACTGGGCCACAGAAATCAACTGGTTACATCCTGTTGGACAGCACTGCTCTAGTGTATCCACTAAAAAGACACAGAGTTCATACTTTAGCCACTGTCGTGGAGTCATGCTAGACTCTGCACCTTCCTTTACACCAACATTTATTCTCTAGTTATATTTAACTTAAAGAGCATCTGCAGAATTCTTAAACGAGGCACTACAAATAGATGCAATACACTCTTACACACTTGTTTTGACTAATGCAACTTGATTCTCACTAGCCTTCCCACCGATCATCCATCCCCAAATGAATATATATTTGGAATACCTCCACAAAACTCTGCTCAGGATCTTCTCTTTTCTACTCTGATTACTGCCTCCCATTCCTGCCTCTCCTGCAATTTGGATCTCTCCTTCTCACCCTGTCAGACTTTCCCAAGTTTTCAAAGAATTAAGAGGTCTTAAAAAAACACACCTACCATGCCTACAACTTACAAATATTCACCATCAGACACATCCAGTTTCATCAACCTACAACTGGTTTGATTACTCCTCTCTACCACAACTTCTTTATAAATGTCATAACCATTACATCGCCGGACTTGATAAAGAGCAGTACAGCTCGCAAAAGCTTGTCACTAAAATGTTTAATATAAAATTCCTACTTCTCCTTGCTTCTTCTCCTCTTCCTCCTCTCCTTTTACTCTTCTTCCTCCTCTTTTTCTTCCCATTACATGTGCATCAACTAAATTTAGCTTATACATTTTTTCTTCCTAACAGATGGCTTTCAGAGCAGGAATATTACAGAAAACTTACACAACTATCCACCAGACAGGATGATGAAAGGAGATACCAATCTATGTCCAAGGATGCAAGAGGGAATCTCCAACAGAAACTCACCTAAAGAGTCAAGTGACAGTGAAGATCTTCCATCGACTTCGGCATCATGGCAATGTGAGCAAAATGAGAGTTTTATCAGAGATCATGGCCATCAACCATGCAGAATGAGGCAAATTAATCTGCCAGAGACTACAGACTGTAGGAATCTGGTCAGCAGAACAAGAGCTGGTGAAGATCGACAAGCATCACATACAGGAGATATGTATGGTATGTGTGATATAAATAGGAAACAGAGTCATTTTAAATCTAAGATGCTGATTGCCCATCATAACAGTACCAATACAAGAGCAAGGCCGTATATGTACCGTGATTATAAGCAAAGTTTCACTGAAAGGACACAACTTGTGAAACACAACCAAGCTCACACATCAGACAAGCCGCATGTTTGTCTGTATTGTGGGAAATGCTTTCCACGAAGTTCAAATTTGGTTAAACATTACAGGACTCACACAGGAGAGAAGCCCTATGTCTGCCAAAGTTGTGGGAAAAGCTTTTCTCAAAACTCAAACTTGGTTAGGCATCTGAGAACTCATACAAGAGAAAAACCCTATGTGTGCCAGGAATGTGGGAAATGCTTTTCTCAGAGGGTAAGCCTGGTTACCCACCAGAGAATCCATACTGGAGAGAAGCCATATGTATGTCCTGAATGTGGAAAAGGCTTCACAAAAAGGGCAACTTTAGTTGCACACCAGAGAACTCATACAAGAGAAGAGGAGCATGTTTATAATGTTGAGAGTGTGTCATTCAAATATTAAATTAAGTTATATATTCCAAAAACTCTAGGCAGAAATCATATTTAAAGGGCTGTAGAATAGATGGAATGTTTTTTAAAGGGCTGTATAATAGATGGATTTTCCCAGGTTCATGATGTTATGCTCATGCAATCAGAACTCATATATCCTTGAATTTTTGTTTCTGGTAGCAAGAGAGAGACCTATGCCTATAACCATATGAGCTAGATTGTTTAATAGGCATTGATCATTAATACATTTCAATACTTTAAAATACAAATCAATAGTTTAAAAAAAGGAGAAAATTCAACATTACACTTTACTTTCAAACCCTATCAAGCTTGTATACATTTATTATAAGGTCACTGGGGGTGGCTTTGTCTAGTAGACAGTGGATACATTTTTCACATAAAATATACCAACACAATGATCACCATTGGCTAGAGATTGGTTTTATTAAAGAGCTTTCCCTTGGCAGTGAGCTTTTGCTGTTGGGGTAACCTATGATTGTTTTTGGTCTTATCAAATGTAATTGTTTTTAAAAGGATATTGAAAGCATTTTGACTTTGTTCTTTTTAATATTGTAATTTTCTTTTTTCGAAAGAGGTTTTGAAAGCAGAAAAAACTGGCATGGGGGCTTGTCAGTCAGCCAGTAATAAAGCTGTGTGACTCATAATTCACTTTTAATGAAACCTACCTTGGCTGGAGACTGATAAAATAAAAATACATTTAATATTGAATATTGCTATTATACATTATGATATAGGAATTTTATTAGTATTACATGCAAAAGTCTTTGAAGTTCAGTGTTTGAAAAACAATATCACTAAGAGCACAATTATGTTGGAAAAATGCCATTTGACTTGATTTTAATTAGAAAAAAAATAATTTGAATGCCTTTGGATGGTGGAGGCAGGAAGAATGCCATTAGGTATCCATGATACCTTGGGAAAGGTTGTATAAACGAAGGGTACATTTCTAGAGTACAGAGCTTGCAGTTATTGTTGCGAGTTCCAAACTGACCACGTTTGGCAAACTACAAATGCTCTAATGGTCCAAATATATCACCCCTTCCTTCATGCTTATTAGATTGAATACGGAGGGCATGTAGTAAACTATCAGGAAGATCTCAACTCCAGCAAGATGGAAATGTCCAAAATACAAACTTAGCTTGAAAAGTTTACATTTTGTGAAATGTGTTCAATACTCTATTATATAATGTATAAACATAATCAAGAATAAAATGATATTATAACTTTTGTGAAGTGTAATAAAGTTGAAGACAGGTATTTAAGGAAAGAATATATCTATAGAAGCATCCAAAAGTATTCACTCTGATGGAAAAGGAAACAATGGGTTGAAAAGGAAGAAAGTGGATATTCTGATAAATATATGGATAAATAAGGCATCATAACATATAATACAATGTCTAACTTGCTTAATGAACACAGTTTTTACTTACTATGTATGAGGTTGTAGATGCTGTATTGTTGAGGGATGACAGTAAGCTGCTTGTGGTGCTTTCAGGACCTGAGCAAGGGGGAGAGCTTGGTGTAGCCAGGCAGAACTAGTATAATGAACTGATACCTCCTGCATGTTAGTGTGTACAGATGAGCAGAATGGTGCAGGCGCAATGAACTTACCCATGAGCTCTCACCCCTACTAGTTTTACTATAGTGCAATACATGGCCAGCCTGCCTCTTCGCACCGACCTCCTTTGGCACCCCACATAAAGAAAATGCTGTGAGCCACCGGCTAGAAAAAGCAAGGGCTATGTGTTAAAACTAAATAATCTAAAATTTACATGCATTGTTATGCAAATGAGGTGCTTCCTGGTTGGGCTTCTTGGTGCCCTGCGATTATGTCAGGACCATCAGGGAAGAACATGGATCTAAGGGTTAAAAATAACAAACAGAGGTCATAACCTCTAAAAAAAAGTCAGAACTCCTTGAACATGTTCCCTGGATAAGTTTAATTTTATTGGAAAAGGTTGAAACATTTATAGGGCGGAAAACAATACAACAGTAAATGATTAACTAACATTGGGAATTGCAAGTGTCATCGACCAATCAGAAGACAGATAACCAACCGTGGGGCGTTTCAGCAGTTACAGAGCAAGACTGGTTGGTGCCTCACTGTGAAGAAATACAGAATTGTAGTATAACCCATGGGGTCTACCTACATATTATTGTTACATAGTAATAGGTACAAAGAATAATATTTGACAGGTCAGTCATATATAAAATAAACTGTGACCCATTCTAGAATGTGAGCATTAATGGCATATAATATAGACCATGTAGCCCGAGCTTTAGGGTGGCTCCTGAGGCAGGGCAAAGATTATGATGCATTATAGTCTTAACAGTTTAACTAGAAAGGGTAGCTTGTTTCAGGACCAGAGCTCCTCCGGTCTGGTCCTCTGCCTATGTGGCCTGGACCAATCAGAACAGGACCTTCAACCGCTTGCTGTTTGAATAGGGCCTACTGTCCCAGAACGTGCTCTTTGTAACACAAATACGTTTTATTGAGAAGTGAGGGGATGTAGAAACAAATCATAGGCATAGAGGCTAGAATTGGTGCTATTGCTGATTCAAGACCCAGCAGAAGACTAGGTCATGACATATTGGTTGCCTGCTTCCATTATGTTTGGTTTTCAGGGCAATAACCCCATAAGGTAATTACTACTACACCCACAGCTGACATCCGTCACGATCATCATTTTTCAAGGCCCACTATATCTATTGGAGAACAAGAGGGCATATGACCCTATGCACTGAAAAATAAAATGCACTCCCTGTATCCCATCACTGTTTTACCTTGGGTATAAGCACAGAAGCTGAACCCGTTATAGAAACGCCTAATATCTAATCACAATTCCCAAAGAAAAATCACTAGTGTAACCTGACTGATCGCTATACAGTAACACCTTATTCCCTGGATAACTACCACATAAACCGTCCGGACCCCGCAAAAAGACACCAATTGAATAGCAAATTAACTTACAGGCTCCGGTAACTTACAATTGCTCAATTGAATCGGGCTGAAAGTCAAATAAATACTCATTATTGCCCGATTATGATGATGGTCTGAATAGGCTTAGATATGTTTATGTGTGTTTGAATTTTGAGGAAGAGTGTATTCCCCCTCAGGAATAGTTATTTTTCATTATTTCCTATTATGGATAGGGATTGTTAGCCCACTTGTCTGCTCCTTTGTCTCTCCTGTCTGGAAGGCATAGTCCTCCTCTTTTTTGCTTTGAATTTCTACTGTATTTAGACATCCTTTACCAATAGGAATCATTAGGTAGCTTGTGGTGCACTTCAGTCTTCCAGATGGGATGTTCCCTTCGAGGGACTTGGTACCCATCCCTTGTCTTGGTGATTTGCAGGGTGTTACTCATATGGCTTTCTATGTGGCGGTTTTCAATATTAATATAATAAAGTTAGTTAATTATAGTCTTGGCCATTAGTTCAGCTACTCGAAGAAACTTAAGGAGGACCCAGGTTTCACTGTGCAAAGGTCAAACTTGAGGTGGCCTCCTGTAGCCAATGGTTGCTCTAGAAGGAAGTGCAAGGTATAATAGGGATGTAAGGGAACTTCCATTACCCAGCTCTTACATGCACTACAAGCTTGTTCCGGACCAGATGCAAGTCACTTTTCAGGAGAAATTTTGGTAAAGGTTGTTTAATTAGTAGATTGATCATTCAGACTTACTTACCTGTGCTGACCAAGGGAGATCCGGAAAATGTGGTGAGAATACAACCACAGAGGACTAACATTAGGTTGGTCTATTTTTGACTCCCTGGACTTTTGTTTGAAGTTTGGTTTGCTATTATTTTGCCACGACATTTCACTTCACTTTTTTTAACCCCATCATGACATACAGTAGAAGTAGAACATCTGAAATTCATATAAAAATTTATGGAAAATAAACAAAAAATACAGGAAATACATGCAAAGAAGTTTCCTAGGTCTTTATTTAAAAAAACATCCACGCTGATGTACAACGGAGAAGATTACATTTACAAAATGCTGTGAATAAATAACTGTTAAAAGGTGAATTTTCTGAAGTTGCAAGCCAACCTAAAATTTCATATTTAGATTTTTAAGTTTGCTTTTCTCAAAAATATTTTCACAAGCAAAACAGACAAATTACAGATCATGTATTGTGACTAACTACAGAATTGCATTCAGTTCATCCAGTTGACACGATACCTAACCTGTCTAAACAGAGACAATTGTATATAGACTGAACATCAGCAATAAAAAGAATTGTAAGAGTCTGGCATAGCAGCGAGCAAGGTCTGTGGCTACGAATCGCTTAACCTCAATGCGCATCACCCAAAGTAGAGAGTTTCTAAAATATTTGCATGAAAGAATGCTGTGGTCAAATTATTCTATACAGTCTTTTGAATGAAACACAACCTTTACACTTTTATAAGCAACTATTCTTTTTTTCAGTCTTCCATTTTATTTCCTATTGTGCAGATACAAACTAACAGTGTTTTCAAAGCCTCCTCCCAACTAAGGAATGGATGGCAGAATAAAAGTAACAAGTTAGTTGCGGTATTATTTTTTTAACATTATCAAGTCTAGTTATACAAAGGAGCGCAACGGGTCCTTAATTTGCCAATTAACAGAACAACTTTTATTTGCTGCCCTCTTCTGCCCATAAATGTCTGATAATCAATGATCTACTATATTTCTCTTTTTTATGAATTTTCTCATGTCTTAACAGGTTTGAATGCTGCACAAACAATTTCCCACACTCAGCACATGCAAACAGATCATCACCCGAGTGAATCTTTTCATGTCTAATTTGACTTGTTTTGTCATTGAAACATTTCCCACAGGTAGTACAAGCATAGGGTTTTGCCCCTGTGTGGATTACTAGATGCCTAACTAGACCAGTTTTCTGCCTGAACCGTTTCCCGCAGTGAGAGCATGGAAAGGGTCTCTCTCCTGTATGGATTCGTCTATGGATATCAAGATGGGACTTTGTTAAACTGATTTTTCCGCAATCAGTACATGTAAACGTATTCTCGCCTGTGTGACTTCGCACGTGCCTTGCTAAACATGATTTCTGAGTGAAAGTTTTCTTGCACTCCGTACAAACAAATGGCCTATTTGTTGTCGGAGGACTCTGATCTGTGGCTTGTGAATTACTATATTTCTGTTTTTTGTGTGAATTTAAAGACTTTATGGAATAATATGTTTTTGTATTATCACGCTGTGTGCCCAAATAGGGTTTAAGGAGACTGGCTTCTACACGGGGGTTTAATCTTTCAACCATTATTTTCAAAGACTTATTGCAAAGTCTAATTGTTTTTGTGTTCTTCATTTCTTCTTTAGACACCAACCCATCAGATTTAAGTGAAAAGCGCCGTTTTCCATAGGTTTTTCTTTTCAAGGGTCCATCTGCTGAAAAAAGGATGGGGAAAATTGAGCAATTTAACCAGTACAAATTAATCTTTTATAATAATTTTTAATACAACTTGTAATAAAAATCTAAATGTGTAAACAAAGCCACACAAAAAATATAGATCTGACACATGTTAAAGGACCACTGAGCATTTCAAATGTGAGAGCATAAGTATTCACGAAAAAAGTAATAATGCTAATATTAAATTAGAAACAAATACATTTTTATCCCTTTGTAGAACCTGGGTATATCTCTGATACTTGGTGGAAGAGGTGTGGTGTCAATTTCAATATTATCTCATTAACAAAGGCTCAATACACATAACAATAAAGTATGACCGGGCAGAAAACTTGGTAAGAAGATTACAAAAAAGGAAAGTTTTGTATAACTGGGCAGAGAGCCGGAAAGTTAGAATTAAATCATATAACAATTATAAAGAAAAGGCTAAGACAGAGTTGGTAGTTATTTTCAACAGACTATTTCTTATGCCACTTCTGGATTGTGGTGAAGGGACTTGTGTACCTCAATGAAGTGGTCAGCTAAACCATGTAGGGCCAACAAAGATGGGCAGGTCATAGAAGAGAGGTAAGACAAATCACAGTCCACTGGAGAAGGAACTGGCAACCCACACAAGTAACTTGGCCATAAAAACCATATGGATAAGCACAACGAGAAACACAGTCAGATGTGTATGGCATGCTGTGGTCCATATGGTCATCAATAGTCGTACACAACTGAAGGACTGAACAACAACAAAAATTCCTCATGACTGATACACTTTCATATATGTTCTATGAAAACAATGTTTGCAATTGAAATATACACAATATTCATTTCCAATCAAGTACTCCAGATAACTAGCGATACCATCTTATAATGTTCCCTGTCAACAACATACCTCCAAAAAATATTTCTCCTAATTTTTAAATATGTATCTTCTTTAGTGTTGCTAAACATATTCAATATATAGCAGGTGGACATCTCCATAGGCACTGCTACTTTATACTTAGGCCTATTTATCAATTGGTTCAAGATGTGAACTTTAGACTGATAAGTAGCAAGAAGGCAAGAAATTAGCTCCTTAAACTCTATAATTACATATTTATCACAGACTGATTTGTCGGTGCTTTGTGCAAGATCTTCCACAGTATCAGGATAAGGTTGACCTGATTGGTCAGCTGAATACACTGGTGTGTCTCCCATTGGTGGTTTCAAATTAGCTTCCCACAGGGACAGGGACAATTTTTATTCATCAGCTCCATTTCTTTGGGCTGACCTGTGACCGGCTGAGCAATGCCTTTGGAATAATTCTTCTAGCCTCAAGATCTTGAAGTTGGGTTAAAGGAAGTGAAAATGCTCTCTTTTTCAGAAATGGTAATTATGGTTCTAGACATGTACATGACTCGGATTGAAGCTTCAGCTTATGTCTAGTTGTCCAAAGTTTTTATTGTAGGTTTTATACATAGAACAAGTTGTATACATACATTTTTTTCACTGAAAATATCGTCTTTTATTTAAAAAATATATATACTACATCCATATTAAAAGAAATAATAAACCATGATCCACCTCAGTCTAAACAACTTGAAAAAATATTTTTGCCCTATAAAATATTTGGCGCGTTCCTAAATATTCTGGATGGCACTCAAATTTCAGATAACGTTGTAACCCCCTGGGTTCAAGTGTGTTTAGCCATGTCCGACTCTTCGTGACTTCATAAGATTTTCCTGGCAAAATACTGGAGTGCGTTGCCAGTTCCTTCTCCAGTGGACCATGATTTGTCTGACCTTTTGCGTGACCCTACATGGTATAGCTCATAGGTACACAAGCCCCTTCACAATGAAACGGTAGTGATCCAGAAGGGGTGGGTTGAAGTATACCTTTTTAAATGCATGATAGAAAGTTGTGAACTAAAGTGGTCCTTTAATGAAATACTCTACTTATTCCTCACATTTCTCCCTCCTCCCTTTTGTTATTAACCTATCTTCCAGGACTTCATGGAAACCTATTATGGAACTTTGGACCAAGTGTAGATATGCTAAACCAGACAACCAGTGTAAGCCCTAATAAGTATCCCATGAAATGAGGTAGAAGGTTGCTTAAGACTTAAATTACCAGTAGGTCAATGGTGTGTTAGAGTTTAGGGCCATGAGGACAGGCCTAGGGCAGCACATGTTCAGGGGACTGCAGGCTGTCAAAGCAATACCATGGAATATCTATCTAACTGTATACTTAAACAGACACATATACAATTATAAATCTTCTATATAGGTGTGTGGTAAACCTTTGATTGAAATATAGTAAAAAGGATGAGTAGTAATTGGGTAGTTGGGGTGCAAAATCTGAATGGACCTACCCCTTTTTGCCTGTACAGCAATACCCGATTTAACATTGTAGATGTTAAAGCGGATAGGAGTGCTAAGTGAAACATTGCTAAAAGGGGTCATTTTAAATTATGATAGATAGGGACAGGGGAACTCATGGAAAAAATACACAAAAGCAATCAAAATTTTAAAAATTGGGCTTTATAGAAACTTTTAAGAAACTACAAACATAACAACAACACAAACTGAACCTGTTTTTTTAGGAAAATGGACCACTTTAAATTGCATATGTGGAAGCTTCAGGCTCATGCTACATTCTGTTTTTTTTTTTGACACAAATTCACCCAAGGACATCTGTCTTTGCTTTCAGAGGCTGGTAGCAAGACACTGCCCTAAGAATGCTGCATCTCACATTTCTGCTACTGCCACTGTATGGATCATTGGCCACAAATTCATCAGGAATGTCATGGATGGTGAGGAAGTTGGTGGAAAGATATTTTGGTTCCTCAGTGTCAGTCACCACTTTCCTGGGCTTTCTTAATGTCCCGTTCTGCCAGCTGTTGGAGGTCCTCGTTTTTGTAAGGCTCTCGTTTGAAGGAACTCCTCAATGTCCTGGGCGTTAGCATCTCCCAGTCCAGTTGTACCGACCAGGTGTACAATCTCCGTAATGATGGACTGTTCTGGTTCCATATCCGCACACAGATCTGTCCATATCTTCCTCCACATTCCTTTTAGACATTGCGGTGTCACATCCTTCCAGGTCATATAGATGTTTGTTATGGCCGGCAAGATGGTATACTTTTTCCAAAATCCACCATGGATTCTTTGTCCTTGCTGTCTGTTTGGTCAATGAGCTGGTGGAATGGTGTGGATTGTGGAGGTTGGCAACTTTAAATCCACTCCAATATCCACTTGGCGTTCTCCTTTTTCTAAGCGGTACAACACCTGCATCTTCACATCCAGAGATGTCCTTCGGAGCTTCAATTTGGGCTGATCTTCTTTGTGCTCACTCATGGTCTGTAATACAGTACAAAATATTACAATTACTGTAGATTTTAATGGACAATTAGCAATCACACAATGAGAAACAAGTGAACATGAAAAATATTCTGTACCTTGTCACTGAATGGTTGAGGTAGGAATTTATTTATTTCTGAGACTTTCTGGTAGTCCAGGTTGGCACTTTTCTTCTACTCCTTTCTTCTGTCTGCTGCTTAGTCTCTTTAAAAGCTGTGGCGCGGTTCTGAGTGTTCAACGAGGTCCCGCAAGGAAAAACAATGTTATAGCAGGGCTCAGTGGCCAAAAAATAGGACAATAGCAGGAATTTAGCTCAAAGCATGGAAATACAAGGAAGAAAGCGCTATAGCGAATCAGTGGTAGCGTTAAGCGGGGTATACCTGTATCTAATAGTGTAGGTAGGAATAGGACGGAGGTAATAGGGAGGACAGTATATAAATTGAAATTGACACCACAACCCTTCCTTCTCACAGTACTAGAAGCATAAAAGTTAATTCATTTCACAGGCACCAACCTTTCCTGCTAAATTACGTTCCTAGACCGACTCAAAGTGTCAAATGTATATATTTCTTTCAATGTACAGAAGAAGTACACGTAGGCTTACCTGGAGAACACCTTGCAATTTATTGAACATTAGTTTTTTTCTATTATTAGTCTATTTTTCAGTATTTAGTCTTTGATACTTACCTTGGCTGATACTTATTGGAATTTCCTCTTGCTTAATCCTTGGTTGATGCTTCGGTTCTTCTCCTTGCTTTATATTGGTAGGGCCTATGGGATTATATTTACGGATACAAAATTATTTTATTATTCAGATACATCATACATTAAATTTTGGCAATACAAATCTATATATGAAGTCTTGTCTTAGTGACTAAAAACGTGATCAGCTTTATTTTAAATGTTTTCCTCGCTTGAATAGTTTTGAAATTCCCCCTCAGTATCTTGATTATCATGTTTGGTATGGAGTGATCTATTTGGTTAAAATGATGTCCAACTGGGGTACAGTAACTGTTTTCATTGTCACGTATAATAGAATGTGAGGTGCAGTTTTTGAATGGACATTGGAAGATGTCCATGCATATGATATTTTAATGTTGCATATCTTATTGCTGTATGTGGCTCTCATCTTTACAGATGTGCTCACAAGGTTTATAAAATGATCTGTCTCATTAACAAATTTTATATTGATCTGTTTTTGGATCAGGTTTCGTGGCTATGTAAATGTAATGATAGATCTTTTGGAAATATGTTCTTCAAATATGTGTCCTCTATTAGTAGTAGGTTTAAGTGTTATTATTTTGCATAATTAATCTGGAACCAGATAGTATGTGGCCACTAGCGGTATAAATTAAGTATTTTCTTTTGGTTTTTACAGTAAAAGATGCTTCATGTGGTGTTTTCAGAGAGGAAATTATTTCGCGTGATATTATGGGGTTTGGTTCAGACATTGTTTTTAAGTGTCTACAGTATGGGAACATATGAGGTGTTACCTCAATGTTTGGCTACAGATGATGTCTTGCTTAGAGAGGAAGAGATGGAAACCAAAGCTGTGAAGGTATCTGTCTGCACATTCCACTCATCTGTGTATAGGAAACCCACAGAGAAATCTGTTGTAAAGGACCACTCAGGATGTTAGGTTCACCCTATACTCTTTAGTGTTACATGCCAAGTAGCACAATGTACTCAGAAAGTCAAAGTCATATGCTGTTATAATTATAGCCAGATGGAGCATTTTGTATGCAGAGTCTTCAAAAATTAAGATTTTCTCTTAATCTGTTTTTTTTAATGGTAATAGCTTGTTATTCTTTAGTCATTCAGTTGTCTCCGTCTCTCCATTATTATTATTATCTTTATTTATATCGCACCAACATATTCCGTAGCGCTGTACAGGGGTTTAATACATGTCAAAAAACAAACTTAACACCTTATAAAGAATGGAGGGCCCTGTTTTTGAGCATATAATCGAATGCACATAGTGCTTGTTTCCAAGACACGGACACACAATTGAAAACTCGCAAACTTACAATCTAAGGGTTTAGGTGTGATACAAGAGGGTGACAAATACAAAATGGCAACGTGAATGCAATTTGTTTAGTCAATTGGAGGGGTCTGTGAGCTGTACTGTAGATTGTGGGTGGGAGTGTTATTAAGCTGTGGAGTGTGCAGTTGTAATTATAAAGGCTGAAGGTGATATGATTTTTTAAATAGGTGTGTTTTTAGTAATTTTTTAAAGGTTTTGAGGCAGGAAGATAATCTAATGGAGCGAGGCAAGGAGTTCCAAATAGTAGGGGCAGCATGAGAAAAGTCTTGAAGACGGAAGTGAGAGGAGGTGATGAGAGAGGAGGAAAGAAGAAGGACGTTAGCAGAACGAAGGGGGCGGTTGGGAGAGTATTTTGAAACAAGAGCAGAAATATAAGTGGGTGCACTGTTGTTGAGGGCTTTATATGTTAGGGTCATGATTTTAAATGTGATTCGGGAAGCTATGGGAAGCCAGTGGAGTGATTGACAGAGAGGAGCTGCAGACACTGAGCGTTTGGTATTGAAGACGAGTCTAGCGGAGGCGTTCATTATGGATTGGGAGGAAAGACAGACGAGAGATGGGTAGGCCAGCAAGGAGTGAATTGCAGTAGTTGAGATAAAATAAGAGAGTGTATTAGAATTTTAACTGTGTCTTGTGTAAGATAATGGACAAGATTTTCGATTGGATTGGATATGAGGAATAAAAGAGAGGGCGGGATCCAGTAGAACCCCAAGACAATGGGCCTGGGAGGTGGGAGTGATGATGGTGTTGTCAACAGTGAGAGATATTTGAGGAGTGGAAGCTGTAGTAGAGGGTGGAAAGATTAGGAGTTCAGTCTTAGACATGTTGAGTTTGAGTTGACGGGTAGACATCCAGGAGGATATGCTAGAGAGGCAGTTGGAAACATGAGCTAGAAGATAGGGGGATAGATCGGGTGCAGAGAGGTAGATTTGAGTATCATCTGCATAGAGAGGATACTGAAATCCAAAGGATTTTATGAGGGTGCCAAGGGAGGAGGTGTAGATGGAGAAGAGGAGGGGGCCTAGGACAGAAACTTGGGGAACGCCAACAGACTGAGGGAGAGGTGAAGAAGAGGTGCCAGAGAAGGAGAAGCTAAATGTACGATCTTTTAGATAGGATGTGAACCATGAAAGAGCTGTGCCCTGGATGCCAAATGAGCGGAGAGTTTGGATTAGAAGAGGGTGCTCAACTTTATCGAAGGCAGCAGAGAGATCCAGGAGAATTGGAATGGAGAAGTGACCCTTTGATTTGGCAGTTAGCAAGTCATTGGTAACTTTTGTGAGGGCTGTTTCTGTTGAGTGTTGGGCACGGAAATCAGATTGGAAGGGGTCAAGAAGGGAATTGGAAGAAATAAATTTAGTGAGGCGATTGTAAACAAGCCGCTCAAGCAGTTTAGAAGCCAGGGGAAGTAGTGAGATAGGGCGGTAGTTGGAGGCAGAAGCTGGGTCAGATGAGGGCTTCTTGAGAATGGGTGTAATTATGGCGTGTTTTAAGGAGGATGGAAACCTGCCAGTGTTTAGGAAGAGGTTGAATAGATGTGTGAGAGCTGGGATAAGTGCGGTGGATAGGGGAGGGATTAGCTGTGAAGGAATAGGATCATGGGGACACGTTGTAAGGTGAGAGGTTAATAATAACGTATGGACCGTAGCACGCCAGGCACATGCGTCAGCTACCGCTCCTCGGAGTTCCCTCACATGTTCATTGCTTCAATGACCTCATATACCTATCTCCGCCTCTGTCGCCCCCTTCTTTGTGTGCCTTCAATTTTTCCCAGAATCAGAGTCTTCTCTTGGGAATCCAGTCCCTAAATATTTGAGCTTTATCCTCATGATCCTACCTTCCAGTATGCACTTTGGCTTGATATCCTGTTGTATGGACTGATTGGATCTTCTTGTAGTCTACAGAGCTCTAAGCAGTTTTCTCCAACACCACAATTCAAAGGCATCAATCCTACAACACTCAGATTCTTTTATGGTACAGCTCTCACATCCATATGTTACTACTTGGAATATCACAATTTTAAACTATGCACACTTTTGTTGATCGTGAAATATCTTTACTTTTTATTAGCTTGTCCAGACTTGCCATAGCTATGCTTCCCAGAAGCAAACTTGTTTTAATTTCATGGGTGCAATCACTATCTGAAGAAGTCTTAGAGACCAGGAAAATAAAATCTTTCACTGCCTCCACATCTTCCCCATCTATTTGCCAGGAACAAAATTGCTGTTTGCCATTATCTTTGTCTTTTTAACATTGAGCATAGGCCAGCTTTTGCACGCTCTTCTTTTACCCTCATCAATAGGTCCTTTAGTTCCTCCTCACATTTCAGTATCATCTGCGTATCTGACATTGTTGATATTTCTTCCAGCAATATTAATTCCTGCTTTGGTTTCGTCCAGTCTGGCCTTACACATGATTTATTCTGCATATAAATTGAATAAATAGGACGACTATATTATAACCCTGGGGTAATTATGTAGTACTTTGCCATTGTTCTAGTTTATAATCTTTTTTATTATTATTATTAGGATAATAATTTATAATTATTTATAATTATTATCATTTCTCTAACGTATTTATATAGATCTATTATATTGTATCATTGCACTTTTTTTTACTTTTTTGATATATTTTATGCACTTGTTTATGGATTGCACTGTATTATTGACATTTCTAAAGGGATAATAATGACATGTTTGGCTGCTATACTAGATTATAACCTTTACAGAGATTATCTAAATTAGCTATATTTATGGTTCAGGTGTCACGCATTACATGTACCATATCTTTTTTTAACATATTTGTATAAACTAATTATAAATCTTTGAAGGGATAATAATTACATATTTGGCTGTTATACCATATTATAATCTTTACAGAGATTGTTTATATTAGTCGTATTTATGGTTCATGTGTCGCGCATTATATGTACTATATATTATATTACCGTACATTAAAAAATTCATCTCATGCACTTGTTCACGGATTGCACTTTATTATATTGACATTAAAAATATAAATTATATATATATATATAAAAACCTTTATTATAATATACTGCTATAATTAATTTACTTCCTGATATTTGAGATCGTGATATTTGATGTTCTAATTTTTCATTACTGCTACCTAATTATTTGGCCGGAGACATATATGTTACACTTTCCAGTGTTGTGGAAGACATTCTGATATCCTACAATTTATTCATTTGGGGGAATATATTTTTTTTAGAATTTTATACAATTATATTTTATTTTTTTAATGGCTACAATAAAGATTTTTGTGTTTTTAATTTAGTTTCTTGAATTATTCTATTTGTATTATTATTATCTAGTGGCATGAAGATCCGAATGCATTTACGAAGTTCCTTGTTTTCATATATATTATTTATACTTCTTCATTCAAATCTGGGCATTGGTATATAAGGGCAATATAAACATTTCTGGTACCTTTATTTGGGGTTTTACACTTTAATAAATTGATCAAACAAATTAAAAGATTTATGAAAGAAAGACTTTATTTTTTTTGTATGCATTCACAGCTCCAGGTCCAAACAGCATCAATAGCCACGCAATGAGGTACCACCGCAATACCAGGGACAGTGACAAGCATTTTAAAACACACTCAGAATTAATCAGAAGAGTAACAAACCCTGTATCATTACCCAGTGAAAACATCCACTCTCAGGACACACATGCACACATATTATAATATAAAAAGAAAGAAATATTATTATTAACATACAATTACTTACCTGGCTCTGGATCTAAATTTATTGTCACCACCTGAAGATCTTGTCTTCCTCGCTCATCCTCTTCACAAAACGATTCAGTTTTCAGATTTTCAACAGGGAGATCTGATAATACAATAGTAAACCATGATGGTTTGTAGACATTCAATGGACTATATCTAGTCTAACCACATACAAAATCAAATTACATTTTTTTTGCTATTTAACAAATAAGTCATCTTTCTTTAGGAAATTTCTTTATATTCATTAAAACGATCCACCTTCACAGAAGATTTGTTTCAGTACATGAAGAAATACAATGCAATATGGAGCTCAAGGTTTTAATACAAACAAATCACTGAGTGTTTCTAATTTAAAAATGACCTTTGTATGGAATGACAAATGTAAGTGGATCTTTTAATAAAATGCTAATTTATTCTGTTCGTTCTTGGACCATTTTAAATTCCCTCTTTAGTGCTCACTGAGAGCTTTACTACTAAGTAACAGAGTGCCAAGTTTACTTATCTTACTAATTAGAGCAGCTTTGATTGAAGAAGACTTGGCAAGTACAGAGAGCATCTGATAAATATAAATAATTTATTACAATATTCACTAAATGATCAATGAATTCTGGGGAAAAATATAAACATTATAGTGATATTGTGACCATAGACATGGTACCCTACCCAGTGCCTAGGATCCAGCACCCTGGTTGGTAGATGTGCCTACATGTAGTATAGACGTATTTGCAGATGATATTGGTCAGGTGCCTTGGTTAATTAGTGAACAATGGGAGCGACTTAATGAGGAGAGGAGAATTGCAGCACTTAGTGATATTGCTCCACTGGAAAGGGGGTTGGTGCTCACTGAGCACAGTTTAGCTGGGCCTAGCATGGAGGGTGGAGCTGGGGCTAGTGTGGATGTCCAGGGAGGCAGCTGGGTTACAGTTACAAGGGGAATCAGGGGGAACAGGAGGAGGCAGGCCAGTTCTGAGTTGGCAAACAACAACAGATTTGCCAGATTGAGTGAAACTGTTGGCGATGTCCATTCAGGAATGGCAAAGCCAGATAGAGCTGTTCCCTCTAACAGCCGGGCGAACAGCTCTACTGGAGAAGAGGGAGGGCAGAATAGGGAGAACAGACAGGTTTTGGTTGTAGGGGACTCTATTATTAGGAAGGTAGACAGGGTGATTTGTCACCCAGATCCCAGCAATCGAACAGTTTGCTGTCTCCCGGGTGCTCGGGTTCGTCATGTTGTGGATCGGGTAGACAAATTATTGGGAGGGGCTGGAAATGAACCGGCGGTCTTGGTACATATTGGTACCAATGACAAAGTTAGTGGAAGATGGAGTGTCCTAAAGAATGATTTTAGAGAACTAGGTAATAAGCTGAAGGCAAGGACCTCCAAGGTAGTATTTTCTGAGATACTCCCAGTGCCACGTGCTAGCCCAGGGAGGCAGAAGGAGATTAGGGAGGTTAATGCGTGGCTAAAGATGTGGTGTACTAAGGAGGGGTTTGGCTTTTTAGAGCACTGGGCTGACTCTACAGTAGGGATGGATTGCACCTTAATGATGAGGGAGCTTTTGTACTAGGGGATAGGATGGTAGAAAGGCTGGAGGAGTTTTTAAACTAGTAGGTGGGGGGGAGGGACTAGATATAAGTAATGGGGTAGAAAGTGTAGAGGGTATAAGGGATGAATTAACAACTCATGGGGGAGGAGATGGGGGGAGGGGTAGTATAGTCAATATGGAGGTAGTACTAAGTAATTCAAGTTCAGTGGCAGGCACTTCAGAACTACAGACTCATAACATAAGGTGTATGCTTGCTAATGCCAGAAGCTTGCCAGGAAAAATGGTAGAGTTAGAATTATTAGCAATTAATGAAAAATGGGATTTAATAGGCATTACCGAAACGTGGTGGGATGAATCTCATGACTGGACTGTTAATCTGGATGGTTATAACCTATTTAGGAAAGATAGAGGCAATGGTAAACGAGGAGGAGGGATTTGTCTGTATGTTAAGCCTGAATTTAAGGCTATAGTCAGAGAAGATATTTATGGTGGACCTAGTGATAAAGTTGAATGTTTGTGGGTAGAGTTAAATAGCGGAGCAGCAAATTCCAAAAGAATATTAGTAGGAGTATGCTATAAACCCCCAAATATAGCTGAAAGTGAGGAAATACAATTATTGTTACCGATTGGAAATGCAGCTAAGCACGGGCAAGTTCTAATAATGGGAGATTTTAATTACCCTGAAATAAACTGGATAAATGAGACCAGCAGTTCAGCTAAGGGGAGCAGGTTCTTGAGTACACTCAGGGATCATTATCTGGCCCAGGTTATACAGGAGCCTACTAGAAATGAAGCTATCTTAGATTTACTCATTACAAATAATATTGATATTGTATCAAATGTTGAAATAGGGCAACCTTTGGGAAACAGTGATCACAACACAGTCTCATTTGAGATTGAATTAAAAAAACAACATTTTAAGGGGCCAACAAAAACTCTTAATTTTAAAAAGGGCAGATTTTAACGGTCTAAGGGCAGCAATACAAAGTATAGACTGGGACAGAGAACTGATAGGTAAAAACACTGAACATAAATGGACAACATTTAAATCCTTACTAAATATACATACACATCGGCATATACCGTGTGGGAATAAAAGTAAAAGGAGTAAATCACAACCCATGTGGCTTAACAATGATTTAAAGATCAAGATACAGAGTAAAAAACAGGCATTTAAATTATACAAACAAGAGGGGACAGAGACTGCTTTACGGGAATACAAGGAAATCAACAAGGCTTGCAAAAGCGCGATTAGACTGGCTAAAATAGAAAATGAAAAATTAATTGCAAAAGAGAGTAAGACTAACCCTAAAATATTTTTTAAGTATATTAATGGTAAGAAGGCGAGGAAGGAAGCTATAGGAACATTACAATGTGAAACAGGCCGTCTGAAAATTAGTGACCAGGAAAAGGCAGATGAGCTAAATAGGTTCTTTTCTTTGGTATACACAAGGGAGGTACCAGTGGTTGGGACACTGCGACATAATGGGGCTACACTACCTTTGCCAAATAATTGGTTAACACAGGAGGTAATTCAAAAGAGGTTGGAAAAAATAAATGTTAATAAAGCCCCGGGTCCTGATGGAATACATCCAAGGGTACTAAGGGAACTGGGTTCTGTAATAGCCAAACCATTATATTTAATTTTTCAAGATTCACTCAACACAGGGTCTCTACCAGATGACTGGAGAAAAGCTGATGTGATACCTATATTTAAAAAGGGAGCAAGAGCAAATCCGGGGAATTATAGACCAGTGAGCCTCACTTCTGTAGTGGGGAAGCTTTTAGAAGGGTTAATAAGGGATAATATACAAGAATATGTCTATTTGAACAGGATTATAAGTAGGAGTCAACATGGGTTTATGAGGGATAGGTCATGTCAAACAAATCTAATTAGTTTCTATGAGGAGGTTAGTAGGAACCTGGATCTAGGCAACTCAGTGGATGTAGTCTTTTTGGATTTTGCAAAGGCTTTTGATACAGTGCCACATGGGAGACTATTGGGCAAACTAAGGGATACAGGAATTGCAGTAAATATCTGCTCATGGATTGAGAGCTGGCTAAAAGACAGGAAGCAAAGGGTTGTTGTAAATGGAACATACTCCGATTGGACTAATGTGGTAAGTGGGGTTCCTCAGGGTTCAGTATTAGGTCCTCTCCTTTTTAACATATTTATTAATGACTTAGAGGTAGGATTGGAGTGTGGTGTCTCCATTTTCGCTGATGACACAAAGTTGTGCAAGGTAATTAAATCAGAAAATGATGTGCTTTCCCTCCAAGGGGATTTACATAAAATTGAGGAATGGGCATCTAAATGGCAGATGAGATTTAATACGAATAAATGTAAGGTTATGCATCTGGGAAGGAAAAATAGCCATGCAATTTATAATCTTAATGGAGCAAATCTAGGTGTATCAGATATTGAAAGGGATTTGGGAGTGCTTGTGGACAACTACCTAGGTAACAGTGCTCAAAGCCAAGCAGCAGCTGCAAAGGCAAATAAAATATTAGCATGTATTAAGAAAGGTATAGAAGCCAGGGAAGCAAATATAATTCTGCCACTATACAAATCTCTAGTACGCCCTCATTTGGAATATGGAGTACAATTTTGGGCACCACTTCATAAAAAGGACATTTTAGAGCTGGAAAAGGTACAGAGAAGGGCAACCAAACTAATAAGGGGAATGGAGGGGCTAAGTTATGAAGAAAGACTAACCAAATTAAACTTATTTTCTCTAGAAAAAAGGCGTCTAAGAGGAGATATGATTACCTTATATAAATACATCCAGGGTCAGTTTAAAGATTTGTCGGGGGAGCTTTTTGTACCAAGAGGTTTTCAACTGACAAGAGGACATCCCTTGAGGTTAGAAGTAAAAAGATTCCACCTCAAAGAAAGAAAAGGGTTCTTCACAGTAAGGGTGGTTAATCTGTGGAATTCTCTACCAGAGGAGGTGGTGACAGCGGATTCGATAGATAACTTTAAAAGGGGACTAGATTTATTTCTAATTAAAAAGGGTATTCAGGGTTATTATGGATAATTAGAGAGACAGTAATGATCCAAATTTTTAACATTTCCCCTTTAGACATTTGGCTAAGTCTCGCTTGTTTTTTTTTTTTTTTTTTTCTATTTGCCTTCCTCTGGACTAATTAATAATAATAAAAAAAGAAACAAAAAAAAAAACATTAAATAATTGATTAATAATTAATTAACAACTAATGAATTAATAGTTAATCCGCATATTGCAGATCAAAGGAGATCTTAAAAGGTTGAACTTGATGGACTGAAAGTCTTTTTTCAACCTTAAATACTATGTAACTATGTAACTATGTAACTATGTAAGGAGGGAGGTTTACGTTGGGTATGTGGACGTGATGTTTGTTTCCTGTTTAATGTCTGACTGACCTTTTATTTAGTCCCCTATAAAGATACATTTTGTTGTTGTTCAGTCCTTCAGTCGCGTCGGACTCTCAGTGACTATATGGACGCAGCACGCCAGGCACATCTGTCTGTTTCCAATTCATATGGTTTTCTTGGCAAAGATACTAGAGTGGGTTGCCAGTTCCTTCTCCAGTGGACCGTGATTTGTGTGACCTCTCCGCTATTACCTGCCCATCTTGGGTGACCCTTCATGGTATAGCTCATGGCTTCACTGTGGTACACAAGCCCCTTCACAATGACAAGGTAGCGATCCAGAAGAATACTTACCCATCCCCAATAAAGTCACTTTTGGTCAGTGGTTACAAGCACGAGAGCTGTACTGTATAGAAACTGTCATACCCTCCTGATATGAGGACTTAGCCGGTGGGAGGTACAGAGTGTGACAGTCCTGTTGGTCCCATATTGTGACAGAAATATATTACATTTTTTGGGCTTAGTTGCTTTATTTTGTCACTCGTATTGCTCAGTATGGGGGCAGCCATTTTCCCCTCACATTCTCCACCAGAGATCCTCCTCCATCTTTTTTTTTTAGTTGGTGCTTCAAACTAAATATGGAAGGATGATGCCACTGTTGAGGTGGGGCCCAGCATAGTTGGGCAGGGTCCACTTACAACATGACAGGGGGAGCCTTCAGACAGCTGTTAGTGTTATTATCACCATAGCAGAAAAGCAGCACTTTATTAAACAAATATAATGTAATAAATATTATAACCTCCTCCATCAATAACAGGTATGTATAATACAGAATTCAAATAAATATAGTAAACTGTATATAATGTATAATTTGTTTTTATTATTGGAAGAGTTTGCATGCTGTACAATAATACGTATTAAACATGATCTGTTTAAGTACTTATTTTCTACTAGTGGGATGAAACAGCAGTTATAGAGGCTCCCCCTGTCATGTTGCAAATGGATCCTATTAGCTGTGTGGATGGCTCCACCTCCTAATAGTGACATAAAAAAGCTAATAAAGATGGAGTAGGATATCAGAGAGGAAGAATGTAAAAGGCTAAATTGTTGTCCTTTACCGAACAATATCAAAATAAGACAAGTAAGCCAAAAATATTTCACTAAAAAGTAGAGAGGAGATTAATTTTGATTAAATTAAAAGGAAATCCAGAGCTCAGTGATAAATGATATGATAGATTTTAACAGTGCTCCCATTAAACAAGAAATGAGAAATAAATAAATATTCAGAAGTGAAGGATCTACTTCATCACTCACCTGGAAACAAGTCTGGATGGACGGTAACCTGAAGAATTTCATTTTCATCAATCTCATCATCTTCTTCCACCTCATTAACAGCGTCTTCGCCTTCAGACTCATGATCTGTTAACAACAAAAGAGAATGTAATGTGTTTATGGGAGTTACCCAATGACATAAATAACAATCCTGAATTACAGGTATATTTGTTCTATTAATGCAGAAAAAGACTGGAATTAACCCTTTCGCATATGCATTTTGTGTGATAATTTATCCCCTGAAATACAAGGGACTGGTCACATTTGTCCTGCTAATGGTGTTTGGTTTAACAAGCCCATGGTAAAATGATTGCCAATTAATTATTTTGCGTTCTTTTTGCATCACGTTCAGTGATCTCATGGACTGTAACACAACTGGGACATCTTTATGTCCATGGTCATGCTGATCCACTTGGTTTTCATGGCAGAGATACTGGAGTGGGTTGTCCCTTCCTTCTCCATTGCGCTACAACATACAGCGCCTGATATTCCTAGGTGGTCTCCCTCTTGGTTCCCTGACTGGAATCAAACCCAGGTTGCAGTGTTGACTGCACAGTATCCTAACCACTGGACCAAAGGGCTTCACATAGCCCACTATAAAAGTAAAGGATTACCATTTTAAAAAAGTTCTTCCACATTGAAACGGGATGAGTGTTCAAAATAAATAAATGGGGATTCCCTGGACCCATTATATAATTGTGGGATTCCCTGGTCCTCCTCATTGTGTAGTAGGAACAGAAAACATATGCAAGTATCTAAATGGGCAGGGATTTTTAACCACACAGATCAATTAAAATCCTTTAGTGAGGTCCATTCAAGCTAGGATTTATTTATGTGTTTCCTTTTCTTTTTGAAACACACAAACATTGATTTTTAATCTTTGAATGGATATCACAGAACTTAATGTGACAGAGCAAGGGTATATTTTTCATTTTTATGCTGCCTTAGGCTGTTCAGATTTGTGCACCCCAACAACCTAGTTACTTTTTCCTTTTGCTATATCCTAGCCATAAGTTTATCACACATCTATATTGAAAACCATAAATGTATGTGCATCTATGTAAATGTATAGTAAGTCAGGAAGCATTAGATTCACTATACTGCATATAGACTTTTATGTTCATACTAGCGACTTGCCCATCAAAAATGACGGCAATAAAATTTGAAGCCCGCCACACAATGCGATGTTCTGCTCCCTCTGAGAACCTTCATTGCGAGCCCCTCCCCCCGTGTACTAACGCGGTTTGCCACACAATGCAATTCTCTGCCCCCTCTGAGCTCCTTTGGTGCTCATCGCGATTCCCCCCACCCCCCCCCCGTAGTTTAGGGGCCTTGTGATAAGCGTTACCGCCGTGGGTTAAGAGTTACTGGCTTGGGGCTCTTTTTTACTCCCTTCTGCCACGTTTTCATCCTGTTAGGTTTTTTCTGCCACCATTTTTTTTTCCTTGCTTGGGCGATTTTCGATTGTGTAAAAACTCCAAATATGCCTCAAATTAACTTGCTCCCTGGCTCTCCCCCTGTGCTGTGTGTGAGTGTGTAACTTAATTTGAGTCATATTTGGGTATTTTTGCTGCTCCTTCCAGTTTCGTGGTTCAGCTGTTAAATTTGTTATTTTGCGAGGGCCGCAGGCAATATGCGCCTTCAGCCTTTGGCGCTCATTGCAGCCTAAGTCCCACGGTCCTCACACGCACACATTTAAAAAAAAAAAGGAAGGCAGGGGAATCTAACCTATGACTCACCAATGAAATTTTTTTTTTTTAATCAGATTGCTTACCACTGCACCACCATACTATGGCCCTCATTCAATTGTGATTTGGCCAATTGAATAGTGCTCTAAATAAGCACATAACATTTTTTTTAAAATAAGTTTTTAGTTAGTGAAAACCTTGCTTTTGGATAGATATTTACCAAGTAAAAACTTATTTAAAAAAATATGTTATGTGCTTATTTAGACCCTATTCAACTGGCCAAATCGCAATTGAATGAGGGCCTATGCCTATAAAGTGAATATAAATACATAATAGAATGTATAACAGATACAGACTCCAGCCTTATTCCTTATGCAGATTCTTGTGGGACGGCCTTAAGGGCTGAACTAAAATGACAATATCCAAGCCAGTTGTTGATCAATTTTAAAAACATAAATACATTTTCTACATGATTTTCCATCCTCCAACTCATGATGCAGAGCACATATGGCAACATTTTTGGTCCATTAAAATCGGGATTCACTTCTTTTGAAAATGTGCTCTCCAAAAAAAGCACACTTGATATAAACTCAATTGCAGAGTAAAGCCCCATAATATAAGCCTCCCACTCAAGCTACAGTCAGACTAGCAGTCTAAGTCAGTGTGGTTTGAGCAACTAGAGAATTCCCCCTTAGGACATAGTCCACTGATGTGTTTCAGCCTAGGCTCATGACTAGGATGGCACAATTTCAGGCAGCATCACTGCCAGAATTTTCTGCAATGCCATGGAATCACATATAGTTGTCGTACTGCGAGTTGTTGGCTGCAATGAGCGCCGAAGGCATCCCATGATCTGCACAGACTGATTTGGTATTGGTTAACTGTTTTTTATTTTGCTCACTACACAGAGTTGTAGCTGCAGCTTGGGCAGTGGACAGTCAGAGACTCATGTAAACACAGACTTTACTTTTTTGAGTTCTCAGTGAAAAATGCACTGATTTCAAAATTAGAAAAAACATTCAAACTTGTTTTTTTCTATATTTACTGTGATGTGGTGCAAATTGTGCCGGTTTAAGTGGTGCTTTAAGCAGTCACTCTTATAATAATCACCTATATACGGCTTTTGTGCAATTTGGTAGCATTTAGGACAAAAAGTACTCCATCCTATATAGTTGCTCCTATGTAACTTTTTAATAGTAGCTGGTTTCTAATTTGAATCTTAGAATTTTAAGCATTACTGCTTTTCCTTTCTTCAAACTAAATTACTACGTAACTTTCAGCCCATCAAGTTCAACCTTATAAGATCTCTTCTGATCTGCAATATGCGTATTAGTTATTAATTAATTAGTTAATTATTGATCAAAACATTTTTTTATTAATAATTAATTAATTGATCCAGAAGAAGGCACACAGAAAAACAACTCAAGTGAAACTTAGCCAATCGTCTCAAAAGGGAAAAAAATGAATTCCTTCCTGACCCCAGATACTGGCAATCGGATTCCTCCCTGGATCAATATTCTTGCGCTAATTATGCAGGATAACCCTGAATTTGTTCTTAAATTAGAAATAAAACCAGACCCCTTTTAAAGTTATCTATCGAATCCGCTGTCACCACCTCCTCTGGTAGAATTCCACAGATTAACCACCCTTACTGTGAAGAACCCTTTTCTTTCTTTGAGGTGGAATCTTTTTACTTCTAACCTCAAGGGATGTCCTCTTGTCAGTTGAAAACCTCTTGGCACAAAAAGCTCCCTTGACAAATCTTTATACTGACCCTGGATGTATTTATATAGGGTAATCATATTTCCTCTTAGACTCCTTTTTTCTAGAGAAAATAAGCTTAATTTGGTTAGTCTTTCTTCATAACTTAGCCCCTCCATTCCCCTTATTAGTTTTGTTGTCCTTCTCTGTACCTTTTCCAGCTCTCAAATGTCCTTTTTATGAAGCTGTGCCCAAAATTATACTCCATATTCCAAATGAGGGCGTACTAGAGATTTGTATAGTGGCAAAATTATATTTGCTTCCCTTGCTTCTATACCCTTCTTAATACATGCTAATATTTTATTTGCCTTTGCAGCTGCTGCTTGGCTTTGAGCACTGTGACCTAGGTGGTTGTCCACAAGCACTCCCAAATCCCTTTCAATATCTGATACCCCTAGATTTGCTCCATTAAGATTATAAATTGCATGGCTATTTTTCCTTCCCAGATGCATAACTTTACATGTATTCATATTAAATCTCATCTGCCATTTAGATGCCCATTCCTCAATGTTATGTAAATCCCTTTTGAGGGAATATACATACATAAAATATCTGTTACTTCTATTTCACTACTGTATTACACTGCAGTGTTTATAGCAGATAGAAATATCTTTAAAAAAAAAGAATAAAAGAACACCCATTTGCAGCTCTTGGTTGTTATCCTACAGTTAGTGCTTTTTTAAATTAATTTAATTAGATTAAAAAAATGGACGTTTAAAAACACAAAGAGCAATTTACTGCTCTGAATATGACGTTATTTTCCAAGAGACTTGCATAATTATGATTTATATAAGATTTTTAATTTAAATTGCAGATTTTTTTCTCCAGCTCATATATGCGAATCCCTTTGTTTTGCACGATTAGGGACAAAGATATTTTTTTCTCTTATTTAACTTAATTTATTGCCATTATTAGCATTTTCCAAAGTCATATGAAAGTTTAATAACAAATTCTAATTTTGATAGTATGTATCAGTGGCTCTCATGAAGACCAATGTATTTTTGGCTACTCGCTTCAGATATTGGAATGTCCATTGATAGTGGTAACAATTGTAGCAGCATTGTTATTATTATTGTGGGAATTCATAAAAATGGAAATAGTATGTTTCTTGTTAGAACTTCATGTCTGGATACATTGTTTTAAAATTATTATATATTGCAACAATTAATATTAATGGTCTTGGCGTTATTCACTTCTATAAACTTCTACTGCAAGTTTTTTTTTTTTATCTGCAAAGGTTTTTTTTCAGTCAATTTTAATAAAGTAATATTTAAAAAGATGTAGTCACATATTGCAGTTCCCCCCAGAACTTATTAAATTCATGAATTAAATAACCAGTTTTCTTTGTGTATATATCTAGAAGTTTTTATATACAATACATAATTCTTGCTTGATTGAACTTTGTTATAAATACCTTATGGTACTTAAAAACCAACCACTACTATTACCATCCCCTTATGGATCACTACCTTGTCATGGTGAGGGGGCTTGTGTACCTCAATGAATCTGTGAACTACAACATGTTGGGTCATAGCAGAGAGATCAGACAAATTGCAGTCCACTGGAGAGGGAACTGGCAACTCACTCCAGTATCTTTGCTAAGATAACCATATGGATGAGCACAACCAAACACACAGGCAGATGTGCCTGGCGTGCTGTGTACATATGGTCATAGAGTGTCGGATACGACTGAAAGACTGAACTCTATTACCATAGCTTGTTTCAGAATATCTTGTTTAGCCACTTTAATTTGCCAAAGGGTGCTCTTTTTTTATGTTTTGTTCTAGCCATTCATCAATTGATACAAACTGGTATCCTAATTTGATCAACCTCTGGTGCCTAGGAGTGGAGTCCGGTACCGACCTACCACCGAGATCCGACACTTCAGCATATCCGTCGGGATACCTCCTTCATGGCTGGTCCTGCTGGCTGGGTGTCGTGACATTAGCCACAACTGCTCAAATCTCTGGAACATTTATTACTGAATGCGCTCCTTCCATGCCTGTCTACACCCACCCCAAATTTAAGTTTATCGATTCATACAAACCACATTAAGCTAATCAGTTAGCAACACCCACTACCAAATATATTAGATTGTTACCTTACCACCAATCATGCCCATTCTGATTAATCTTCCACTTATTTCCCCTATTACACTATACTCAGAGACAGGGCATGGGCTTGGCAACAAACCCCTGCTACCGTTCACCTACGGCTGCTGCAGCACCAGGGTAGGGTCCTCTACTACCAGTAAAGGTGGACTCTTACTTTATTAGGGGAGACAGGCAGATAATCACTTTGATACAAAGGTGATCTGATCAATCTAGGTGTTGTCTGACTCGGATCATATACTTATGTTTTAGCTTTATTTGACCCCTAGGTGCCCCTACCTTGTATAGCGAAATTGGAAAGGACACATTATTTTGCTCAGAGCCCTCCATTCACTAGCTCTGCCACGGCTACCCTTTTTTTCTTAATCCACCTGTAGTATGGACTAACTGTACTCCTTCTGTAACTTTGTGCTATAAAGCACTTTGGATAAAAGCGCTACATAAATGTAAATGAACTCTTTCAGTCTTAGCGAATTGTGGATACAATTTTTACCTGAGGTTTTAGTCTGTGCAATTTCCAAAACTTCATCCTTCATCTCTTTTTGTTCTTCTTTTGAGGACGAGACTACGGCATCATCAACCTGTAAGATGTGGGAGAAGATGTACTTGGGTCCATGTCTTAATATATTGAAAAACCCAAATATACAGAGTTCCCCCAGCATGATTTAGGAGTGTGTTCCACCCACCTAATTAGAAGCAGCGCTCGGCTCGAGAAGCATATGAATGTATACCCATCTAGTCCATGTCATATGGCTGGTAAAGCGTCTGGGCATAATTATATATAGAAGTTTTACCAGCCGTATGACATAATTACATTGTAACGGAGGTAAAAAAAACAAAAACATTCAGTCCATCAACATTTTTAGATCCCTTCTGATCTGTAATATGCAGATTAATTTGTAATTAATGGTTAATTGATCCAGAGGAAGGCAAACAGAAAAAAAACATTGAAACATTGGCAATTGTCTCATTAGGAGAATAATATTCCTTTCTGATCCCAGATACTGGAGATCGGATTCCTCCCTGGATCAATACTCCCTCTCCAATTATCCACGATAACCCTGAACACCCCTTTTATAAAAAAATATGTTCAATCCCTTTTTAATGTTATCTAACAAATCCGCTGTCACCACCTCCTTTGATAGAGAATTCCACAGATTAACCCCCCTTACTGTGAAGAACCCTTTTCTTTCTTTAAAAGTGGATTTGTTTGAATCTCAAGCATGAAGGAGTAGCCTTGTATAGAGAAGGTGGATGGGAACTCACAAAATTATTTTGCACTGGGACCTCCATATCTGTAGCTCTGATATAGATTCCTTTTCTCATTAATTAACACACTCACATTTTATATATATATATATATATATATATATATATATATATATATATATATATATATATATATATATATAATCTCACATATATAGTTGTCAGTGTTGGGAATGCTTACAATGTTGGTCACACTTTGCGAGCCTCGCAAAGAGAGCCGAGACGTTTGCGGTCCAGCCTTCCGAAGGGACAAAGGACTTAGGCTGCAATGAGTGCCAAAGGCGATCACTGCACTGCGAGCCTCGTGAAGCGAGCAGTTGAAGCACGTAGCACTTTGCCACTGACCGCGAGGAATGCAGTTTGCTAATTTAACGGTCAAACTTCTTTCCAGCATGTAACTCGAAAAACAAGCAAAATAATAATAATAAAAATAAAAAAACACACACACACACACAGCACAGGGGGAGAGCCTGGGAGCGAGGTTGCAAGCGATTTTGAGTCAATCGAAAATCGACTAAGCAAGGAAAAAAATGGCGGCCGAAAAACGTAAAAAATCTGAAACAGGATGAAAACGAGGCTGAGCAAAGCCAGGCACGTGGGACTTTGAAAATAAAACAAACGGCAGTCAACGCGCGCCACGCAAACATTCAGCACACATACAGAGGAGAAAGTACTTGGATGGGAGATCACCTAGGAATACCAGGAGCTATATGATGTGGCCCACTGGAGAATAAAAGGGAAACCCACTCTCTGCCATGAATACCAAGTGTATCAGCAGGGTGCATTACTGTCCATGAGGTCACAGAGAGTCGGACACGATTGCACAATGCAAACACACATTGTTTTTTTTTCTCTAAACGCAGATAAGTGTAAATATGTATTGAAATATGCATAGTTTGTATCCGTGTGTTTGTTCAGATTTGCTACAAAAAACGATTTTTTTTTTCATCTAGTGGTTGCTTAATCAATTTAAAAGTCATATAGCTATTTTTCAATTAGAAAACAGAAGTATTTTTATGCCTCTACTGGACTTTAGTGGAATCCATGATACTTAGGTGAAGGCTGCATGTGTGTGAATGTTTTTTGTATTTTTGCAGGACAAAGCTTGCGTCGGTCAGTCATATCAGACTCAATGTGATCTCATGGGCCGTAAAACACCAAGCACATCTTTATGTCGATGGTCATGCTGATCCACTCAGAATTCATGGCAGAGATACTGGAGTGAGTTGCCAGTTCCGTCTCCAGTGGGCCACAGCATACAGATCCTGGTATTCTTGGGGGTTTCCCATCCAAGTTCTGACCTCCTGGTTCCCTGACAGGAATCAAACCCAGGTCGCAGGTGTGAAAGCACCGAAACCTAATCACTGGACCACCATTTTCAGAATGGATACTGAACCTGGTATAACATCCCACTGTCCAGCAGTGCTCACCTCTTTAGTAGACTGGTCACTTTTGCTACTGGGGTTTTCCTTCTTCACAACGGTGTATTCCTATAAAACAAGAGAGGCAGGTCAGACATCAGTGTAAGGTTTAGGATCACTCATTTTTCTATCCTTGTGCATTTAATAAATATACTTTACAGAACAAAAGATACACTTGCAAAATAATGATAAATAAATGACCACTGCCCAATGAAAAAAAAAGTCTGAAAACACTGAGCCTGACTAAGCCAGTAAAGTCATAAAGCCAGATTTTAATTAGAATAAAATTAAATTTTGAGATCTGGAGATATCTACAAAATGTAGGTGTAAGTGGTGGTTGCAATGAATGATGCACTTTCCTGCTTCTGAGACAGTGAATGGAGGATGGGTGTGGTGTCAATTTCAATCTTAACCAAGTATCCAACAAAGGCTTTGGACTTCTGCCTTCCCTGATAACCACATACACACACCCTCATGATCCAGCTCTGTTTTTGAGTACAGGAATCCATTTTGTGTTTCTCAGAGTCTTAAAAAAATAAGATTTTCCCTGTCATGACCTGGATTTGCATCAGCAGACTGCACTTCCTTTGTTCCTGTACCCAGATCATACCAGCTCCTTGATCGCTTCACTAGGACAGTAAGACGAGGCTTCAAATAAAGCACAGCAAGCACTTTCCCAACAAAGACACACTTAGAACTATGCATTCCCAATAGGGCTTGATCATTTACTCTGTGTCACTTTTTATACCCATTTACAACAATGAAAACAGTAGAATCATTAACAGCAGAACAAACATTACACAATTTGCCGGTATGGCGCCTGGTCATGTTTATATTTTCCTCCCTCCAACCAACCGTCCAATCAGCTAGCTTTATCGTAGGGCCTTTTCTTATTGGGTGCCTGCTTGTGGATCCCCCAATCCCTGAACAAGCTTGACTGTGGTTATAGTATGAATCTCAAGTTTGGGAACAGGGGGGGGGAAGCTAGAGAGTTACCCCAAGTGTAACCAGGTGCCAGGGAGTCTGGCCAGAATAACAGATGGCCTATGTGACTACAGGTTGTGGTAACTTGTCTTCCTTGCATGGTAATTTATCTTCCTTTCAGGACCTCCTTAAACAGGTCTAGGTAGGAGGGATAAGAATCTTTACTTCCCTCCCACAATTGCTAAAGGAAGTGATGCATGGACAGGATGTGATGTAAATCACATCATCTCAACTAAGGGTATATAACATAAGGCCAGGCAGGAAATCGTTCTGTTGCTTCCTTTTCTTCCTTGGTGGATGTGATGTTGAACTTGCAGCAGTGAGCCATTACTAGATGTGAAGGCCTAACCGTGGGTGAGATCAAGCGTGTGGGGAAGGGGATTACGATATAGATAGATAGATTTAAAAGGGTTGTTGCTCCGAAGTTAACCAGAAACTGAATGCATTGCAGAACCCAAGGAAAAGCTATACTATATATATATATATATATATATATATATATAAACAGACCAAAGACCTTACATTTTCAGGCTGTTATTAGTGTAATTTAAAAAAAAGCAATAGATCTTTTTAACATAGAATTTTGTGCTCTTTCACACCAGGAAGAGCACTTATGGGGAGGTAACTATCCCTTTAATGTTTAGCAAAAATACATTACTAGCGGCTGTTATGCCAGAGATAAGTGATGTAGGACAGGCTTGCCCAAGGACAAGTGTCAATTTGTCTGCTAAACAAGACTAGAACATGCTAGCCTGCTCCTTTACATCCCTCCTTTCCTGACCTTCCGATATGACCTAGCCCATGGGTCATTTGACCTTCATACAGGCCAGTTCAGTAAACTGATCTTCCCTACACTCACTAATCTGGAACTGTCACTTTCTCCCTAGGGGGGGAGAGTGGTTGACATGATCACCCGGGTAGCGCTGTGTGGAGTCTGGTCTGAGGGTCCGGCTTAGGAAGTTATGTATATATTTGGGTTAGCTGCACACAATGGATCGAAGGGATATCAATTACACCACTTAACCTGATCAAACTGGTATCAGTTACAAAACGTGACATCTCTTAACCTCTGCAGTTCCCCAACAATGGTCTATTGGTTAACAAGACAGCTTGTTAGCTTTCTTCCCATCCCAACCCAGCCGGTCTAAACCGTCTACATGACTCTCACAATCAGGGAAAGCCAGGTTACAGTGGCAGTACCATTTTGCTTTTAATTTAAAACTTTGGAACCCGGAAAAGGCAAGATGCCCACAGCTAGGGGTGGTGTGTACTTAAAGGGCCAGTATTATTTTCCTGTTTTTATCCCCACCAACCCTAACAAAAAAACATTTTATTCCCAAACAGAACAATACTTCATATGACAGTGGCCCGGATGCCCATCATGATGCTGATCAGGCATCTTATCATACCAATTGTCTCCTGGAAAGTCCTGTACATCCTAACATATTCTCACCCCCCACATAGGACACAACCACCTTTTTATGTCCCTTTTAGTGAAACAGTGACTTGGCTCTCTTACGGAGTGCCGTTATGTCATCTTAACTGTTAGTTTCTCTGCTCCTGGGGATACTTACCAGTGGCTTACACACCTGCTATTATTGTTAGTTTGGTAGTGGTCCTTAAGAAAAACAACTGTAAAGCAACACAGAAATAGTATTTGACACACCGAGGCTTTTGAATTGAATTTACCTGTATCCAAGGTTTGAAACATTGTGTGAACAGTACCCACATCTGCCCAAGTGTTTCATTGTCTCCGTGTACACAAAATACACTTTCTAGTCACCTCCCACCTCTCTAAACAGACATACCATACTTGCAGTACGATAGTGGGAGATGAGCTATGTATTTGTGTACATTGCTAGCAGCTCATGTTACAATACTGCCAGCTACCAATATGTGTTTTACAGAGTGGTCTCAAATGGTTTTCACTTTGGTACTTCCCTGGGCAGCTTCCACTTGAGAGACAAAACGTAATTCAGTGTGGAGAGATGTGGAGCTTATACAGGCTTGATTTAAACAAAAAAATAATTGTATAAAAGGCACATTAAAAGTCGATAAAAGGCTGTTTTCTTATCAGGCCCCACTTAACTGAAGACTCTAAGTCTCAGGCTCTTTAATGAACAGAGCCAACTTCTCCTGTCAAATATTTCTGTTTTTAAGGCTTTATAAAAAATAAACAGACTTTACACTCAAGTGGTTTTAATAAAATTAAAGTCAAATAGGCAAAAACGGAAACAAACATCTAAATAAAATGGCGAAATTTACTGCTGGAACACCCTCTCTGACCCAAATGCAGCGTGAAATATTATTATTATAGTTACATAGTTACATATGGCCTCATTCTATTATCGTCCGCAGCCGTTGCGGGGCCGCAAGGACCGGCCGCAAGCTATTCTGCTATTCTATTCCCCTCCGGCCGGGGATTCCGGCAGGCTTGCGGCCGGCGCCTTGCTATCTCTTGCGGCCGCTCGCGCCGAAGGAAATCCTTTGATCTAAAACGGCCGCAAGGAAATCGGCCGTAGGAAAATCCTATTTGCAATTCAATTGCTCCGGGAACCCTCTCTGCAAGGCTAAAACCGAGCCGCAGCTTACTTGCAGGAAAGAGGTCCCGCTAGCACCAATTAAGCACGAAATATAGCCCAAATAAAGCCATCCTGCACTTTGAGAAGACTATAAAGTGATTTTCGGTGTTAGCAAAAATAGCACAAAATTCCCCTATACTCAAATCCGTAAAATATATATTTTTTAATATACGTCAAATATCCATGTAAAAAGTCCATAGGGCTTGGAGCACCTCAGACCCGCCCACGCCGCAGCCGGAAAATAAACAGTTAATTTAAACTCGGGTTTGGGCTGATGTGCAAGCTTGAGAGTGGGTTACTTTCAATCCTAATGTCCCCCAATATGATCCCTAGCATTTACAGAGCTTTACAGAGCTGTCTTGAATTTATTTTTGACTTTTTAGATTTCAGAGCTTACGGCCGGTTGCAAGATTTACGGCCGGCCGTAAGAGGAGATCCTTGCGGGGCCGTTTAATTGAATTGCGAGGTAACGGGACCCCCGCAAGGAATTGCAGCCTTACGGACGGTTTACGGCCGATAATAGAATGAGGCCCATAGTATTTAAGGTTGAAAAAAGACCTTCAGTCCATCAAGTTCAACCTTTCAAGATCTCCTCCGATCTGCAATATGCGGATTAACTATTAATTAATTAGTTGTATGTATATATATATATATATATATATATATATATATATATATATATAAAAAATAAAATGATATATATATATATGAATATATATATATGAATATATATATATATATATATATATATATATATATATATATATATATATATATATATATAAAATCAAATCCCTCCTGATTCTAGACACAGGCGACCGGACTTTTCCCTGGATTAATACTGCCTCTCTAATTATCCATGATAACGCTGAATTCCCTTTTTAATTAGTATAAATCCAGTCCCCTTTTAAAGTTATCTATCAAATCTGCTGTCACCACCTCATCTGGTAGATAATTCCACAGATTAACCACCCTTACTGTGAAGAACCCTTTTCTTTCTTTAAGGTGGATTCTTTTTACTTCTAACCTCAAGGGATGTCCTCTAGTCAGTTGAAAACCTCTTGGCACAAAAAGCTCCCTTGATAAATCTTTATACTGACCCTGGATGTATTTATATATGGTAATGGAGAGGACCTAATACTGAACCCTGAGGAACCCCACTTACCCCATTATTCCAATTGGAGTATGTTCCATTTACAACAACCCTTTGCTTCCTGTCTTTTAGCCAGCTCTCAATCCATGAATATTTACTGCAACTCCTGTATCTCTTAGTTTGCACAATAGTCTCCCATGTGGCACTGTATCAAAAGCCTTTGCAAAATCCAAAAAGATTACATCCACTGAGTTGCCTTGATCCAGGTTCCTACTAACCTCCTCATAGAAATTAATTAGATTTGTTTGACATGACCTATCCCTCATAAATCCATGATGACTCCTACTTATAATCCTGTTCAAATAGACATATTCTTGTATATTATCCCTTATTAACCCCTCTAAAAGCTTCCCCACTGAGGCTTACAGGTCTAAAATTATCCGGATTTGATCTTGCTCCCTTCTTAAATATAGGTATCACCTCTGCTTTTCTCCAGTCATCTGGTAGAGACCCTGTGTAGAGTGAATCTTGAAAAATCAAATATAATGGTTTGGCTATTACAGAACCCAGTTCCCTTAGTACCCTTGGATGTAATCCATCAGGACCCGGGGCTTTATTAACATTTATTTTTTCCAACCTCTTTTGGATTACTTCCTGTGTTAACCAATTATTTGGCAAAGGTAGTGTAGCCCCATTATGTTGCAGTGTCCCAACCACTGGTACCTCCCTTGTGTATACTGAAGAAAAGAACCTATTTAGCTCATGTGCCTTTTCACGGTCACTAATTATCAGACGGCCTGTGTGACATTGTAATGTTCCTACAGCTTCCTTCCTCGCCTTCTTCCCATTAATATACTTAAAAAATATTTTAGGGTTAGTCTTACTCTCTTTTGCAATTAATTTTTCATTTTCTATTTTAGCCAGTCTAATCGCGCTTTTGCAAGCCTTGTTGATTTCATGTATTCCCGTAAAGCAGTCTCTGTCCCCTTTTGTTTGTATAATTTAAATGCCTGTTTTTTACTCCGTATCTTGATCTTTAAATCATTGTTAAGCCACATTGGATGGGATTTACTCCTTTTACTTTTATTCCCACTTGGTATATTGTGATAAGTATGTATATTTAGTAAGGATTTAAATGTTGTCCATTTAGGTTCAGTATTTTTACCTATCAGCTCTCTGTCCCAGTCTATATTGCTGTATTGCTGCCCTTAGACCGTTAAAATCTGCCCTTTTAAAATTAAGAGTTTTCGTTGGCCCCTTAAAATGTTGTTTTTTTAATTCAATCTCAAATGAGACTGTGTTGTGATCACTGTTTCCCAAAGGTTGCCCTATTCCAACATTTGATACTATATCAATATTATTTGTGATGAGTAAATCTAAGATAGCTTCATTTCTAGTAGGTTCTTGTATAACCTGGGCCAGATAATGATCCCTGAGTGTTCTCACGAACCTGCTCCCCTTAGTTGAACTGCTGGTCTCATTTATCAGTTTACTTCAGGGTAATTAAAATCTCCCATTATTAGGACTTGCCCATGCTTAGCTGCATTTTCAATCTGTAACAATAATTGTATTTCCTCACTTTCAGCTATATTTCGGGGTTTATAGCCTTATGTCACAGTAATAACCACATACAAGCAAGGAGAGCACTGGCCCAACCTTCTCTCTAAATGCCCCACCCCAGAGACCCTTAATCATAAAGTGACTAGCCTCTTCAGTCATTTCCCCAGGGTTTTATACTGAAACTCTTTCACAGATATAATTTTATTACTCGCAGCTCTGTCAGGCATGATCTCCTTATTCTGCAGGAACGGGCTGTCTCTGCCATACAGATTGTAATCTTTGATTATTCTGGACAATTTTCTCCCCTGAATACTTCTAGTAACAGATCACTGTATTCAACATAGCCTTCCCATTATCTCTCACAGGCCCTCCTCAGGTCCAGCTACACCTGACCTCAAAAGCACCTGCCAAGCCTTTTTCAGGTGCTGTCTCATTATGCTATTAATGCCTGCCTAGCTGGACTGGGCCTAGGGCTTTATGCAGCCACATAAATCCCTTTTCACTACTTCTCTGTATCCCTTTCAAGCTTTGTCACTGAGCCCTTTATAAGAACACTTAATTGGCTCTGTGACTAAGCTGGACAGGGATAGACATATGGAAGATTAATCAGAGGCATATATGAAAACCCTATACCCAGTTCAGCAAGGTAGGAGTTAATAATCTGTACATCATAATTAGGCAGCACCTAAAAAAGGCTTGGGTAGTCCTACTGAGGGGTCAGGTGTAGCTGGACCTGAGGAGGGCCTGTGAGAGACAGAGAGAATCCGATGAAATTAGAGTTTGTTGAATTAAGTGGATCTAAGAAAGAGAGTCTATGTGACTCAGAGGAATTTGTCCAGAACAATAAAAGGCTTCAAGCAGGACAGCAGAGACAAACCATTCCTGCAGAATAAGGAGATAATCCCTACCAGGCACTGACAGGGTTGTGGGTAATAAAAAGATACCCAAGGAAGAGCTGCAGTATAATACCCCAGGGAAATGACTGTATGTTAGTGCTTGTGAAGAGGCTAATCGCTTTATGTTTAAGGGTCCCTGGGGTTAAACATGTGGAGAGAAGAGTGGGCTAGTACTGCACCCCCTTGTATCTGGACATTGTTGCAACAACTACTGGGCAGAGATTTCTACAGGCAGAACAAGAACTGCAAAAGACCCCATAGACCGTGCTGTGGCTGTAGGATTTTTACTACCTGTAGTAGACTACTACAGGAACACTGTCTCTGACCTGTGCAGCTTAAGTTATTTTATTTACGTAGATGTATCTTTCCAATTCTGTAACATTACTTTGTACCTTTCTTTTATATAGCGCACAGGACAAAAGAGATGAGCCCTGAAGAGTCACCTTGTCACAGGCCTTTTAAAAATACACAAACAGCAGCAAAGAAAGACTTAATTATAATTATATAACGTTACCCTCAATCATGGAATCTGGTGCACTCCTTCCTCACCTCCATCTTTGTCCTTGACACTGGTGTCTTGTTGACAAACACAACACGTGTGTGTTTGCATTGCTCAGTCGTGTCCGACTCTCCGTGACCTCATGGACAGCATCACACCATGCTGATCCACTTGGTATTCATGGCAGAGATACTGGAGTGGGTTGCCAGTTCTTTCTCCAGTGGTGGCATACAGCTCCTGGTATTCCTAATTGGTCTCCCATCCAAGTACTGACCAGGCCCAACCCTGCATGGCTAAGGGTGGTGTGATCTCTTGGTTCCCTGACTGGAATCAAACCCAAATTGCACTGGTGAAAGCACCAAATCCTAACCACTGTTCCACCACAACATATAGATTGTATTAATTATGTAGGCCACATTACCTGATCATTTTGCAGAGACGGGTTATGGGATTGCAGCCATAGTCCCCTACTATGTTCCAGGTAATCTGACATGCATAATTATTGCAATCTATTATATGTGTGTTTGTCATCTGGACAACAGTGTCCAGGATAAAAAGGGATGTAAAGGAGAACTGAACTGAAAAGTGCTTTTTTTTTCCAGGTTAAATATAAATACTGGCTCTTTAAATGTAAAACTGGACATAGTAAATGGATATGCTTGGTGCATTATGACATGGTCCAGCACCTCTCACCTCTCCAGTCAGCAGGTAGATGATCTCCAGGGCGTGAGTAGTAATCGTTTCAGTCATTTTCGTATTTTTAGCCAGCTCAGTTATCAGTGATTTAGTCAGATGCTCCAACAATGAGGCCTAGAAATAATTAGAAGAGTGACTTAAGATTTATAGGATTAAAGGGACATGTTGATTTTAGTCAAAAAAACGGCTAAACTTGGCATTAGCATGTTTTCACTATCCTGTGATATTCAGCATTGTTTATGCAGTCATTTTACTAGGTCTATAACATATACAGTATATGTATCTATTTACTTATGTACCTGATTTTATTAGGAAACTAGTAACTTGCCCGTCATACATAATGGTATCATATGGTATGTTAAATTGTCTGTGCTGTCTCCCTGTGTGCCCACTCTCTCCCTCGGTGTGTTCTTTGTCCCTCCTCCATCTCTTTCTCCCTCACTCCCTATCTCTTTCTTTCTCAGTCTCTGAACCTCTGCCTCCCTCCCTCTCCCCTCACCCTCCTCTCTCCCTCACTCTCTGCCTCCCTCCCGGCGCAAGATGGAGCGTCGCACATGCTCACTTGTAACTGTGCAAAGACAGCACAACGGTTAAGTGATTTTCCTATGTTTAGGGATAGTAGCTAGTGAGTAATGCCTGCGCAGAACGCATATTGCAGGCGTTACTCACAAGCTAACAACTTTTATAGTGGATGCTTATAAGCTCTGTTTTTACTGCCCAAAATCATACCACTAGTCCTCTTATGGGTCAGCCCTCTGCAGCTCATGACACAGGCACTATAGTACTGGCCGTGCAGTGTTTCATACTAGCCATTCAGGGGCAAAGTCTCAGGAACATGCTACCACATACTGCTGGGCGATATTAATAAGTAAAACATGTGCTAATTTGATAAAAGGAATTCCTTGTTACTGTAGCTGCTACTTAAAAAGTAATTCTCTGTGAGCTTAATTTGCATGCCACTACCCAGAATCCTCAGCAACAGTGTAAATAGCTTACTGAGAAGATCTGCGGGGGGAGGGGGGGATGCGGAAGCAGGTCTCTTGGATGCTTGAATGATATTACTGACATAGAGGAGGTTCCAAATATGGTATAATGTAAAAATATAGGTAACAAGTACTTTATTAATTAAAAGCTATTAAAACATTTTTTTTTGTCTACAGTAAATTAATGCTGAGCTTTTCAATTTTGAGCTGTCAGTCAGCGTTTCTGATCCACCCACAAACAATAGATTATAATCTTTCTTAATGAGATATCATTGGCAGTGATTAATTACAGATTAGATGAGGCATTGAGTTCCTTGATTTCTGTGTAGTCACCTGCAAAAAATAGACTAGGCATGCTCAATGTGCAGGTGACTACACTGAACATAATAAACTCAATGCATTAGACATGGGGCTGACAAATTTATCTGAAACAAAATTAGTTACATACCATGATAACGCATTATACCCTCTACTATCACTCCTTTATCATTTATACTTATATATATATATATTTACTGTATTGGTCCGAATATAAGCCGCACTCGCATATAAGCCGCACCTGTAAAGTTCAAGGAGAAAAATAGAAAAAAGATAGTACTCAAATATAAGCCGCACCGGTAAAATTGGAGAGAAAAAGACTCTCAAAGTGATCAGCCATTGCAAGAAACAGGCTTTCTAATTAGCACGGTAGCTTTTTTTGCAGGTTACAGGCTTTACAGGATGTTAGAATCACTAAAACCGTAAATCGCTATTCAATACCGCAGTCTCAAGCACGAAAATCGGCACCCTTAACTCGCAATCGCGCAAGTCGGCAGTAATTTTGCGTTTGCGAATAGAAGCCGCACACGTAACAAGCAAAGTTTGAAAATCGGCAATGATTTTTTTACGGCACCTGTAACTCGCCAGCTCAAAAATCGGAAAAAAGGTGCGGCTTATAATCGGACCAATACGGTAGATAAAAAAAAAATCTTATATGGCAGATCCGCTACTGTCCACAGACACCTGATAGGGTTGTGAAAACTAGGGCTGAAACACTAAAGTTCAGATGTAAGTTGACTTATTTTTCTTCAAAACACTGAATTTATTGGAAATCAGTCACTAAAAAAACAAGTGAAATTACATTTAGCAGTGTTAGAGTGGCCCTTGAATACTGATATCATTATGACATTCTCCAGACGCTCTCACCTCTCCGGTCAGCACAGTGATGATCTCCAGGGTGTGATCTAAGATCTTCTCAGCCACCTTCTTGTCCTCCGCTTTTACGCTCATGATTAGTGAGTTTTGGTTCTGTTGTAAAACGGAGATCTAGGAGAATAGAGAGAAGTATAAAGAAAGTGACGGAATAAGAAAGCCTGTCTGTCATTGTGATGTACAAAGGAAAAGGGATATGTGCAGTAAGGGACAGATGATGTGAAAATAGACACCATAAAACACAAATAAATGTATAGAACTGTAACCACACCAAATATAAATGATATCTATCTCTTTCTATCTACCTATCTGTCTATCTACCCATCTCTCTATATTTCTGTCTCACTCTACCTATCACTCTCTCTCTCCGTCTCTCTCTTTCTCTCCATCTAGGTCTCTCTCTTTCTGCCTCTGTATCTATCTTTATCTCTCCGTCAATCTATATCTCTCTCTATCTGTCCATCTAGCAATCTATTTCTATGTATCTCTAGCAATCTATTTCTATGTATCTCTCCCTCTATCTATATCTCTCCGTCTATCACTACCTAGCTATATCTCTCTATCTCCATCTATGTCCATCTTGCTAAATGTAGTATCTAGATTTTTATCTATGTAGATCTCTATCTCTCTAACTCTCCATCTACATATAAATATATATATATAGCCATCTCTATCTATCTGTATCTCGGTCTCTCTCTACCGTATCTAGGAATCTCTATCTGTATCGCGATCTCTATCTATCTAGGAATCTCTATCTATCTAGGAATCTCTATCTATCTAGGAATCTCTATCTATCTAGGAATCTCTATCTATCTAGGAATCTCCATCTATCTAGGAATCTCCATCTATCTAGGAATCTCCATCTATCTAGGAATCTCCATCTATCTAGGAATCTCCATCTATCTAGGAATCTCCATCTATCTAGGAATCTCTATCCATCTAGGAATCTCTATCCATCTAGGAATCTCTATCCATCTAGGAATCTCTATCCATATAGGAATCTCTATCCATATAGGAATCTCTCTCTCAAAATGCAGTACTAGGGGTGCAGTACTAGCTCAATTATATTATATATTATACCCCTCCTTCCACACTATTTACATAAATAAATGCATCTAGCCCTCATACCATAAACACACCCCTCCTCCCACACTATATAAAGGAGGTGACTCCAGACCATCCTGTACCAGTTCTTCTCCATCACACAAAGCCTCCATCACAGTGCTGGGCTGTGGGTCCTCCCTGGCTCCTGACATGTAACAGAGCTTATTACTGTATACATACTACATGATACATATTATGATGGTGTTATATTGATACACCCAATCTCACAGTTACCTTTCAGTCCTCTCTCTCTGGATGAACACGGGAACTGATTGAAAAGTACCGGAAGTGAGGGGGAGTGTATGATAACATTGTAAGAGGAGCTGGACCACGACTCCCATAATGCATTGCACAATGGAGGCGAGGCTACATAATCCAAATAATGAGAAAGGGCGGGGCCTCTTGTATGGGCTACAGGAGTATCATCCTCACTTCCTCGAGATATCTGCTTCATTAATTAGCTATATAATGTGGATATCTGTAGCTACTGCTTATGTGAACGTGTCTGTTATCACGATATTACTGAGGAAATAAGTATCAGGTCTTCATTTCATTCTCCCCAAGGCTTTGCCCAAACACAACATGGCGACAAGGGAACCACATGAACACGCAAGTATTTGTATCAAGTCCGCGCATTGCTGCGTATTGACGTCACTGGTGTAATTCAATAATCAGCTCAAGAGATCAGGGAGGGGCAGTCAGTGAGAGGGCTGTGATCTGAACCAGTGCAAGCAGATGGGGATGTGTATTATAATTTAGGAGTAACCAGTTATTTATAACATCATTTACAGGGGTACAAGTGCATTTGTTTAATAAGATGTCAAGGTCTAGGAACTAGATTTTATTAATTATTTAAAATACACAAAATGTGTTAAATATAAAAATATTCAAAAAGGCAGGAAAGAAAATTCCATATTGTGAGGAACCAAAAAAAATAAATACTCATGGTCTCTTTAGATTTTTTTTTCTATTAATGTTTCAATAGGTTATTTAAATACATGTAAAATGTACAACTTTTCTAAAAAGCCCCCCAGTAACAGTTTCTGGGCTATTGGAACCTCCCCATTTCTTCCTGTTCGCTTTTGTGCAGGTTGCCATCTGTCAAATCTGTGAATTAAACACAACTTCGCAGGCAGGGCTTCATACTACCAGTGATATGCTGATGTATGCAGTGACATGCGTGTCTGAGCAGCATGAGATAATGGTAGTATGGTATATACTACTCACCCTTGGTTAGCTTTCCTTTATTGAATCAAACTACTTGCACCCGATTAATCAACTGCACATGATTACTATCCTTACTTAATCCTCTTGGATCTCTTGGCCACTATTTTCCCTTTTACTTTCTTCTTCCTCTTAAGCTTCTGCTGGTGTCTCAGACTATCCTCCGCATTTTCTCCACATTATGTCTCAAACACCATTTACATCTCTCCTTCACTGCTTTCCTCCCCTCTGCTCTGCTCCCATGAGCTCCTCTCCTTCCTCTAATCACTATTTAATTCATGTTCTGAAGCTCTTAAGCAGAAATGCTTCTGTAAGTCCTACGCTCATCTCCTCTCCCTGCTTATTGTGCTGGCTGTTGGAGATATATCTCCTAACCCTGGCCCCTCTCTCAGTCCCTCTTCGCATCTGCCATACCCAGCTCCCAGGGCTGCTAACTCTATCCAAACCCATGTTTTTGTACTTCGCCCCTCTATGTCTAAAATGTACCCTCCACCACTCTGTGAAGCTAACCCCTGACTTTCCTCATGTGCAGGCTATATTATCTGACCACTAGGGGCAGATAACATAATATATACTTGAGCCTTCACCTCAAATGACTTTCCAAGTTTTCACACCTTCCCACCTAAGCAATCTTTCACCTTCTTCCTGACCCTTGCTATTTCTTACCTTTTCTTCACCAGTTTTCTGCCTCTACCATTCCCTTTAGACTGTAGCGAGCTTCCAATCTTGTAGGGTGCTTTGGGGAAAAAGCACTTTCTACAAACATTCTAAGCTCAAAACAGGGCCCTCCATATTCTTCAGTTGTTAATATTGTTAATATTGTACAGAATATGTTGGCGAGTTACAAATAAAAGTTAATAATAATATAACAATTATATGGAGATTGGCAACATTAATTAACATAATACTGTCACCTGGGTTCAATTCCAAGTCAGGGAACCAAGAGGTCACACCACCTTGAAGCCGAGCAGGGTTGGGTCTGGTCAGTACTTGAATGGGAGACCACCTAGGATTACCAGCAGCTGTATGCTGTGGCCCACTTGAAAAGGTCCTGGCAACCCACTCCAGTATCTCTTCTATCAAAACCAAGTGGATCAGCATGGCCATGGACTTAGATGCTCCGGTGTGTTACAGTTCATGTGGTCACGGAGAGTCAAACGACTGAAAGACGCAAAATAAATAGCATAAAAGGGCCTGAGAGTATCTAGCTTTCTTGTTAGTTCAAGAAATATGTATTAATACAATCAAAAATAAAGTAATCTGTAATTAAAATAGTTTAAAAATGAAGGTTAGCCGAATCTATTGCCACCTCCCGCTCATCACATGACTCATATTGTTTCTGTTTTATCACATCCAGTTGTTTTTAATATCTTTATACTTATCTTTCAGCCAACGCACCACAGTCCCCTTAACTGACTTTATCAAGGTGGAGACAAACACACAGCTGGACGCCAATATTTTCATCTTTGAGAATAAATGTAATATTAAATATTGCTGTTATACATTATTAAATATGATTTTTTTAAGCAAGCAAGCAACAAAAGTCCACCTAATTCAGATTGCCTTATTCACTCATTCATCAAGTTGTTGTTTTTTTCCCTCCCATAGTTAGTTTTAGTATTTTAAAAGAGATAGAATATAGCACAATAACGTATTACCGTTTTCATTTCTTATCGGAGAACCTTCAGAACCTTTTCAAGATTCTTATAAATTCTCAAGTAAGCAAGGAAACAGAAAGAGAGAACCAGAATATATCTTATCAGAATTAATATATATTTTTTAAACGGACAATTAACAATTAAATCAGTGCTCAGATTGTATCTTCAGATATACTCAAGTTTCTATTCGCTCCTGATGTCTGAGTAACAATGACACAAATTTATCTTAAGGAACAAGTCTGGCAATGTGGTTTAAGTAGAGAAACATACTTGAAGTATCCAAATGAAATGAGATACAGCTGTAACAAATATGCAATAGACAAAGGGATTACTTATGATCTTGTACTTATTGAATGATTTTATTATTTTTACAACAGCAAATATGAGATATATGTGATATAGAGATTAGACGGCAACACAAAGCGGTATAAAGATTTTGCAAAAAAGTCTACGCTGTAGCACTTTTTTGCATATGAGAACAGAATTTTTTGGATAATCCTTAAATTATTAAAATACTGGTAACTTGCCAGTCATAAATGACGGTATCACAGAATGTTATCTTGAATTATCTTGCTCTGTCCTGCGTCTCCCTCCCCCGGCCTGCGTCTCCCACCCCCTCCCCGTCCTGTGTCTCCCTCTCTTTCTCCCTCCCAGTCCTGCGTCTCCCTCCCAGTCCTGCGTCTCCCTCTCTTTCTCCCTCCCAGTCCTGCGTCTCCCTCTCTTTCTCCCTCCCAGTCCTGAGTCTCCCTCTCTTTCTCCCTCCCAGTCCTGAGTCTCCCTCTCTTTCTCCCTCCCAGTCCTGAGTCTCCCTCTCTTTCTCCCTCCCAGTCCTGAGTCTCCCTCGCTTTCTCCCTCCCAGTCCTGCGTCTCCCTCGCTTTCTCCCTCCCCGTCCTGCGTCTCCCTCGCTTTCTCCCTCCCCGTCCTGCGTCTCCCTCGCTTTCTCCCTCCCCGTCCTGCGTCTCCCTCGCTTTCTCCCTCCCCGTCCTGAGTCTCCCTCGCTTTCTCCCTCCCCGTCCTGAGTCTCCCTCCCCGTCCTGAGTCTCCCTCTCTTTCTCCCTCCCCGTCCTGAGTCTCCCTCTCTTTCTCCCTCCCCGTCCTGAGTCTCCCTCTCTTTCTCCCTCCCCGTCCTGAGTCTCCCTCTCTTTCTCCCTCCCCGTCCTGCGTCTCCCTCGCTTTCTCCCTCCCCGTCCTGCGTCTCCCTCTCTTTCTCCCTCCCAGTCCTGCGTCTCCCTCTCTTTCTCCCTCCCCGTCCTGCGTCTCCCTCGCTTTCTCCCTCCCCGTCCTGCGTCTCCGTCGCTTTCTCCCTCCCCGTCCTGCGTCTCCGTCGCTTTCTCCCTCCCCGTCCTGCGTCTCCGTCGCTTTCTCCCTCCCCGTCCTGCGTCTCCGTCGCTTTCTCCCTCCCCGTCCTGCGTCTCCCTCCCTTTCTCCCCCCGTCCTGCGTCTCCCTCTTTCTCCCTCCCCGTCCTGCGTCTCCCTCTCTTTCTCCCTCCCCGTCCTGCGTCTGCCCCTCCTCGTCCTGCGTCTCCCTCCCTTTCTCCCCCCCAGTCCTGAATCTCCCTCCCTTTCTCCCCCCCAGTCCTGCGTCTCCCTCCCTTTCTCCCCCCCAGTCCTGCTTCTCCCTCCCTTTCTCCCCCCCAGTCCTGCGTCTCCCTCCCTTTCTCCCCCCCCAGTCCTGCGTCTCCCTCCCTTTCTCCCCCCCAGTCCTGCGTCTCCCTCCCTTTCTCCCTCCCCGTCTCTGTCCTGCGTCTCCCTCCCAGTCTCTGTCCTGCGTCTCCCTCCCAGTCTCTGTCCTGCGTCTCCCTCCCAGTCTCTGTCCTGCGTCTCCCTCCCCGTCTGTCCTGCGTCTCCCTCCCTTTCTCCCTCCCCGTCTCTGTCCTGCGTCTCCCTCCCCGTCTCTGTCCTGCGTCTCCCTCCCCGTCTCTGTCCTGCGTCTCCCTCCCCGTCTCTGTCCTGCGTCTCCCTCCCCGTCTCTGTCCTGCGTCTCCCTCCCCGTCTCTGTCCTGCGTCTCCCTCCCCGTCTCTGTCCTGCGTCTCCCTCTTGCGTCGCCCTCCCTCTCTTTGTCTTGCGTCTCTTTCTCTGTGCGCTCTCTGTGTGTCTACTCTCGCTCCCTCTGCCCTGTCCTTCGCTCCCTTTGCCCCTGCCCTGTGTCTCTCAATCTCTGTGTGCACTCTAATAAGTAATCCCTTTGTCTATTGTGTATGCTATACTACAGCTACAGTTGCATTATATTTAATTTGGATACTAAAAGTCGTTTTCTCTACTTAAACCACATTTCCAGACTGGTTACTGAAGACACATTTGTATCACTGTTATTTTTAAGTATGACTCTCCTTAACCCCATCACTAGCAGCTTCCTGCTGCAGCCTATGCTCTCTGCTATGCTGCTGAGCCCCGCCCACACCAGACATCAGCACAGACAGAGCGAGAGAGAGCGCGAGAGAGATGCAGCGTTTTGTTACATCCCAAGTGAGACAGTTTGTACTAACTTCAAGGTATGTTAATTCATGTTTATTTTGGCATTTTTCCATGCAAAAAAAAAATAAAAAATTAATACACTACTAATTCTCCTCTAACAGATGCATTCATAATCCAGGAAATTTACACATGCATTTAAGGGATTTGTTTCCTTATCAGGATTTTTCGCATGTGTACGAATGCCACATTTATTGAAATAAGAATCTAAGCATTTTCGGTGATGATATTATTATGTGTTGAAATTCTACAGATCTAGGACACAATTATGCACAACTAAATATCTTGATATAAAAAATACTCATAAACGGAGTCTGATGATTTAAACACCATGATAAACAAACAGTGTTATATAACATTTAGTAAAATCTTGGATTATTGTATCTAGCACCTGTAAACATTTTTACATTTTTTAAATTGTTCTTTTTTTCTTTCAAAAATTCTAATAAAGAGAAATTGTTGAGCAACAGAATGTGTTCTGGTTCTCGCTTTCCTTTCCTTTACTTACCTGAGAATTATAAGAGTTTTGAAAAAAGGTTCTCCAATAACAATAAAGCATTATAATATGAGTTGCCCTTTTCTTAACGCTCTCTTTTAGATTACTTATCTGCAATTTTTTAATGCTTTATATATTATGCCACACAACCTTGTCTCCAAATAGATACTCATACTAACATTATTCATATAAGTGGTACGGAGGATACTTGTCTGAACTGCTACTTCTCTGTTATTAGTTCTATTATTCTGTTAATTGTATCTACTTTTCAGAGGCCTAATACTTAATTACTATTACACATATTATAATTGTCAAACTGCAAAAACGTCGTCACGCTTTGTGTTGTTGCATACGAGTTGAGGCATTAAAACTTGCAGCACTTAGGCGATGAGCCTCGCATAGCGAGGCGAGCAGTTGAAGCATTGAAAGACGCAGGACTTAGCACTTAGGAAACGTGGGATCACTTTAGGCTGCAAGCAGTTGAGGAACGCAGAACTTAGAAAAAAAAAAATTATGAGACGCAGGACTTGGAAAAAAAGAAATACGAGGTCAGAAAAAAACGAAGTTAACGGCCGAACTGCGCAAATCGAAAAACACGAAAAATACAACAAAAAAAAACACACACAGCACGGGGGGACAGCAAGGATGTCTGGGTGTGAGGTTGCACGCAAATTTAGGCAGAATTTGGCCAGTTTCGGCAGTCTAAAATCTGCCAAGAGAGAAAAAAATGGCCGCCCAAAAGAAAACGAGGCTACACGACCCAAACCACACAAAACACAGCCAGCGACGTATGTGGTAGAAAAACACTAATAGGAAGGACGCAAAATGCTCACGAGACGAGCAAGACATAGACTATCGCCACCATTTTACAACGTTAATTTACACATTACGATTCTGAAATGGCGGCTTTCCCACCTAAACCAACGGTTTTGTCTTGAGCACGCAGCCTATATATAGGGCACACTTGCCACAGTGCTTACATTTTCTCCTCAGGTGATGACCGTCTGAGTGGACATTTTCTGCTGCTGGAAAATCCAAAGAGATTGTTAGCTCTTCTGGATATTGATTGCTGGATATTAAATTACAAATAGGTTAAGTATATTAATTTATATTACTAATCAACAAATAATTATAAAAAATGTAGCCACAAACTTATAATTTACACTGCCTTTAGTTTATGAATACATTCATGCTTAGCTCTTTGTGATATATATATTAATTAATTATTAATGTACATTCATTTATTAATTAGTAATTTGTTATTAAGCCCATAAAAAGCTCTGGTGCAACCAATTACCTTCAGAAGTCACATAATTAGTGAAATGATGTCTACCTGTGTGCAATCTAGGTGTCACATGATCTGTCACTACATATACACACCTTTTTTGAAAGGCCCCAGAGGCTGCAACACCTAAGCAAGAGGCACCATTAACCAAACACTGCCATTAAGACCAAGGAACACGCCAAACAAATAAGGGACAATGTTGTTTAGAAGTACAAATCATGGTTAGGTTATAAAAAAATATCCAAAACATTGATGATCCCCAGGAGCACCATTAAATCTATCATAACCAAATGGAAAGAACATGATACAACAGCAAACCTGCCAAGAGACGGCCGCCCACCAAAATTCACGGACCGGGCAAGGAGGGCATTAATCAGAGAGGCAGCACAGAGATCTAAGGTAACCCTGGAGGAGCTGCAGAGTTCCACAGCAGAGACTGGAATATATGTACAAATGAAGACAATAAGCCATACGCACCACAGAGTTGGGCTTTATGGCAGAGTGGCCAGAAGAAAGCCATTACTTTCCGCAAAAAACAAAATGGTCCATTTTGAATTTGCGGAAAGGCATGAGGGAGACTCCCAAAATGTATGGAGGAAGGTGCTCTGGTCTGATGAGACTAAACTGAACTTTTCGGCCAGCAAAGAAAACGCTGTGACTGGCGCAAACCCAACACATCACATCCCCCAAAGAACACCATCATGCGGTGGGGATGTTTTTCAGCAGCCGGGACTGGGAAACTGGTCAGAGTTGAGGAAAAGATGGATGGTGCTAAATACAGGGATATTCTTGAGCAAAACCTGTACCACTCTGTGCATGATTTGAGGCTAGGATGGAGGTTCACCTTCCAGCAGGATAATGACCCCAAACACACTACTAAAGCAACACTTGAGTGGTATAAGGGGAAACCTGTAAATGTGTTGGAATGGCCTAATCAAAGCCCAGACCTCAATACAATAGAAAATCTGTGGTCAGACAAATATTTCCATTCACGAGCGCAAACCATCCAACTTGAAGGAGCTGGAGCAGTTTTGCAAGGGGGAATGGGCAAAAATCCCAGTGGTAAGATGTGGCAAGCTCATAGAGACTTATCCAAAGCAACTTGGAGCTGTGATTGCCGCAAAAGGTGGCGCTACAAAGTATTGATTTTAGGGGGTGAATAGTTATGCACATTGACTTTTTCTGTTATTTTGTCCTATTTGTGGTTTGCTTCACAATAAAAAAATAAAAAAAAAACATCTTCAAAAGTTGTGGGCATGTTCTGTAAATGAAATGATGCAAATCCTCCAGCAATCAATGTTACTTCCAGGTTGCGAGGCAACAAAACACCCAAAAAAATGCCAAGAGGGGTGAATACTTTTGCAAGGCACTGTATATTAAGTTGAAATTTGGATCCAATGACATATCCCATTTTCTTTCCAAATGGTGGGCCTGGATGGAAACCAAAATTACATTTGAAAAGTTATCCCAATAGTAAAGTTTGAGTTAGAAGCAATATTTCTATGCTGGAATATAAAGTGGCACAAACTGCTATTCGGGATCATTTTAATCCTATTTTATGTGGGGGCAAACTCACACAACAATGGATTATTGATTCCTATCTACAAGTCGAAGCAAATAATCTAAATGTTAGCAAATTCAAATAAACAAGCTTCGCATAGAACAATATTGTGGATTGATGGATTATGTCGCTGAATTGGCTACCAACAGAGACATTCCAGCTGGAAGAGCAATCATTTTGCCATCCACTTTCCAAGGATCTCCTCCCAATTTGCGAGAAAGATATATGATGCCATGGCTATTGTGACAAAATTTTGAAAAACAGATTTATTAATTACATTCACATGTAATCCAAAAAAGGCCAGAGATCAGTTAGCTTTCCTTTGTTCCTTATGACAGATAAAATCACAGATAACTGGATATCTACAAGCAAGACATTCAAGCATATTAAGCTCCAAAATTGTTTAATTAATCATATTTATAACAACTATGAGGTTTTGTAAACAGAGAATAGTGGGTTTTTTTAGAGGATGAAATTTGATGTCACTTGGGCTCTTTTTAGAGGACCACAATTTCATATAGGAAACTATGTACAATTTAAAAAAAACTACAACAATAACAAAAAAAAACAGAAAAAAACAAAAAACAACAAGAATAAACAGTGGTTATATCCCATAGACAAAATTAAAAGTCTGCTGGACTCTTTTTAAGGGAACCACTAAGACATAACAAAAAAAAAAACATTTTTTTTATGTTTTGGAAGTGGCCTTTTGCCAGGATTTGCCCCACAAAACCGTTACGTTGCATTTTATTACAAGAGTTCATGTTAGTAGGAGGATGATCATTTGTTGTAAAAATTAAATGTATAATTAAATACAGAGCATTGATCCACGGAGTAATCCGATCGCCAGTTAATGGGGTCAGGAATGAATAAATTTGAATGTTACAAATGGTTTAATATACTCATTCATATAAAGTTGACCATATATTAAGTAACTCATCCATACCTCAGATTTAAAAATGTTAGTGTTGTTAATAAAAATGGTTCACTAATGTGTCAAATAGAAGTTGCATGTTGCAAAGCATTATGTAATGGTTTACAACAATTTATTCATTACAAACTTCATCCATTGTTACATTATTCCTGCATACATGACGATTAAAAAGGTTAATATGGTTAGAAAATGAGCCTTTACCTGTTGAAATACAAGTTGATTATAAAAATTGATTATTAAAAAGATTATAATTGTTGTACTTCTTTCAACATAACAAAAAGGTTAAGAGGCTCAGAGACTCACATTGTGTGTCAAACAGCATTCCCAGCTTTCAAAAATCATTTTTTGACGGACAAGTCGCTAGTTCACATATAATAGTTGCGCTAAGTTACGAATGTTGGTCACGCAATATTAAAAAAGTCACAGACTTGCGCATGTCTTCTGCGCGCATTGCGGGCCTCGCGATAAGTGCTGAAAGTGCTCATTGCGAGGCCCACAACACTTTGAAAAAGGCTGGCAATGAGTGCCAAAGGCGCTCATTGCAAGGCTCACAATAAGCACCAAAGGCGCTCATCGTGAGGCCCGCACAACTTTACTGCAATGAGCGCATACTGCCAAAAAGGCGGTCATCGCGAGACCAGCAACACTTTGAAAAAGGCCGGCAATGAGCGCCGAAGCTCCTAGGCCTTTGGTGCGCAGCACGAGGCCTGCAAGACTTTGAAAATGTCTGGCAAAAAGCACTGAAGAGGTACGCAACACTTTTCAAAAATACGACTTAAACGGCCATTATTTGCAAGCACATAACTCGGAAGCCGTCGGAAGACCGCCAATAAAAAAGACGCCAATTAATTAAAAACATGTACTTACAAACTTCACACACACAGCACAGGGGGAGAGGCAGGATGCCTGTGAGTGAAGTTGCAAGCTAATTTGAGGTTTAATTGGCGTTTTTTAGTGATTGGAAATTGGCTATGCGAGGAAAAAAATGCCAGCCGTAAATCTGTAATTGTTTTGAAACATGCTGAAAATGAGGAGAAAGACACAGGGGTGAGAGAGGGGGGAAGGGAGACACAGTAGAGAGAAATAAGGGGCAAAACAAACAAACAAAAAAAGACCACACAGAACAAGGAGAGGGGAGAAACAGACACAGGGTTTAGAGAGTGGGGGAGGCTCGCAATGAGTGCCAATGAGTGCAAGGCAGGTAATGGTGTTTGGTCGAGATAATCATTTTGTTGGTGGTCCGAAATCCTTTGGCGCTCATTGCGAGGCTGTTGGTTATTGTATTTTTTTCTGTTTTTTCTGCTTATTGCAAGGCTTTGTGTGCTATGAGCAGCGTTGGCGGTCGTTGTGAGTGGCGCAGTGAATGGCTTTTATGTTTATGTAAGATTTTTTTTGTGTATGTTTTTTTGTATGCTAATTAAATAATTAATAAATGAATATACTTTACCTATTTTGAAGTAATATATGCAGGAAGCATTGTGTCGAAGAGCTGACAATCTGTTTTGATGTTCCTGCAGCATATAATGTAAGTTTGCACTGTTGTGGAGCTGAGGTGTAAGTGTCAGCAATGTGTGCAGTGTGTAGTGTAGATTTTCATTTAAAAAAATGTTTCCAACGAGCCATCCATGATACTCTGTGAAGGCCTTGTGTGAGAATAAATATCTGGGTATTATACCCAAATCCAATACAGAGATGTCTACAAATTAATTGTATTTCCACACTGTAAGTGAATCTAGAGTAGTAAGAACTAGAGTACACCATAGTCTTGAAGAAAATATGATTTATTGGTTACAAAAAGAAAATACATTGTAGAAAATCAAGGGGGTCTCTTGAAAAATATTCTACTCCTACAATACATATCCTAATCCCATTCTCAAACAACCATACATACATCCATATCTAGTCAACTTTGTCTTCATCATAGGTCATAATCTTGTTTTCTAAGCTTAGTATCAAGATTCATGGCTGTTATCTCCCACAGTAACTATGATGCAGATCTCTGTCAGTATCTAGCTAAGTATGCATCTCCATCCTGATATGGTCATTACGGAAAGGGTAGGGGGTTGGCTGAGAGACCGGTCTAAAGTCTTTACGTTCATTTAGATTTCATAAAAATAAATAAAGAATCATTGATAGGCTGCACTCAAAGCAAAAGCTAATGCATTTAACACCGCACTGGAGAGAATTGTATTGGTACACTTTGTCTGATAATTTAGCAGCTGCCTGGTAGACAAAGCCACCTCCCCCACTGACCTTATATTGGGTGGATACCAGCAGCAACTGAGTGAACGTTAACATCACTGAACATTGCTTTTTTTTATAATAGTATATACATTTAATTAATGTAATTAATATAAATGTAATTAATGGTCAATGCTTAATTACACCATATAAAACTCATGTTGTTGGGACATTATAGTGGTCCTTTGATGAAAGACTCTTTATGGCAAGTGTGTGCGCATGGAAGACTTTCTCTGGGCATTCACTGGTTTACTCTCTTTACAACAAGCCTACATTATTGACTTCTACAACACGAGTAATAATTAAGGTTATGAATGGGCTTATGAAGGTGAAAGGGGTTAGAATAAGGATGTTTTTGGCATTTGTTTAATCTCCTCCAACTTCATATGTGGAGCTCCTTACCTAATAATGTAGGTTGTTTAGGCTACTTGAGAGGCACTTGGTCTGGGCACAGCAAATTATCCAAATATGTACAATTTAAAACTGTAGTTAATATGTAGAAACTTAATCAGCTGAATATTACTAAAATAAAATAAAATTTCCCTGTATATATTGAAGTTTGTAATGTTTACCTGTCAATCAGTCTTTGAAATCCACCCACAAAGCTGTTTATTTTATCTTTGTGCTAGAATGTAATTATAAGTAATCATTGTTAATTACTCCTTACTGCCAACTGGTGCTTATGTTCAATGTATAAATGGTAATTACATTTCATGGTTTTATCAGCCTTAAATAATGTGCTAGAAAAAATCTGAGCATGTGCTGACCCCTAAAAGATTATCTATAATTACATTCTAGCACACAAACAATATCAAGAGCTTGGTTGGTATACCAGGAAATAAAATAAATAAATAAAAAACAAACAAAAACAATATAAATTGACTGTAAGGGAATACATTTTAAATATAGTTGATAAAATATTTGATACTCTAGTTGTGGACCATATCTACTGTGCCTGTTGGGTTGATATACCTTTTGGGTTAGAAAAGAGCAAGATACTTTATATTTATCTGAATTACAAATATCACTTAAACACTGGACCTACCCAAACAATTTTAGATTTGTATAATTATTCTTTATCATATTCCTATATATTTTTTCATTATATTTATGTGCAATCTATTCTATGCTGTGTGTGATAAGACACTTGGACAATATATTCAGTAAAACTAAGTGGTCCTCAGCTTATTTAGTGCATATATGTATATTTTGTACCATATCTGGTAATTTAATAATACAACTTTTTTTTTTTTTTTTTTTTTTAGCTTTAAAGATTTTGTTTCTAGTGCGCGATATATATTATGAAATGTATACAAGTCTATAACAGGAAATGCCATACTTTGTACATTATTGAATTTACCTATATTTATTAGTATTAATACATTGATCAGTTTCTGTTAGTATAAAGAGAGCTTTATAATTTTTCACTTTTTATTCTTGTATATTTTATTTTTTATATTTCACTTATAGTGTGTAACAATGTGTACTGCTATTATAATATTTTTATTTTGTATTTTTGGGGATTATTGCATAGAGGAGTATATTAGGGTATTTTATGTAAGAAGCACATTTATATTCTTACCTTTCTTTACTTACAGTTTCATAGTAATTTAGGTTGAAAAGACTTTCACAGTCCATCAAGTTCAACCTTTTTAGATCTTGTAAAATCTTTATATTTTGTGAATTGTCAATTGATCCAGAGGATGGCAAAGGTGTTATACCATACAACTCCAATTCCATTCCTCAAGGGCCAAAGCCAAGACAGATTGTCAAGTACCGGTAAGTCAAAATAATTAAAATCCTTCATGTGTCTATCTGTACTCGACCTCTACTTGAAACCTGATTTAAGGGCCAATGTCTAGCATGCATTTAAAAAGATTACATTTTAAACAAAACAAAACAAATTGTATTAGTGTAGAAAAATAAAATCAATAGACAATATGGGACTGTTTTGTTACGTTACAAGACATAGAGGTGCAGTGAGCATTATGGATGTCTGAAATGCAACATAATGAGCTTCTGTTCCAACAAGTTTTAGTGTAAATTAAGAGAAGCAATTAACATGTTCCCATAAGTCCTTGTTTATGCCTATATGAGATAAAAGTGGATCCAAGACATTGGTTTTGATCTGCCAGTCTGTTTTTGTGCACTTTTTTTTAATCATTTAATATCATTTATTTCCATGGGGAAAAATCACTTTTGTAATGGATAAAACATTCTCTTTTGAATACATGACAGACAATTTTGGATTACATTGGCCCTTTTGGGACTGGTGTTTGGCAACTGTAGTTTATCCAAAAAAACACCTAAGATGCTGTAGTACTTATGTTTTTAAGGCACATGGTGAAAATACATTTTGAAAGAATGAATCTTATACTCACAACACATACTTGATATGAAGCCAAGTCAAACCTCTACAACATAAATGCATCAATAAATCAAACTTCACAATGATTAGGCAAGTACATAAACATATTAGCACAAATACATAAACTGCTATCTCATCTTGACATTGTCTCACTATTATATATAGACTTAAAGGCAAGACTAAGGCAGGTGTATCGAGCTTACTAAAAAAATGGACATTTAACTTACTTTTAAGAAGTCCTGATAATAACAAATCACCTTCTGGAAACTTTCTTCCTGTTCTCTCTCATGCATGTTGTAATGTTTTAGAGCTGTGGAGAGGGGCTTCACTCTACCAGTGCAAAGATGCTTACTACAAACAGCATGTCACTGCTGAATGCAGATAGTATGTCACTTGTAGTAGCACAAGACACTGATTGTGTGAATCGCCTCCCCTGTGGGCAGAGAAGGATAACATTAAGTCGCCTAGTTAAAATCAATTATATATATATATATATATATATATATATATATATATATATATATATATATATATATATATATATATAAACAAAAAAGGAATTTTTTTATAAAAGTCCCTTTAACTAAATTTCCTATAAGAGGAGTGTAAATGTATACTTTGGCATATTCATGTTTATTTAAAAAATATTAAGTTTGCAACTTTTTGGTCCAGCCCATCATTTTCTGTACAAGGCTTTTGATAGTCGGTAAGCCACTTTACTTTTTGCAACATTGTAGCGGGTTGGTCAAGTTTGCAATAGATATTCTTTTATATAATTTTGCTTTCCTTTAAGGGAAATAATTTATGATGCTTTTTTCAATTTTCTATAATAAGTTTCAACAAGCTGTAGTATTTATTAGCTAAGGAATGTCAGTATGTATCTTCCTTATAATAGAACACAATCAATAATTTAATAACTGAACTAATCATCTCACAGAATATTTCTCGAATAGGAATGATTTACTTCACAGCCATAAAGGCTTTTTTGGTTCAATACCAACATTTGGAAAATGCTTGTACAGAGGGTACTACTTTCACAAGACCACTGTAGTATTAAAGGAACTCTTTAGGTAAAACATATTCTTTTATATAAAATGTTTAACTAGATTTGATAAACTTAAACCTCCTTGATGTAATGTTCATAGAAGACATACACTCACTTACTTCTAAGACACCCTTCTGAGACAATAAGAAAATAAGAGGGAGGTAGAAGAGGTTCCAGAAACTATTACTCTGTGGATCTCTTACAATAAGGGAGTGTAAATGTTACATGAAAATTAAACAGATTAGGATCAAGTTAATTAAACTTATTCAGAAAATGTATATAAAATTAACAAAAAAATACCCAACGAGTCCCTTTAAATTAAATGTCAGTAAATGTATTGATAAGCCTTGGGACATTGCTTAAAGAAATTGAATTTATTTTTAATTCTTACTTTTGAAGTCTATCTCTCAGAAACTGTATGTGCCTAACCCTATTACATCATGATATAGGTGGAAGAACTGTACTGCTGCCCTTGGGTCTACCCCTGTAACATCAAGATAATGGTGGAATGACGTGTCTGAATCTATACTTCTGCCCATGGGTCTACCCCTATTACAACCTCATAGTGGTGGAACTGCTGTGTCTGAACTATACTGTGGGCCTTGGGTCTACTACTATTTCATCCTCATAGTAATAGAACTGCTGTGTCTGAACTATACTTTTGGCCTTGGGTCTACTCCAATTACATTATCATAGTGGTGGGACTGCTGGTCTTGGGTTGACCCTTATTACATCATCATAGTGGTGGGACGATGTGCCTGAAACTACACTGCTCTCCTTGGGTTGACCCTTATCACATCATCAGAGTGGGGGACGATATGCCCAAAACTACACTGCTGTCCTTGGGTCTAGCCCTATAACATAGGCATAGTGGGGGAACTGCTGTGCCTGAAACTGTACTGCTGTCATTTGGTCAACCCCTATTAGATGATCATAGTGGTTTCAATGCTTGAAAATATATTGCTCCACTTAGGTCTACCCCTATCACATCACCATAGTGGTGAAACCACTGTGCCTGAAACTGTACTGCTGCCCAGGGGTCTACCCCTATTACATTCTCATAGTGATGGACACAGCTCTGATGTGCAAGTGGGCATGTTTCCAACTATTACGGAAGTCACTACATATTCAGACACCCCTAAGATGGTGATCATGGTACAGCATACATTTTGAGGGACCAACTTCAAAAAGTATAAGCCAACAGAAATATATAGTATACATTAAATGTAAAAAAAAAAAAAAACTTGTTTCCTGCTCAGAATTCAGAGAAATACAGTTATTACACTGCATTCTGGGAACCTGGGCAGGACATGCAAATATGCCCACAAAGGCTTGACAGATATATATATTTAATGTATGATAGTGCATGTAAGTGCAAGCCTAATAAAAAAAACTAGGTAATATTTTTACGTAAATTTTAACTGAACAGTTTTGGAACAGAAGTGAGAAATTAGCGCTGCTGTCCTCTTCTTGATCTTGGCCATCGGCGGTACGGAAAGTCATCATCACGCTCCTCTCTGTAAAATCTTAACCTGGCTGCGTCCCTCCTAAAAAAAGGCCCAAAATAAGCAAACATTTCTGACATGTAATCGTCATCCATATCTACGGGATGGGAAGGAGCTTGCGGCTTCTTTCGTTCTCTGCATTTAGCGAGTAGCTCTTCTACAGTATTCACGAGGGCCGGAGCTATGGCCGAATTTGATGGAAGTATTCTAATGAAGGGAAGGAGGAGAAAAAAAAAAAATGTTACTACATCCATGATCAGCACACTCCAAATTTTGAATTTAGCTATTTTTAAGAGGAACTTTTATGTGTTGCTATTGTTGGATTTTATCATACAAGTATCATACCAAGCAATACCAACATAGAGGTGCTCAGGCAGAGAACAAACTATCTATGGACATGATAACCCACTCTGAGAGCAACCTCTTTTAGCTCACTTATGCGCATAACAGGGAGAAATATCCTGTAGTATATCAGTCTGGTCTCACTTAAGAGTGATCCAGCCCCGAAATACCAGGCAATTCTACCCTGAACAGGAGAGACCGCAAACCCCAGACATACGTTTCGTCCTTCATTGTGCCTCGTCAGTGAGGTTTAGCTGATATATCCCTAAGGCACAGCGAGCAAGAGGTCCACGTTTGGAGTCCCCCCATCACCTTAAGGGAGACAAAGCCCTAAGGGCCAATTGCATAAGCAATACCAACAATAGAGGTGCAAGTATTATGACTCCTCACATGATTTTTCTTGTACACAGATTTTTATTGTTATTCCACTGTATTTCCCGGAAATGATGTCCAGACCCACCCATTATTTTGATTTTGTCATAATAACTACTTGGGTGAAATAAAGACACAGGCCCTTTACAGCCAGGACAGGCCAGCAAGAGTGCAATTTAATGGTTATTCCCAGAGAATAGCTATAGCCTGTATACCCTTACAATGGAACTACCGCATAAGCAAATTTCCGCAATAGACCGTGAATCATTTAACTGATACTCTATGATGTAGTTAAATCCGGACCTCCAGTTCACATGTAAAATTATAGGGGAATCCCCAGAACCCGTTAAAGTCATCAGTCACAAGGACTGATGCTCTGCGTTAACAAAGAGTGGTCCAGAGAAGGTTGGCAGCCAGCCACCATAACCAACACAATGACCCAAAGAGTAGGCTTATCCTTTTGGGAATTGCTCAAATTCTGTTATCAAGTGATTATTCAAATGTTTCAATAAGACTAAACAGAGAAGATGTCCAAGTCAAACAAACCCTCCCAGATGGCTTACCTGGTTTAGATTAACAGCAAATGTCTGCTGCTATTAAAACACAATCAAATATACAATAGGTAAAAAAGGATAGTATTTAAACTTTCTAAAAACGACCTGGAACATTAGAGCCATGAACAAATGCAAACTGGTCGTGGTTAAATATGAGATTACAAGGTTAAACATTGATATCTTGAGAATTCGTGAACGGAAAAGGACTGGAATGGGACATATCAAACAACCACTAGATCTTCTATTGTGGTTAAGAATCCCGCAGAAGAAATGGAACCAACCATGGATGCTGCAGAGGTTGAAGTTGTCCAATTCTATGAAGACATTCAACAACCCATGGATACAACACCATGAAAATATATTATGGTCATAGCAGATTGCAATGCTAAAGTTGTTGTTGTTGTTTAATCGTTCAGTCGTGTCAGACTCCATGACCCTATGGACCACAGCATGACAGGCACATCTGTGAGCCACTGCTCCTCTGAGAGCCATCAAGCTCACGTTCATCGTTTCAATTACCTCATCTATCCATCTCCGTCTCTGCAGCCCCCTGTTTTGTGGGCCTTCAATCTTTCCCAGCAGGAGAGTCTTCTCTAGGGAATCCTGTCCTCTCATGATATGGCAAAAATATCTGATCTTCAGCCTCATGATCAAACTTTCCAGTGAACAGTTTGTCTTGATTTCCTGAAGTGCTGATTTTTTTGGATCTTCCTGCAGTCCAAGGGACTCCAACATTACAATTTGTAGGCATCAATTGTAAGCATTCTTTATTGTGCAGCGCTCTCATCCATATGTTCCTACTGGGAATAGCATACTTTTAACTATGCAGATCTTTGTTGATATTGTTGCTTTTTTTTTTTTTTTTAATAGCTTCTCCAATCTTGCCATCGCTTTTGTCCCCAGAAGGAAATGTTTCAGAACGGGATCAAATTTAAATTTACACCATACCCTTTTCCCTAACCGAAAGAAAAACACCTTGCATCATTCAACAGAACCATAGCTCTCCAGAAATATAAATGTCCCTCAACTTCCACCAATATATCATTAATCTTTCCAGTGCCATGCAGATGCATTAAAATGCATTTTTTAATTAAAAACCATGGTCCCTATTCAATTGCAAGCCCACAGTTTACGTTATACAGGCCATAAGTCTGTGGGCTTCAAATAGGATACATTTACAGAGGGGTTCAATTGAACAAGCCCGCAAATTACAGGCTGAAAGCCGAAACTGTAAACCATGCAATCGTAAGTAGCATTTCAAAGCGTGAACAAGATGACTTAGGCAAGAAACAGACAATAGTAAAGGAGACCATCATCATGACATCATTAAAACATGGAGGTTAAATGTCAATCAATTAGCATTTAGAAGTCCAATATGTGATCAGACTTGCAATCCGGTAATGTACAAGATAATAAAAAATTAATGAAGGAAATGTTGTCATCCATATGGGTAGCCGGATATATATTAACTCCTTGATTCATTGGATCAATATAACATGAAAATAAAAAATGATTGCAGATTTGCGAGCTTAAGACTGTTGTGCAATTAATTCTAATGTCTTTCATTGCTTTCCCTGTCTTTTTAAGGGCAGTATAGATTTTTTATTTGCATTTACAGTGCTACGATCAGGTGTTTATCCCCCTTGCGAGCCCTATCTGGTACTTGTAAGATTTTCTTCTACACTTGCCATTTACAGGTGTGAAAAACATTTGCGGGCTTGAGGAATTGTAGCAATTGAATAGCGATTTGCGATTGTAACATTTACAGGCTTGAAAGATCAAAGCTTTAGATGGGTTGGAGTCACGATTTTTACAACCGCAGGGATTTTCAGCCTGTAATGGGCAAATTGTTTGCGGCTCGCTAAAAGACGCCAATTGAATAGCAAATTAGTTCACGCTACATTACGGGCTCCAGTAACCAACAATTGCTCAATTGAATAAGGGCCTATGACTTTTTCCCCTGATTAATTATGCTCTTCGAAAACTTTTAAGTCAGACTAACATATTTTCTTCATTGTGTAGTGGTCCTTTAACATACAAAATATTTCTTACTTGAGTTCCCTCAAGGTACAGCTCTGATTCTCCAGCCCATCAATGATGCGCTTGACTCCGGCATCCTGAAAGGTATTCTCACTCAGGTCCAGTTTGTCCAGAGATTTGTTTGCGGTGAGAATAGAGTAGATAACCTCACAGCAGGCCGAGGTTAGACTGCAATCAGACAACCTAAAACAGATAGAAAACCCCCCAGTAAGAAACAAATGTTATTATCCACAAGAACATGATTTATTCAGTAAAAGTATATAATTTACAAAGGGCACTATAAAGAAGCTTTTGTAAAACTACATGTAAATAAGAGTAATGATAGTAAAAAAATAAAGCCATATTCGTCCCTAAGATTGTTTTAAAATATTAACTCAGTTTATTGTCTGTCTTGGGAGGAACCCATATTGAGTGTCTCTGTCTGTTTCATTGTCCTGCCTCCTGTGTCTTAATCCGTTGCCCTGTTTACTTGAGGTGCTGACAGCACTGAAATTGTGTCCATAATAGGTGAGGAGCTTTGGGAATGACAGCAATACTGTCCACCACAAAAGTAAATTACGCAGTATGATAGGAGGAGAATTAAACTGGCACAAAATGGATTTCCCCTACTAGCAAGCAAGTAAAATATCTAAACATATTGGAAGGCTTTAATTTTAAGAACTAAATATTTTGGGGACTATACCTAGAACCTAATAATCTATATGAAAAGGTCTTATTTGTGTACAGATCTTTTGGGGGGCAATTGTCTAACCTTAGTTATACAAACCTTGAAATCTGGGTTTCCATTAAAAAAAGAAATAAAGAAAATGATAGAGATGAATATTTAGTAAGCGGTGATGAAAAACAGCATATTGAATACACTATCCCCTTCTGGATCACTACCATGTTGTGATAAAGGGTCTTGTGTACGTCCATGAAGCTATGAGCTATACCATGTATGGTCACTCAAGATGGGCAGGTCATAACCGAGAAATCAGTCAAATTGTGGTCCACTAGAGAAGGAACTTGCAACCCACTCCAGTTTCTGGCAAAACCACCTTATGGGTAAGTACAACCTTAGACATAATGATAGATGTGCCTGGTGTGCTGCAGTCCATCCTCATCTCAGTCCATCCTTCGTAAATAGGCCTCCATATTAGCTAGTATTACCATTAATCTAACGTATAAAAATGTAGGGTCAATCAAGGGATTTTTAGGTTCTGAACGCTTGCACTATAATCCCTCTTCATTAGCCATTAGAGGCATCACTTCTGACCCAACTTTGTTTTCCATAAAAAAATATAGGACATTTCTCACCTCAGTTCCTTTAGGGTACAGTTTGAGCTTATCAGTCCATCACAGAGATTCAGTAATCCTTGACCCTGCAGGTTATTCTCACTTAGGTCCAGTTCAATCAGAGATTTGTTGGTGGTAATAACAGAGTGAAGGTCCACACAGCCAGCCGGCGTTATATTACATCCACGTAACCTGTAGAGGACAAAGGAAAAGCTATATAATGTAACCAATCCATTATATTAATTCTCAGTTATTTAGAGAAAAATAGGATCACATATACAAATACATGAAACAATGTCTTATTTAACCCACTTTACAAGAACATTTTGCCCATCATAAGACAACTGCACTAGAAATAACAGTGGATGTTAAAATGAAAAGTACAAGCATACAGTGCCTTGCAAAATAATTCATCCCCCTTTGCATGTTTCGTTGCCTCACAACCTGGAATTAACATGGATTGTTTGAGCATTTGCATCATTTAAATTTACAGAACATGCCCACAACTTTGAAGATATATATTTTTTATTATTATTGTGAAGCAAACAACAAATAGGACAAAATAACAGAAAAAGTCAATGTGCCTAACTATTCACCCCCTAAAGTCAATACTTTGTAGAGCCTCCTTTTGCCCCAATCACAGTTCCAAGTCTCTTTGGATAAGTCTCTATGAGCTTCCCACATCTTACCACTGGGATTTTTGCCCATTCCTCCTTGCAAAACTGCTCCAGTTCCTTCAAGTTGGATGGTTTGCACTTGTGAACAGCAATCTTTAAGTCTGACCACAGATTTTCTATTGGATTGAGGTCTGGGCTTTGACTAGGCAATTCCAACACATTTACAGGTTTCCCCTTAGCCAAGTGTTGCTTTAGCAGTGTGTTTGGGGTCATTGTCCTGCTGGAAGGTGAACCTCCGTCCTAGACTCAAATCACGCATAGAGTGGTACAGATTTTGCTCAAGAAAATCCCTGTATTTAGCACCATCCATCTTTCCCTCAACTCTGACCAGTTTCCCAGTCCCGGCTGCTGAAAAACATCCCCACAGCATGATGCTGCCACCACCATGTTTCACTCTGGGGATGGTGTTCTTTGGGTGATGTGATGTGTTGGGTTTGCGCCAGACATAGCATTTTCTTTGCTGGCCAAAAAGTTCAATTTTAGTCTCATCAGACCAGAGCACCTTTCTCCATACATTTTGGGAGTCTCCCACGTGCCTTTTCGCCACCTCAAAATGTGCCATTTTGTTTTTTGCTGAATGTAATGGCTTTCTTCTGGCCACTCTGCCATAAAGCCCAACTCTATGGAGCGTACGGCTTATTGCCGTCCTATGTACAGATATTCCAGTCTCTGCTGTGGATCTCTGCAGCTCCTCCAGGGTTACTGTGTTGCCTCTCTGATTAATGCCCTCCTTGCCCGGTCCGTGAGTTTTGGTGGGCGGCCGTCTCTTGGCAGGTTTGCTGTTGTGCCATGTTCTTTCCATTTGGTTATGATAGATTTGATGGTGATCCTGGGGATCATCAAAGATTTGGATATTTTTTTATAATTTAACCCTGACTTGTACTTCTCAACAACATTGTCGCTTACTTGTTTGGAGAGTTCCTTGGTCTTCATGGCAGTGTTTAGTGGTGCTTCTTGCTTAGGTGTTGCAGCCTCTGGGGTCTTTCAAAAAAGGTGTGTATATGTAATGACAGATCATGTGACACTTGGATTGAACACAGGTGGACATCATTTCACTAATTATTTGGCTTCTGAAGGTAATTGGTTGCACCAGAGCTTTTTATGGGCTTCATAACAAAGGGGGTGAATACATACACACATGCCAATTTTCTGTTTTCTATTTCTAAAAAATTGTTTTATGTATATATTTTTCTCATTTCACTTCACCAACTTAGACTATTGTGTTCTGAGCCATCACATAAAATTCAGATTAACAAAACATTGAATTTAAGGCTGTATTTTCCAACCAAGGTTGTACAGAAACACCTTTTATGCAGCCTTTAATTTTAATTATTATTGCCACATACTAATTGTTTTCAAATTCAATCTTTATTTGTACATTTAAAATATTGTTAAAAATGCAACGATTAAAAACCCAAGGTTTTTAATCCTTTGGGTTTTTTGATGTCCAGCAAATTATTAAAAGTTTATTTAGGTTTTATGTTTGTTGTTATGATATTCTTTGCTTTGATCACAGCTTTTTTATTTAATTACTTTATTATGCTCAAGTCAATAAAAGATTGTGTTTTTTAATTCAACTGTATTTGTGTATTTTTGGTTATTTTTCCTTGATCAAATCCTTTTCAGGTACCCTGGATTTTAATTTACATAAGATGAAGATAAGATTTTATAATCTTTTTATCTGTTTATACACAAATACAGTTGAATTGAAAAACAAAATCTTTTATTGACTTGAGCATAATGAAGTAATAAAAAAAAAAAAGCTGTGATCAAAGCAAAGACTATAACAACAAAAATAAAACCTAAATAAACCTTTAATAATTTGCTGGACGTCAAAAAACCCCAAAACCCCAAAGGGTTTAACATGAAGTTTTTAATCGTTGCATTTTTAGCAATATTTTAAATGTACAAATAAAGATTGAATTTTTTAAAATTAGTATGTGGCAATAATAATTAAAATAAAGGCTGCATAAAAGGTGTTTCTGTACAACCTTGGTTGGTTGTTCAAGGATTCCTTAATAGGATCCATAGGACAATTTTTTGGTACACATCTAAGTAATAACACCCAGGCCTAAAGAATAAGATAATTTTTTGAGCATTATAAGGCTGTAATGTAACAGAATAGGTAAAAAGTCAAGGGGGGGGTGGATACTTTTGCAAGGCACTGTAAGTATACTTGACTTATAATGTTTCACTTTGTAATGATATTAATTATACTTTAAATCTCTTACTTTTACAGTTTATGACCGACGTGCTGTGCTGATTGGCTCCACCCTTTCTTCATAATTAGAGGCGGAGCAGCCTTTTTATACAAATTATTTCTATTAATTGCCAATCACCTCCTCAAGCTCTGAATGCATTGTTTTCAGTGTAATGCAACAATTATTTGGAAAGCCTAGGCATGCTTAGGGCATAAATCAGACTCATCAGTCTTAGTACTCCCTGGTGTCTGACCATGCTTAATGTTTTCAGTAGCTTTAGAAAAATAGTTCAGTTTTCAGAAGGCTGAGTTACAGGTAAAATGGCAAATGTCCCTTTAAATTTACTCAGAAGAAGTTATTTTGTTAAAATCACATTCAGCTGAAAAAATACTTATAGTTTTAAATTATACAAAATGTAGAACCTATGTTTAAGAAAGGTTGAAAATATGATTTTATTGTATTTAAGCTGAGCTGTAAGGCTTTTGTATGTTAATGAGAGATATTTTACACAGTAAGCTTTCATATTAAAGGACACACAGAAGACGGACGACATCTGATAGTCTGAAGAATTTGTAACCTTTAGGACGTTCGGGTTTAGACTCAAGTCTGCCTATTGACTACCTCTGGTTTAGTGCCTCTAGGCTAAGGTATACCACCATATTATATGTGTCTTAACACATTACTATCCCAGGTGCCTGTCATCCCAGTGCCTAAAATATATTGTGGTCCATTCCTTTCTTCTCAAGTATTGGTTTGTCTCCTTTTAGGCATTTGTTCACCAAAGCATAATACAATGTGTCCCCTTGAGAAAATGCATCATAAAAACTATTTGTCCATTCCTAAAAGGGTGTGTGTGCATCCCTGATTATAGCAATATACGGAAGAGAAAAGTACACCCCAACAAACTGTGTTGTGGTATGATGAATGTCACCTCAATTCTCTATAGTGGAGTCCTTCTAAGAGAAAATGTACATAAATATGCAGATAATATGTTTTTTTTAACCCCATGAAAATAAAAATTGCGGGTGTTAAACATTAGCTAGGAGAGTGGTGAGACCAGAATTGCAAGAAAGATAACAATGTGGGAGACATAGCCAATAAACATAGGTATTAACAGCTACTCACTGGGAATTAAGCAATATGGTTATCCATAGCCATTTATATTGATATTTATTGCTTTATTGGCAATAGCCTGAACAATTTCACCCTATCTGCATATTATAGGGAACTGAAGTCAAATACTCTCATGCCATAACCTGTGAATTAAGGAATGCCAGTTGGTTGGGGTGTGTTTTTTTCTTCTGTATAATATAATATTAATGTCTAGAAACACTTATAGTCTAACACCTCACTACCATTATCAAGAATAATCTGTTGGATACACACTCCATCATGCACCTCTTTAAAGGGACTCTTTAGGCATTTTTTTGTTATATTAAAATGTCATGACTAGGTTACTTAATTAAGGTTCTTTTTTCATTGTAGTTGGCATATGACATTTACACTTACTTTAAAGAAGCCTCTAGAGCAGGGGTCACCAAACTCGGTCCTGGAGGGCCGCACCCAGGCCTGGATTTAAGGATTTCCTTTCTGTGCACAGGTGAGTCAATCAGGATGACTGAAGAAGCAATAGTCAAACCTGTTTGCAGCAAGGATATCCACAAATCCAGACCTGGGTGCGGCCCTCCAGGACAGAGTTTGGTGATCCCTGCTCTAGAGTAATATATTCTCAGAATCTGGAACGTTCCTCTTTGTTTCTGTATTCTCTCATGTAGGGTGCCATATTTCACAGAGGTGAACTAAGGCCACAACCACAAGGAAGGGGCAGCATACTACCAGTGCAATGCAACACTGTTAATGTGAAGCCCTTCCTGTGTGGTAATGGTGGTTGTATCACAGCTGTGAAAAAGGTCATCATACAGGATAGGGAACAGTAAGAAAGGGGGATGTCCCAGGATGTGGAAACTGTTACTCTGGATGTATATTTTAAGTGACAATAACATTGGGGATACTAAAATGAATTAAGTCATCTAGTTATACCATATGTAAAATCAAACAGTTATGCTTAAATAGTCCCTTGCCCTAACAGGTTCTGATTCATAACATGCCCTTGATATTGAATATGTATAAAATATAATACTTACTGAAGCTTGGCACAGTTTTTGAAACCCGGGGATAACCAGTCCAGTGTTTTTTTGCTGAAAACACAATGTGAGAAATTAACAGCATGATCACTTCTTCCGCTGGTCATCAAGCAGTAGCAAATTGCTCTGTACTCTAGAGCTGATCCTTTAAGGTAAGAACAGTGTATCTCTGAAAAATGCTTCATCGTGCTCTGTACCATCTCCTCATCCTGAGTCTCAAACAAGTAGTTCAGATAATGAGGAGTGTCGTACAAGGAACTCATTTTAAAATGAGTTCTATTTAGGTACTTTTGTTCATCGAGATGTCTGAAGATTGGCGCCGGCTTAAAATTAGTCTTCTTCAGCCATTCCTCAAGGACAGATTTTGTTTTCTTTGACAATTCACAGCTAAGCATGTTTTCCATCTCTTTCTGTTGTTCTCCACATAAACCAAACAAGAAGCGTGCCGTTGATATCAAGTGAGGGTTTCGGTTTGAATTTTCTACCAAGGCAATCATTTCGTTGTGAAGGTTTTTTAGGCTGCTCTGTTCATACCCATCATCAATCAGAAAATAATAAAGAGCGGCGCAGAATTCCTGCACGCTTAAATGGACAAAACTGTAGAAGGTCTGGCATCCAGCATCCTGTTGAAAAATGCTCTCGTTCAAAAAAAGAGATTCAGTCTCCGCCAGAGAAAGCCCATACTTACTGAGATCTTCTTTATCAAAAAGTATTTGCTGTTTCCAAATACTGTCCCTGGCTAGAGCGCACAGCTGCTTCAAACAACCAAACAGATTCTTGCAGGTTGGCTTGTTCTGATAGGTTGTCAGGCACTTTACATAGAGCTGATAAAAACAAGTCGTTGTTCTTGAATAATTCACATATATGCCCTTTTCCATTTCCGGTTTCAGCACCGTAGATACAATCCAGCACATGAGAGGTATTCTGCACATGGTGAATAAAACTTCATTTTTTTCAACTTCGATAAAAGCCAAGTCTGCGTGTTCCTGGCGATCAAAGTACCTACCAAAATACTCCTTACGGTTCAAACCTGTATATCCCATCATTTCGACATATCGTGGTAATCTGTCAAATTCCCTGAGCTTCTCCAATTTGAATGGTCTTGTGGTGAGCATTATTGTGGCGTCCACAAGATATTTTTTTCTTAACAAACTATTTAGAAGGATTTTGAAGGATATTTCCTTATAAGGGTCACTACAAACCTCAGTTTCCCCATCCAGCTGTCGTATTAGTTCATCAAAGCCATCAATAATAAAGAGTACATTTTTAGCATCTCCAAAAATAGCGCTCAATTGAGTAGGTGTGCATTGCAGACTACATATCACGGAAATAAAAAAAGCCATGCTCATTTTGTCAGGATTGCGACCAACTTCTTTACGACTGAAACAAAACACAAATCGAAACCGGTCCTTATACAGTTTTTCAGAGGCCCAATCAAACATGATCTTCTTCACGGCCATTGTTTTTCCAATACCAGCTGGTCCTTGTAATACCACTAACTCTGGAGTATTTCCATTTTCATCTGCATGAAACATAGTCTCTAGATCAACTGGATAATATTCCTTTTTTCGGTTTTCCATGATCTGCAGATGTTCTCTACCTGTGCTTGTTAGTTCCTGCTCTTTGTCCTCATAATTACGATGCTTTGTTACCATCAGCATTTTCGTAAACCTTCGATCAAGATTGAATGACTCCCCTAAACGCGAGTTTCTATCGTCATCTCTTTTATAACTGTTCCTTGTGTTGTCCATATATTGTTGCCTGTTTTCTGTATGCCAAAAAAAATAAAAAAAAATATTTAAGAAACAATTAGGAGGAAGGAAGAATTCATAGGAGCTAAACAGGCTATTTCTAGAAATCTAGAAGGAAGCACTTCATAGAGATACATTATACTTTACTAAATATTTCCCTGCCAGGGTTTGAAAAAAATTGTACTTTTATCTCCTAAATATTTCCAAACAGGAAATAGAATTACTGCAAATAAAAAGAATAATTAATACCTACAGAGAGGGGAAAATACCCCCTACACTGGAAGGCTTTACAAATTGTTAATGCCCTCAAATCTGGTGGGGCGACTTTAAGGCGCGCCATGCATGTGCGGCGAGGCATGGGCGTGCACACCAAAGAGTGCCCAGAAATAGCAAGGCCCTAACAGCGACACAGAGACTGTCAGTGTCACGCTCCATTTTGCCTCATCTCCCTACAACCACAGCTGGTTCTGTGCCCTCCCCATATATTACACTGTAAGTATGAGCTGGACACTGACCCTCCTCTGACATAGTGAAGCAGATCTGTGTGTGGGTTAAGGAGCCTTGACCCACCTGACATTATCAAGCACTTGACCCACACACAGATCTCTCCTCTCATGTCAGAGGAGGGTCAGTGTCAAGCTCATACTTACAGTGTGATACATGGGGAAGGCATACAACCAGCTGTGGTTGTAGGGAGATGAGGCGGAATGGAGCGTGACACTGACAGTCTCTGTGCCGTGCTGACATCGGGTTGCGCTTCGGTGTGCGCGTGCATGCGTCGCCTTGCATGCATGGCGCGCCTTAAAAAGACGGCGTGCCCTTACATCTAGTTCAGAGCCCTAAACACAATAATAAAAAAGGGGAATAGCTTGAAATATATCATAATAAATCTCAAAATACGGATACATCACAACATTGGCAATATAACAAAAACAAATAATTGCAATAACACAATTGCAATCTTGTTGCCAAAATATCCATTTACTAGCACAATTCTGACACATAGATCTGCTTTTGCGTATTTTATATTTAAACCAGATTCGTATTAGTACATTCTCATAGAGATTTCATTAAACAATATGTTTCTTGTCAAGGCAAGGCAAGGCTTAATAATCACTCTCCAATAATAAACATTAAACAATAAAAAGTGATGTCTAAAAACTCACTTATAAGGACTATATATGGTAAAACAAAAAGCTTTAAAGTAATTTCACCACTAACTACGGCTTTTTCAAAGGCAAAAGTGAATTTATTTTTTATACCTCTATAAGTTAATTACTTATTCTATTTATACAAGGTAATTCTATTCCATGTTTAATAAATATTTCCCTCCCCTTTTTGTCTTTAAAAAAAAATGGTGTACATGAATCTGGAAACAGGCCTTTTTTTGCTTTAGTATCCCTTGCTCCTAGGACATTTTCACCCCTGTCTATAAAAGATAACTAGACGATAATTACCTATTTGTACGGACATATTTTGTATTCATAAATAATGTATAATTTAATTTAGTTACACTAGTACAATCAATCAATACTCGAATAAGAATAGAAGACTAACAATGAATAACACAAACATTTAAGAATGGATAAATAAGAAAGAACAAGAAAAGACAACCTGTTTCTGAACTATTGTTAAAAGACAATGCCTTTACATCGGTCCTACTTAATCATTTTGGTCACTATCAATGGGCTCAGGGAGGTGTATTTGTTGTGGCCACTGAAATCATAAAAAAAAACAGCTCTGTACCAACATGTAGATATATTAAAGTCAAATAGAAAAATGTAGAAATATTCTAATTTAAACCTATTTTTACCAATGTACAGTGGTGTAAAATGCTGCCATGGTAGCTTTTATGGCACTCAAACTATTAATTAACCCGACCCCCTAAGCAGGAGTCTCCAAACATATAGGAACATTTCATCAGTTTCTGTATGGACCATAAAGTGCAAACTCCTCTAAAATGTTAATATTTGTTGCTATCACATATATAGTTGTGAGCAAGTTGGTTGTTGATAACGCTGCGGGCTCGCATAGCGAGCCTGCGGCCCTCGCAAAGTGAGGGACGCAGTAGCGGGGCAAGGAGCACCAAAGGCGCTCCTTGCTAGCAACTGCGGGCCTAAAACTGCAGACTTTAGGCCTGCAAATGCGAAGCAACCGATGGCCTCTCAGTTGCTGGCAAGGAGCGCCAAAGGTGCTCCTTCATAGCAACTGCAGACTTTAGGCCCGCAAAAGAGGTGGAGGCTCCAAAGTCGACAGCAAAATTTATGGACTTAGCATCCACAATTACAAGCCGCGGGACTTAGAAAAAAAAACATTACAAGTTTGGAAAAAAAACGAGCTTAGCGCCTGAACCCCGCGCACATGAAAACATTAAAAACACAATAAATACACACAACAAACACATAAAAAGCTTACCCACAGCAAGAGGGGGGGGGGCACCCAGGACCTCTGAAAGTGAAGTTACACCTCAATTTAAGTCGAAATACAAGACTTTAGACACCCGATAATCCCCTAAATGACAGAAAAAAATAGAAAACGAGGCAAAAGTACCCTAAACACGCAAAACACCATGAAACACATACGGATTTTCCGAAAAAGCCGGACCAGGTCCAAGAACAAGGACGCAAAATAAGCCACAGTCGCGTACCAGACACATTAGGCGCCATTTTACATTACTAACTTGCACAATGCACAGCAGTGAAAACACACATTGTATGCTGCAGCAACATGAAAACAGATTGCCAGCTGTCAAACACAATGCTTCCTGCATATATTACTTGAAAATAGGTAAAGTATATTAATTTCTTATTTTATTCATTATTTCATTAGCATACCAAAAAAATGCCAACGCTGCTCATAGCACACAAAAAACGAGGCTCGCAATGAGCGCCGAAGGATCTCGGAACACCAACAAAATTAAGGTCTCAACCAAACACCATTACCGGCCTTACAATCTTATTGCCGTCATTTTTTGACAGGCAAGTCGCTAGTTGTTATAATAAATTGCACATTGTTTCTCTAGTCATTCTAATTTCAGTGGAATAATCTTACATTATTTTGGCTGCACCAATGAGAGATGTATTGGCATTTGTAAGGTGGGTGCAATTATTGGTCCTTGCAGAATTGAGGATGTAGCTTTCTTGAATTTATTTTGTAATTGTAAAAAATATTGTAATTTAGTCTTCAGTTACGGTTTATATAGTTGCCCTGTTTATAGCATATACCTAGAGCTTTAGCATAGTACCGGTTGGATATATGGTGGGCACAGTGGCTTGATCCCATGCAGGTCCAACATTTCTCCCCAGTTTACCTCCTAAATTATAAAAAAAATTAGGCAAGTTCATCATACAAGTCCTTCAGTGGTGGCATGTGATTGGCTGACCCCAGAATAGACTTCTTATCTTTCTATCACTAAATTACATTTTTAATAGCTTCCAATTTCATATACAGTAAACTCTCGACTATCCGGCACTCAACCACCAGGGACTCTCAAGCAACCGCCACCTGCCTCTATTCCCCATTTGCAAAAAGCTCTCGATTATCCGGCACATTAAAAAAATGTTTTTTCTTGGTTAAAATAGCTTAGTTTAGTAGTGATTTAATAGATTTTTGAGGTGTTTCAAGGAGTTTAAGCTGTTGATTTTGAGACTCTCGATTACCTGAAAACTACACTTATCCGTCAATAGGCAATTCCCATAGGTGCCAGATAATGGGGAGTTTACTGTATTCTTATTTTTCTGGGTGCTTTTCATAATAGGGATATCATAACTGCAGAGAACTGACCCAATAGTATATTGGTTTAAAAGAAACACTCAATCTTCCCTTCTTATACATGCAATTAAAAAAGGTGAATAAAAAAATAAACAAATGATAAAAGAAAAGAACAATAACGGTTTTGTGAGAGTCCTATAGTGTTTGAGGAAGGTGAGGTATTTTATTGGATTATTTCTATAATCTGTCCTGCTCAGGTTTAAAAAAAACAGTCACTGCACTGCACTCTGGGAAATTGAGTGGGAACATGCAAATGAGAACACAATGTTCTACCACTATATACATAGCTCCTTTTAAGTATATGCTCGCTGTAGTACACAATACAGAGGGTTCAAATGGGCTATAGGGAGACAAGCAGAGGTTTCAAGGTTTGTGAATAACCCATCTTGTGCTGTCAAGCACAGCACAAGATGGATTATGCACAAACCAGGAAACCTACCCACAGACAGAACTGTTTCGTGGTTACTGCCGCTTATCAGTGTGGGATGGTGGAGGGTTTCTATCACTCTTCAGCCCATCAATAAGTTTAATGATTGTTGTAGTGAAGTACGCTCTACAAAAATACAACACAAACCAGGAACCAGGCCCACACTGATGAGGGCAAGTAACAGTGAAACAGTGCAGTATGTGGGTAGGTTTCCTGGTTTGACAATAATCCATCCTGTGCTATGCTAAAAGCTGTTCAATACAGAGAGCATATGCTTTAAAATGAGCCATGTATATAGTGGGTTTTGGATTAATAGAGTGAGAGTACATTGTGGTCTCATTTGCATGACCCCGCCCAGTGTCTCAGAGTGAAGTGCAATGACTGTATTTCTAGCAAACCTGAGCATGAAATAAGATCTTTAATTGTTTAGACATTCAAGCAGAATTACAAATATATACACACACACACATCTATCTGGATCACTTTTATACTTTAACTTACTTACAATTAACATGTATACAGTACTACAGACACAATGTATTGTAATAAGCGGGCATAGATATGAACAGTAAAAACATAGTTTAAATGTATTTATATATTTTACTTTTTTAATAACATATTTAGCATATTTAGAGGTTCCCACTTCCGAGGACTCATGTGCGTCTTCTCCCTGAAGTGTAATCTGTGTGGGCTTTGTTTACAAAAGATTTCTGGACTGGCTGCAAAATTGTTGTTAATTAGTTGTTAATTACTCTGACTCTCCATGACCCTATGGAGTGCAGCACACCATGCTCGTCTCTGAGCTCCATCCAGCTCATGTTCATTACTTTAATGACCTCTGCAGCTCCCTTCTATGGGACGCAAATGATTCGGCAGACTAGGGGTCTGTGTGTTCAGAAAGATAGGTAGCTCCCAGTGAGTCATTTGTGCTTCTTGTTTTTGTAACTAAAGCCCATACAGATTGCAATACATGGAGGAAGGAGAGGCCATACACACAGGAGTCCCACATGGAAACCTTTTTAAAGATTTATACAAATATGAAAATGCATAAAATAAATGTTTTAAAAAAATAGTTGAACTTACTTTCCAATTCTTCAAGTATCCGCATTTTAAGCATTTCTGCAGAAAAAAATCAAACGTAAATATGGAAACAGACTGGAAGGGAGTAGGATGGGAGAAAAGTTATAAATGAAATAGTCTGTTTTCAAGCTGGAAAAGTGTAAAGAAAAGTAGGTTTAAAAAATGACTAAAATAAAAGGAAACAAATACCTAAAACAAAAAAAAAAAAAAGAAGGGAGAGATTCACAGCAAGCAGACAGTGACATGCTGTATGTTAGAAGCTGCTAAGACACTGTTAGAACAAGGATCAAATTCTATCAAATAAGAGTGAGATCCAAACCTCAAAAGTAAGGAGTTACAGAAAGTGCCAGCGCTGTGAAAGTCATTTTCTGGAAATACCCAGAGGGTGGTCTCTTATAACTCTTGTTTACTCATATATCAAGTCCCATACATGTGAAAGAAGTTATCCATGTGCTGGAAAATCAAACTAAAGAAAAATAAAGAGGACCCAGCAGACTGAAAGGTTGAAAATTATGCTGGATGAATGTGTAATGTTTAGGTTGAGTGGGACTTGTGTGAGGTCATCACCTCATTGCAGTCTATATAAAAAGTGGTGAATTGAGTCACTCTAGAATCATATAGTCATTTTATTAACACATGAATATCTGAAATTGCTAATCTAACTATAAACCAATAAAATACATACTTATTAAAATGTTTTATTTCTATTCTATTCATGTGCAGCTCTGATCAAGCAGTACAGGGAGCCTTTGGTTTACAACTGGGTTCTGTTAAAAGATAAAATAAAAATAAAATAAAAAGGTGTAAAATTAACCTAGTCATATAATGTAAATGAATGGGAAGTGCTAATCGCACTTCTCCTACTAGACCTATTGGCTCTTTTTATATTAACTAGCGACTTGCCCGTCAAAAATGACAGCAATAAAATTTAAAGGCTGGCAATGCTGTTTGGCACACAATGCAAGGCTCTCCACCCTCTAACTTGCGGGCCTCGCGATGAGCGCCTTTGGCGCTCATTGCAAGCCTCTCCCACCATCTGCGTGATGGGCCTTGCGATGAGCGGCTTTGCCGCTCATTGATGGCCTCTGCCAAGCCGCCACTTTCATGCCTCACAATGAGCATCTTCGGCGCTCATTGCGAGCCGGTCCCCACTCTCTGACCCCTGCGTCTGTTTCCCCCCGCACCCCTTCCATGTGTCCCTGCGTCTGTTTCCCCCGCACCCTTCCATGTTTCCCCCTGTCTCCGTCCCTCTCCTGTGTTTTGTCCCCCTTATTTCCCTCCCCTGTGTCTTTCTCCTCGGTCTCCCTGATCAAGTCTTGTGTGGCTCCTGTTAAGCCCCTATCTATCTTTTTTTAAAGTGTTGCGTGCCTCGTGATGAGCAACTTTGGTTCATCTTTCAAATTGTTGCAGTGTCGCGCTAAGCGGCTAAGTGTTACTGCTTACGGCCTCGTTTTGAGCCTTTAAAACAGTTACGTTTTTCTCAGTTTATTTACGATCAACTTAAAACGCCAATTATAGCTCAAACTAGCTTGCAACCTCACTCACAGGCTCCCTGCCTCTCACTCTCTGTGCGTCTTTTGGTGTGATTCCGATGCCTTCCAAGTTACGCCCTTGAAAAACATTTTGGCTGTTAAATTCGGAATTTTATCAAATACTTGCGAGCATCGCGATCTGTGCCAAAGTCCTATGTCCTTCGGCGCTGATCGAGGGCATCGCCATGAGCACCTTCGATCTATTTCCATCCTCCATTGGTGGAGCGTCCTCGGGTAAAGAAGTAGGACGTGACAGATGACCCTTAGAGGGACCCTGAAAGGCCACAATTGCGAGGCCTGCAATGAGCGCCTTCAGCGCTCATTGCAGCAAAGTGATGCAGGCCTTGCGATGAGCACAAGCATGTAGCTTTTAACATTGCGTGACCAACATTTGTAACTTACCACAACTATTATATGTGATTATATCAACTTTTTTAAATAAAAAAAAAATCACTAGTTGGATCACTCCAGCGAGTGGTACCAGACTGATATATTCAGGATATTTCTCCATGTGAAGAGCCAAAAGAGGCTGCTCTCTGAGTAGGTAACTGGACCAATAGCTCAGATGAGCCTCTCTAACTCTTTTTTGTTTAGACTGTAGATAGGCAAAGCTCTCATCTCGGATTGGCTGTGCTGTGTATTTATATCATATCAGGTATCTACAGTTGAACATTGATGATGGTTTCCAAACCACTTTTATTGCGAAATGTTGTAAACCGAACATTGCAACCAGAGGGCTATCTGTGCATGTCCCCCTTTGTTCCTATGTCACTCTAGGAGGTTGCTGATGGAAACATTATATAAAGGGTTAACTTTATATTGCAGTAACTGAATAATTGTGCTTGCTTCAGTGGAAACTGTTGCAAGATATTCCAGAATGTCCTGTCACAGCTATACAATGTATTGCATCATACTTATGAGAAATGCTGTTTATGCAAGCACAATAAGTATATAAAAGCCAGTGCAGATTTTAATAACAGAGACGATTTGACAGAATTATGTATGCGTGTGATCCTCTCTCCTTGATATCAAGTATATGCCTTTTATAATTGTGTTTCTCTCACACAGGGTTTTGAACCTAAGGAGGGCACGTACTGCTTGATCAGAGCTGCAAATTAAGTTAAGAGGAAAAAAAATAAGTTTAAGGATTTCTTATATATGGAATATACTCAATGATCATTCCTAGGCATACCTCCTACACTGGCAGTATTGCCTTTATACAAAAATCATACAGTACAAGTGTTACTAAGCACCTACACATTTACAAAATTATATTGTATCCCATTGCACCTGCGCATGATAAGCCTTTGAAGCTTCTCTTTGACATTGAACACTGTCTTTTACTTACCAAAATTGGCCCTAATGAAGATTAAAAATAAAATAAAATACTGTATCCAAATATGGCATAATTAAAAAAAAAATATATATATATATATATTATATATATATATATATATATATATATATATATATATATATATATATATATATATATATATATATATATAAAAAAATTCACACACACATATACACACACACACACTACTTTGATGAATGTACTTTATCAATTTATGGAGAAAATGCAGTTTTCTATATCAAAGTTTTGATTTTTTTTTTTACTATGGCAAAATCTTAACTACAGAGAACAACTTTTCTAATCCACCCACCAAGCATTTTCTCTAATTTGTGAGCTAGACTGTAAACATTACTAAATAGACTATCTTGTCCCCCAAGGCATATTTAGTAATCTAGGATAACACTAATAATTGCGAGTTATTCCTTGGCGTCTGCCAACATTCACTTTTAGACTGAAAACAATGAAAGGAGACTCTAAGACTAGTAACAATCACAATCTAGAAGAAAGGAAATAGCTATGACTTGGTTGGTGGATCCAAAACATTTTTTAAACTTCAACAGAAGAAAATGTATTTTTTATACACTTACAATAATAGTAAATATTACACATTTGTCTCACAAAATAATCCTGGATAATAAGGTAATGTCTTCATAAAACGTACCCATCTGATGTTCTACTAGCTCTGCACGTTCTTGTAATCCCATATGCCTAAAAACTTGAACTGTCACTTCCACAGATTCTTCTCCATAAATATCAACAATTAGGTTCTTTAGGTCTATGGCATCTTCAATTTTTCGGATTCCACGTTGAATTGGAGGTCTCTCAACAAAGGAAACATTGTATAAACAGTCTTGAAATGTAAGGAAGTCATTATTAGAGAGGTCATCGAGACACTTGCAGAGAATGTCTCCAATCGTCCTTAAGATCCTGTAATATACAAGATAAGAATAAATAAATACTTATACTATGAACAAAACAAAAAAGTTCAAATGTGTGTACATATTAAACACAACTAACATCAGTAACACAACAAAATCTCATTAAAAGACCTCGGTATGATATAAAATATCTACATTTAAAAAAAAAGTTGAATCTAAAGCACGGCTCAACATATACCAGTTGCCATGACGACTAATATATTGTGACGACCTAGTCTTCTGATGGAGCTTTAACTGATATAGGTACCAGTCCTACCCCCTAGGTCTCTTCTCTGGTTCGATATCCCCTCACTCGGAATGGCTAGTTGATCTCAATGTTGTGTGTCCGGAAGAGAGAATCAACTTTATTTTTCAAACCCCCTTCTTATAGCCTTAAATAGTAATACATCATCGGCAAATAATTTACTGATAAGTCAACACTGCCCAAAAATGGTGACGTTCGTATTTCCCTCCCCGTCACTATACGGGTCAATCAGAAAACATTATACCGTAGTAGGTGCTAAATTAAAGACTAAAACCGGGGTGGGAGCCAACGGTCTTCCTATAGGGTAGATGGGCGCAATTAGGTCTACTTCAATCAATGGGGGGTACACAGGACTCCCTTATCTATCAAAATATTAGTTTTGGAACAATACTGGGTGGGCTAATAAATCTTTCTGTTGGCTAATAGGCATCATTGACTGGGAATATAGGGAATATCATTAAAGGCATAATTAAGTTTGCTGGATTATGAATGCATCGGATAGAGGAGAATTAGTAGTGTATGCAAACATTTGTATTTGCAAGCGGGGGGAGGGGGATGGAAATCCCCAAATAAACATTTAAAACACTTACATTAAGTGGGTCACCCAGAATCTGCTTAAAATCAACTTCTATTTCAGCCATCCTGCAATATTTTTGGGACAGGAGGTTTCCTGACACTGCGTAGGACAGAATATACATTTGCTTTTAAGCTAAAAAACAGGGCCCTCCATTCTTTATAGTGTGATCATTTTGTTTTTACCATGTACTTAACCCCTGTACAGCGCTACTGAATATGTTGAAGCATTGCAAATAAAGATAATAATAATAATAATAATAATAATAATAATAATAATACAGACACTATACACACACAAGTATATAATAAAGACCCTACACACACACCCTCCCAATATTTTTGGAAAATACAAGCCTGTATCTAAGTTGAGGCCTAGCTGGAAATCTCTCCCAGCATGACAGGAAAAGGACATCTTCAGAGTTTTGATTTCTGGATAAACTGCAGCTCTACTGATCATAAAAGCTGTTATCCCGATATCTGCTTCAGAGCAGCATTCGGATCTATCATTAAAGAAGCCTTTTCAGTCGGTTCTGATAAACAGAAGCAACCTCCTACTATCAGCCCAAGCTGCGAGTCACACATGGAGCAGCGGGGTATCAACAGTGAATCTGATCCAATAGTAAACATGATTATGGATCAACTGGGTGATGATGCAGATTTACAAGATCCAGTCTCACTTTCTAACTTGATCTGTGATCAGTCAGTCACACGGCTGCTCCACCATTACAGCACTGACCCTGGACTCCTCTCTGGAGCCACAGCTTTGTTCTTTGAAGATCTCAGAGATGATGCAGGTTTCCTAAATCTCAGCATGAACTTGGATCAAAGCGTGCAACTGGCTGTGCAGACCATTACTTTGCCTTTCACCATGGGAGTACCAGATCCAATTCAAGATCCTTGCTACTCTATTCCTGCTGGTACTTTGGCTGACATAGGTCTATGCAGGTATTAGCTGAGTGGATTAGACATTGCTACCTGCATTATGCTTCTTTCTGAATATCACTGCTCTATATCTTTCAGACTGCTCCTAATATTGTTAACTAGAATATTGCCCATCAAAAAATGACGGCAATGAAATTGTAAGGTAGCTAATGCTGTTTTTGTGTATGGTAATCAAATAAATAATACATTAATAAAGGAATATACTTTACTTATTTTGAAGCATTGTGTTGAAGAGCTGCAATGTGTTTTGATGTTGCTGCAGCATTAGTGGTGTGGAGCTGCTGTGTTAGTGTGCCGAATGTGTGCAGTGTAATACTGTGCGTGCGCAAGACCAAACCGTTAGCGTACTCGTGTACTTCCGCATTGGCGTGAAATGGCGGGTAATGTGTGGTATGCGTCTTCTCGGATTATCCGTAGGTCTTTTGTGGTGTTTTGCGAGTGTGTTGTGGTGTTTTGCGAGTGTGTTGTGGTGTTTTCCGTGTTTCGAGTGCTGTAGCCTCGTTTTTGTTTTGTTCGTCGGCCATTTTTTCTCTCGCTTAGCGATTTTATTAGTGTGTAAACGGTTTTATTTTTATTTAAATTAAGGTGTAAGTTGCTTTTTTGAGGTCCTGGATGCTCCCTCTTGCTGTAGGTAAGCTTTTTATGTATGTGTTGTGTGTATTTATTGTGTTTTAAATGTTTTTATGTTCGCGTGTTGCGTCAGATTTTTGCGAGGTTGTAATGTGTGCCAACGTGTCTTGTATGGGGTTTGCGTGTGTAGCCTCGTTTTCATTTTTTTCAGCGGCCATTTTTTCTGTCGCTTAGCAAATTTTTTAGTGTGTAAACTCTTTTATTTTTATTTAAATTAAGGTGTAAGTTGTTTTTTTGAGGTCCTGGATGCTCCCTCTTGCTGTAGGTAAGTTTTTTATGTATGTGCTGTGTGTATGTATTGTGTTTTGAATTTTGTAATGTTAGCGAGTTGCGCAAGAGTGTTGCGAGGTCGTAATGTGTGTTAACGTGTGTCGTATGTTGTTTGCGTTGCAAGGTAAAGTTTGCGAGGGTCATAATTGGTGTGTCGTGTTGTTTGCGTTGCAACGTAAAGTTTGCGATGGTCGCAGTTGCTGGCATGGACACTA